>CM046443.1:7325292-7745292 GCA_025506515.1 Flaveria trinervia
ATCACATTGATTAATAGACATAACAAATTATGTAAAATATATGACACAATGAACGTATAAAACACAATGAGTTTACTTATTTGACATAATGAACAAAATATCTTTCTTTTTAAAACAATAGAAGGACACGTGTCAAGCTCACAATCCTTTTTAGGCTTTTTAGATTAACATTATTTGTATGATTTCCTTTTCATCTTGTCATTTTACCGTTCATCTCAGCATCGTATTAACACCTTTAATTCTTTCACTTCCTATAGTGATTTTATTTCACCTTTATCATTTTCACTTACTTTTTAAGATTTCCTTTTCTTTTCTAATACAAATATAAATAATCAAATATAATACAAATCCAAACAATAAACTATATATATACTAGCTTTAGTTACACATATATTACATGGGAGGTGGAGAGTTAATTATTAAAATAACACAAAAAACATAAATAAAACTAAATGTATTACACGGGTTGAAAAAATGAAATTGATTAGTTATAGATTGTTATTATATAATATTAATATTAGTAAACTCATATATTACACGAGTTAAAAATTAAATATTAATTATAATGAAAGTTTATGAAATATAAAATGATATTTTAAAATAAGATACGATTGAAATTACATAGGAGTAATAGTTATAAGTGATAAATAAAATAATAATAATAATTTTTAAACTTTAGTTTTTAATTTTATTTCAAAAAATTTAATCAATTTTTTCAAAAAAAAAATCGTATTAAAAATATCACTTTTAAAAGTTTCTTATTATAACTCCTAATTTTATTTATTTTTAGTTTATAAAATTTTTTATTAAAAACATCAATTTTAAGATATTTCATATTTTTAAATGCTTGATGTTTTAGAAAAGTTCTTATTTTATAAAAAATTATTTTCTAGAAATAACATTAATAAAAATAATTCTTTTCTTAATTTATTAAAAGAATATTTTTAATCTAAAAAAATTAAAATTATTTAATATTTAATTTAGGTAACTATTTTAAAAAAGAGAGATGTAAGAAAAACAAACTTAGGAGGCCTAGGAATATAACAAGTGTCCCTTAAGTTACTCTTTTAATAGTATATATATTTAACTAAGATTAACTCCGTCTAATCCTTCCATCTCATATAAATTAGTGAAGTTTCTCTTTCTTTTCTCTTTCTCATTCTTAAATTTTGTTGTTAATCTATGAACAACAAGATGATCAAGATTATAAGATCAAAAGAATGCAACACTAAAATTGATTATGCATGAGAACTATGAATCGATTACAAAGAAGAAAAATAAAACTAATTTACAGAATACCCCAAAACTCTATTTATCCCTAGCTTGATAACGATATTTAACAAACTATTAAGAACTTTACACAATGACACTTTATATATGAACATATTACACAATGACCCTCTTAAATATGAACATAATAGCAACAGAGACAAAACTTGACAATGATCCCGGTTGACTCAGTTTGACTATATCTTTGTTTCATTAATTAACAAACTCCACCTTACTGATACAAAGAACACCATAAAACAAGATCAAGCCACCTCCAACTTCTTCAAATGATACACAAACTTTGGATCACAAACACACTTAGTACGCATAATTGCTACATTATGGCTAGTCTCCATATAGTCTACCTTCACAACGTTTGAATTCATAACTTCTTCTATCAGGTGTTGTTTAACACTAATATGTTTCAATCTTTCACAAAATACTTAATGCTTAGACAATTTAATAGCACCCAAATTGTCATAATGTATCCCAACATCATTAACAATGTTACCTATTTTTGATACATAACATTTTAGTCAAATAGACTCCTTCATTACCTTAGTTAAAGCAATAAACTTTGCTTTAGTGGTTGGTAGAGCTACAACATGTTGCAATGAAGCCTTCCAACTCATAATTACACCAAGAACTTTAAAAACATAGCCAATAATATACACTACCCTTACAATCATCCCTTGCAAAATTAGAATCAACAAAGCCATGCTTTACAGGCTAAACACCACACTAACCGACCAACTTCTCTTACTTCACCTATATACCTCAGTATCTATTTAAATCCTTCCTAATGATACTTCCCTAGGTCATTAAGATACCAACTCACCAAACAAACAACAAAACCAATATCAGGTCTTGTATAGACCATCAAATACATCAACTCCTAACAACACTTGCATAAGGCACACGTATCATCTACCACCTATCTTCATCTGATTTAGGAGGGTCTTTAATTGATAACTTAGAATGCATAGCTAGAGAAGTAACAAATGGTTTATAATTATTCATAAATTAATATTCATGCCTAATATTTTCTTGGCTTTTCCCAATCATCTAACAACCATTTGGTTTCTAAAATCACATTCAAGTGCTTACAACAAATTAGCATGCCATCTACAAATAATAACATGTATAAGAAGTCATTATCTCATAACCTCATTTAATAAACACAAGTATCATATTAACTTCTGAAAAAACCATAAAAAACCACATAACCATCCAACCTAATATACCAATGTCTCATAGATTATTTTAATTTAAACATAGACTTTTGTAACAAACACACTTTGTTTGTTTGACTAATTACCTCAAACCCAAGAGGTTGCTTCAAATATAAAAAAATCAAGATACCCATACAGAAATGTTGTTTTAACATCCTTATGTTCAAGCTCTAAATCACATACAATTATAATAGATAGGTTTATTCTTATAGGCCTTATCCTGGCATTCCTTCTTTTATATTGAAAATCTGATATGCTCCAAATTATACATAAAAATTCTATCAAAAGCACATCAATTATTTCTCAATATCTCCCTTAAACTGATGATTATGTACTTTAAAGTGTTAAATTGTGTTTGCAGGTGTTTAAAAGGGCAAGTTGGATAAAAGAAGCATATTTGACAAGAATTTGAAATAATCCGAGCTTTGGAGTCCAAGCATAGGGCCTCGCCTCATTAACCACGCCCCTATTCCTTGCCTGGAACACACCCCTGTGCTAAATTGATACACCCCTGTGTTTGGACATCTGACAGTACAAAAAGTATTGTCCCCTAAAAGCAAGCATGGGGTCGTGCTCCATAAGGCACGGGGTTGTGCCCCACCTCTAACACGGGGCCGTGCCCCATCAAGCACGGGGTTGTGCCCGTCATCCCCTGCACGTACGAGCTGACCAACTTTTGTAAGCATTGTACTAGCACGGGGTCGTGCTTAAACACTCTAGAAAACCTATAAATAGAAGCCTAAGTTCACCATTTTGGCAAGCTTTGGTGGAAGATTTACTTTATAGAAATCTCTCGGGAATCATGTCTTCAAGACCTTTAGAGGCTCGGAAGGTGCATACAACACTTGAAAGAAGCTCGGGATTGTCTAAACATCATCCATTATGGATTATCGGTTTGATTATTCCATTTCACCGATGATTTCATATCTATCTTCTTTGTTATTTGTTGTTATGTTCAAGCTCATTATGAGCTAAACTCTTATTATCATTCTAATTGGATGAACCTTATGTAATTTGTGATGAACTAATGATGTGATACATGTTATTTTAATATTATGGTAGTCTTGGGAAACTTTTGATGGGTAGCATCTATATTTAAACGGGAAGTTATAAACTTATGGTTTGTGATTGTGATTATCATACACAGTTGAAAAACGTATGATCAACTTTCATTCGGAAATTGGTCTTCATAGTAAATCTATGGCTAATGAACTAGAAATGATTATTTGAAATCATATCACTTTAACTTTCTGAACATTTGCAAGTTTTGTTTTATTAGTCTGAGAAATCTACAATAATTGTTATGGTTTTCTAAAATTATGGTATGTTAGGAACGAATCTGATCAACTATCTTTTTAACATTAAGTTATGTTTCATAAATCGTATGTCAAATAGGTCACAAAAGATTTACATACCTTACTAGGGCTTTGATCTAAGAAGTAATATCAGCCTGACGTGATCCTAGTCGCAGGATGGATGAGAAATCGCGCCAGCTCATCTTCATAAACATTAACATAACTACATTAATCAATATCTTTAAATCACACCACAAATTCATCATAATTTCATAAGTGTAGTCTAATTAGGATGATAACCTTCATTCCCTGATTTTAAATCCAAACGCTTCAATATTAGTTTACTTTATTTTTACCATTGCTTTTAAACTCTAAAAAAATCTTATCAATACAATTTATCATTTTTTCAAACAAAAACCAAATCTGATAGTCAAACCTCAAGGTTGTTGAGTAGGCTAGGTGTGTCCACGGATTGATACTTGGTTCTTACCAATATTATATTATCACACGATTGGTACACAAGCCTTTTGTATGTATGGTTTAGTATTTGTAATAATCAATTAAAACTAAATCTTTGCCAAAAATTCTTATCAAAATATATACATTCCGCATTGTATCAAAATCCATTTGTAGTCTATCAACTTAACATTTGCAAACTTGTCTACCGACACCCAAGTGTGATTATTATGTAAGTAACTTATCTCCTATTCCATTGCCGATTACCACTTGTCCTTATTAAAAGACTTAATTGCCTTTTGAATTTAAGAACACTTTGCATGAGTGTCAATATTAGTTGTACCTTCTATCTCATTTAAGGAAGACTCCACCAATTTAAAATCCCTAACTATCAACTTATTTTCCCATGACATCCTTGTACACCACATCTTCTCTTAACACGACATTTTTGTTCATAGTTACTTTAGGACTATTACCATAAATCTTTTACAGTTAAATCCTTCACCCCATCAGGATACCTTATCATTATATACCTTTGAGCTTTAGGATTTAATTTTTCTTAACTGATATGAGAGTATGCCAAGCAGGCAAACACCTTGAAGTTGCTATAACCGGTCTTTGAACCTTATCATTTCTTTATAAGTACCGTTACTTCAAATGTTGATGAGTAATTTGTTGATGGACTAATTGTTAATCTATGAGGAACAATATGATCCTCGCTTAAGATTATAAAATCAAAAGAATGCAACACTAAAATTGATTATTAATGAGAATTATGAACCAATTACAAAGAAGAATAAAGGTGCTCTATTGAGCCCTTGCTTGATAACAAGAATAACAAACTATTAAGAGCTTTACATAGTGACCCCCTTAACTAATATGAATATAATACACAATGACCCCCTTAATTATAAACATAATAGCAACAGAGACAAAGCTGGTTGACTTTCTTTGACTAGATCTTTCTTCCACTACTAAACAAATTTTGAAAGCAGAGGAATGGTACGACATCCGAATTGCATAATATGGCAAAAGTTCATCGTGCAAGACTTGACTTCATGATGCCCAAGCTAGTGTATTTTAAAATAAAGAGTTTGATTTCAATTTTGTTTCCTAAGTTTTGACTAAAATAACTAAATTTCCTTCAAAAGATTAAAAAACATCAATTTATCTCTAAAAGTTCATATGTTATTTCAATTTTACTATAAAAGTTTTATTATTTTGGATAAAATTAAAACAACTAATAAAACTTTGGACTGAAATCATAACAAATTATAAATTTTTGAAGGTAAATTAATGTTTTAAATATTTTTGAGAAAAATAATTATTTTTAACAAAACTAAAAGAATAAAATGAAACTTAACTCTAAAATACCTGCCCCTGACCTTCTGAATCAGACATGTTAAATATGTTTAATTACTCTAAAAAACTAGTTTGTCTTGATTATTCAATTCATATCTTTTTTTATGATAAAACATAAATAAAATAGAGATGTGCCTGGCTATCTCACTTCTCGATTATCTCTCTCATCCTTAATCTTGATAACAACAGCATAATGATGTCGCATTCGAATTGCATGACACGAAGAAAGTTCACTGTGTAGGGGTGGCGGTGTTCTCGTGCCGCACTGCACGAAAAATTAGCTCCTCCCGTCCAGCGACAAGACCATAGAGTAGCCTTAAACATATTGTTTTGTGTGTTACACACAATTGTAGTAGTTTCAAAATCAGTATAATTTAATGCGGTAAACACTTAAAATAAAAGTTAAATATGTTTTAACAGGATTTGCTTTATTTTTCTAAAAAACTAGTTTGTTTTTAGTAATTATTTATTTCACTCTAAATCAATTAATCCATTCACGTACATACAATAAATTAAGTTTGTCACCTCTATAAACCATATATAATGATGTTTAGATGAATAAAAAGCAGTCAAAAACAACGACCAAAGAAAGAAAAAAACAGGCTGTTTGAAGTTGGAGCCTTTCTAAACACGACTTGCATATGAAGCCGAAACCCTAATGACCACCAATGGAAATAGAAACGACGGTGACGTAAGTCTGACCGACGTTCATTGAATTTTTCTTTATTTTTTGTTTTATATGTGTGTTTGACTTTTGTATGTACGAAACTTCAACCATATGATATTTAGCTGTTTATTGGCTATAAACAAATAGATAAATAATATAATAATAGATTGGCAGTCAGCAAATAGGCCCGTTTCTTGCGGGTCTAACATCTATAATCTAAAAGACCTAAACGTTGAAGTTGAATTCTTCAAGTTCTCATTCACATCATATCTATTTTATATTTACTATTAATTAATATTTCTCCCCTTGCAAAAATCTATATTACAATATAATTAGATTCTACTTATAATAGAGTAAATATTACAAGCCCATTATTTGTATTTCATACCCTTGATTATATATGGAAAAAAAGGTTGAATGAATAATAAAATGTTTGTATCGTTGTGGATGGTTAAATGCAAGACCATTAATTAAGTGAGGATATTACTTTCTTCTTAATTTTTTAAAAATTAAGAATTATAAAAATAAACAATAATTTTCTCTCCAACTAGTTAATTTCTCTATTTAACCTTCTCTCTTTTTCTCATAACAATTTCGTACATGTTTATAGTATATGAATACAAGTACATAAAATTTATTTATGTATATGAATGGCATAAGTTAATAGTAATGTTGTGATTTTAAATGAATACGAATATACAGAAATTAAGTGAATATTTCAGTAAGTATTCTCATGGTTATTGCATTATTTATAGTTTTATATTATCCACGCTCCTTGCATTGTTTTACTTTATAGAAACAAAATTAAGTATATTTGTGAATAAAATATAATACTACTGGTAGTAAAATAATTTGTAGGTGATGGCATGCAATCGGACCATTGACATTTTTCATATTTGATTATTAGTTAAGGAAATATTGAATGAAGAAAACGTATATACATACAAGTCAAACATTGCTGGCCCCCCTCATTATAAGAATAGATCTAAGTTGCTACATCTTTCTCATTTATAGTTCTATTAAATTCATGCAAAAGCAGCAGTAGAATACTTTTGATGACACCTGAGGCAGCCATGGAAGTTGATCTAAGAAACACAACCCAAATGATCAAGCAGGAACAGCGTAAGGAAGACGATCGCGATGACTGCAAACAAGAGGTTGGTCTTAATTCAGTCTTCAAAGCTTTCATCAAGCTTCAGTTTTGTTCATATTTGTTTTGTTTGACTTTGAATTCTTGTTTTCTTTCCTGAAATGATGAACTTGGTTCTGTTTTCTTGTTAAAGTCTAATTATTTGATATTTCCTCTTCTGGGAAAAGTGCTTGAAGCTCCTTTTTCTTGTATTTCTTGTATTTTCTTTCTTAATTTCTATATAAACTTGTTATATCACTAAACCTTCACCTACAGCCCAAATTTCTCGGAAATCGATCCATTCGTTAAGGTGGTTACAGATCGAAATCCATCGGGGTGATACTCCGTGATATTAGGACGTGAGTAGTTGATTTCAAGATGATATTACTGAAAGATTAAAGACATGTCAATTGCCATCTAAAGTCGTACTTAACGTTTTGTAGTTTACCGTCTTCTTTGTGATAACTCATTAAATCTTTATCATCTGTTTTGCATGCAATTATTCTTTGGTCTGTATATAAATAATATTGTTTTTGCATAATAAAAGAGAAACTAAACTGATGAAGAATCAGAAACTAATTAATTTTCTCTTGTTTATTTGATTCTTTCTTAACTATATCTCATTTTTAATTAGATTGCGCAAAATAAGGAGTTACAGGAGAAAGTTATCTTCTTGATTTCTAGAAATCTTGGATCTTGTGGGCTGTATTTTTAAATTTTGATCAAGATTCAGTATGCAGTTAATGTTTATGCTCGATTAAGCATGTAAATTTTTCAAAATTTCTTTATATTATGCAGTAATCATTAAAAAAGATAAATATAAAAGAAATAATAAATTGTATTTTGGAGTTTCTTCCAGCTTTCATATTTCCTGGGTTTACTATATTTCTAAAAAAAATTAGGAAACCATTATTTTATGTTAGTTTACACAATATAAACCCTATTTTCCAATGGGAATCAAGAATAAAAAAATCTAAAATGCCATCTGTTATCTGTTGCATGTGATGCTCCTGATAATTCATAAAGTCGTAGAAGGAAGCTATTGAAACCAAGTTATTCAATTCTTAAGACATATTAACCCAACCCATGAAAAAGTCTTAAATAATTAAAGGTGAGATCTTTATAGCTCATTATGAGATGTATAATTAAAGCTTACAGTTATGCAATAACTTATACAATAACTGTTATATGAACTTACTTTATTTTATTTCCATTCATCCTCCTAACAATATAGATAATTATATATACGCGTGTTCATGCTTGTTCTCTCTCTTTTTCTCCTCTCTTATCTTTCTTATGTGGTACAATTATATATGTTGTTATACATACATATATATCGCATATCATTTCATAAGAGATTGTATAGAATAAAGAGTGTTATGGGAATTGAACTCTAGCAATGTCTCTAACTGCTATAATCAAAGAAGATTAAAATACTCTAAAGCATATATGGAGAGCAATACATTAACGACATTATATCTATATATCTAGTGTGAGCTAGTATAGTATGAAATTAGTACAAAATTTTAATTAAAGTGGTTCTAATTAATGAATGCAGGATGAGATGCAGTTTGAGTTAACCAAAGCTGAAATGGGTGAAGTGAGGGAAGAAAACCAAAGGCTTAGGGTTCACTTGGACCAAATCATGAAGGAGTACCAAACCCTTCAAAAGAAGTTCCAAGATATCTTCCATCAACAACAACAACAAAACTCTTCAACAGCAGTCACCACCGTGATCAACAAACCACAAATCGACGATGAATCTGAGCTTGTTTCCCTCAGTCTTGGAAGGACTTCGTCGATTGAACCGATCAAAAAGGATAAAAGAAGTTCAACCCCTCCAACTAAAGGTGCAGAAGGGTTAGGTCTTGCACTGGAGTGTGGCAAATTTGAACTATCATCAACTACACAAGCCGAAGGTTCGGTTATCCCGAGCCCTGATACTAGTTTGGAGAAGCAAAAGAGGAGACGCCACAGAAACCTTCGACACTGAAGAGAAATAGTGATGATCAAGAGGTTTTGCAGCAAAACCCTGCAAAAAAAACTAGGGTTTCTGTTAGGGTTCGGTGTGACACCCCAACGGTAATCACTAATTTCCTATATAATAAAGTCTAATACATAACAACTTTATATATTTAATTTGTATATTACATTTGACATATAATATAAAGTTACGAGATTATTTAAAGTTAGGGTTTTATTTCGCAGATGAACGATGGATGTCAATGGAGAAAATACGGACAAAAGATCGCAAAAGGAAATCCTTGTCCACGAGCATATTATCGTTGCACCGTCTCTCCAACTTGTCCTGTTAGAAAACAGGTAATAAGGACAATAAATATGCTCAAACCTAATTGTATGGGTAAACTTACAACCTAAACAGGACTAAATAGTACCTCAAACATGTTGAAACTTAAAATTTTACAATAAAAAGATGTATTTTAAACCGTTGCTTACCGACCGAATAGATTGAATCGCGAACCAGACCGCCATTTATTTACTTTTATTATTTTTCTCTCAAAATCTCTTTTACTACCATTTATTATCCCTCTAACATATGTTTCTTGATAAACCTTTATAGGTACAAAGATGTCCTCAAGATATGTCAATCTTGATCACCACCTACGAAGGAACCCACAACCACCCTCTTCCGATCGCCGCCACCGCCATGGCGTCCACCACCTCTGCCGCCGCGAGCATGTTAACCTCCGGCTCCACAACCTCCACACCAAACCCTAACCCTAACCCTAACCCTAGCACCAGTTCTCACAGGCTAAACTTCTACCTCAACGAGCACTCAAAACTAAAGCCAATCTACTTACCGCATTCATCGATATCGCCCTCGCCCTCATGCCCAACGGTCACCCTCGATCTCACGTCAAACACACTCTCAACAGCTTCACCATACAACCACCGATCAACACCACTAGCCACCATGTTCCCACCACGGTACTCAACCACAAACCTCAACTTTAGCTCGTTAGAATCATCTTCGAATGCATCGCCTGTTTCGTGGACCAACGGTTCGTTCGCCTTTGGATCAACACAACATCAAGAGAACATTTACAATTCTTTCATGAAAAAGCCAACAACTAATCAACATTCTCTACAGCAAGACATGACCATTGAAGCTGCAACAAGGGTTATTACATCGGACCCTAAGTTTCAGTCGGCTTTACAGGCGGCGTTGGCGTCGGTGATGGGCGGTGGCGCGGCTGGAGGTGAGAAGTCCGGGCAGACTGTGAAACTTGGAGAGGCGTTCCCAGTGTTTTCGAGCTTTCCTTTGACGTCAAACGCGAATAAGGGTTCGACGAGCGTCATTGGCAAATCGATTGCTGCGAATTCGATGGATTCTCGAGCTGATGGTTCGAATTCGTTGATGCGTTCTAGCTCTAGGAGTAAATCTACTTCACCGGAAGCTAGCAGGGATGACCATGCGGTTTGATGGATGTAATACGTTAGGATTACAAGACTACTAAACAATGAGTATCACCTACGGTTATTAGGTTATATATTGTGTTGTAGCTAGCTCAAGGAATAAATTGCCACCGGGCGTCACCAAAACAGTACGGTGATCGACTACTTTTGTGTTATTGAATGATCTGTTGGTGATATTTATTTGTTTTTAGTCATGGTGAGTGGATTATTGTTGTATTTTTTTTAGTTTTGTAATTTTTGACTTTTAAAGGTTAAAATAGTCAACGATCGATGATCAACGATTAAATTGTAATTAATTTACATAATTATGTATTGTGACATTTATTTATTATATCTGTTGACAATGCAAGGGGTGATGCATGAATGAAGAAATTGAGCAAGGTAAGATGGTGATATATTGCAGCCATAAAATGAATTAAATTGTCTCGTTTGTCATATTAGGCTCTTACGAATTATTATGTATTAAAATTTTAACTGTTTTACCTTATTAAAATATATAAGTAGTTTAATATATGACCTCCATTCATACTTTCGTGATCATTGTTAAAAATGCTCTTCGGTAGTCTTGTAAAGAACTTGTTTCCTCGTTCACTACATCTAAGTAATCTTTTTGCTACCTCCATTGTCTAGAGGTTACGTTGTTATTGGTTTCTTGTAAATGAATTGATGGTTGGAGGTTTTCAAATGTTTTAAATCGTTGTATTTTTTTATTGGATTTCTTATTATTTTGTTATTATTTTGTTATCATTGATTTATATCCTCTCCATATTTAAAGGAGTTATTTACGGGAAGTAGGTTGTGACATCCCTATTTATTCTAATGTATCTTCAAAAAATAATCAATAAGAAAAATATTATTCTCCTTTTGAAAATTCAAAATGGTATTAAAGCAGGTTTCACAACCCTAGCTCTTGATATTGATCCAGGAGGATGGCTGGAGATGATGACCAAAACAAAATCAAAGATGGAGAAGGTTCTAGCGGTGAGATTACATATGACTCACCCTATTACCTTCATCCATCCGATTACCCCAAGCAACTACACGTGAACGAGATTCTCACTGACAACAACTTCGCTGATTGGAGCCAAGAGATGACAAACTTTCTGTTTGCCAAAAACAAAATATAGTTTGTAGATGGGACGATGAAGAAACCAGAAAAGACATCTAAGGATTACATGACGTGGATGCAGGTTGATGCTATGATAAAGGGTTGGTTGACAACCGCTATGGAGAAGAACATACGAAACAGTGTCAAGTATGCGACTACGGCATCGGAGATATGGTCAGACTTAAATGAACGCTTTGGAAAGGAGAATGCTCCTAGGGCGTATGAATTAAAACAAAAGATTGCTTCAACTCGGCAAAGTGGTAATTCTGTATCAACATACTTTACCCACTACAGTCCATATGGGATGAAGCTCAATCCATATATCCTTTTCCTCGATGTTCTTGCAGCAAGTGTGAATGTGATATTGGCAAAAAGATCAATGAACATCTAGAGAAGGAACGTCTCTATGAATTTTTGATGGGTTTTGATACCGAATACACTGTTATTAGAACACAATATTGGCTACAAAGCCAATTCCTTCGCTCGGAATAGCTTACCACATGGTGGCTGAAGACGAGACACAAAGAACCATTTCAAGTGAAGGAAGAACACCACCGAAACCTGCTGCGTTCAAGGCTGCACAGAAACGTGAATTCTTTTCGGGACACAACAATGAAAAGGGTGGCACAAAGGCGGTGAAAGACGGACATGAACACTGCACCTTCTGTGACAAAGATGGTCATAAGCGTGAAGGTTGCTTCAAATTGATCGGGTATCCAGAATGGTGGCCCGGAAAAAAAGGAGAAAAGATAAAGAGCAAGGCTGCATGTGTTAAAACAGAAACGAGTCCTATTCCTAGACTGACAAACGAAGACTATCAACTCTTCTTCAAGCAATTCTCCAGAACAGGTAATAACAAGGGTACAAAGCCGGTTGCCAATATGACTCATAAAGACGACGAAGAAGGTGAGTGGATTCTTGATTCGGGTTGCACCAAATATATTACTTATCTTTCTAATATTCTTGTTAACGAGAGAACCACTCCCTTCGAGGCTCCTGTTGTTATACCCAACAGGGATTCGATTGCGGTCAAAAGAAAAGGGGATTACGTACTTCCGAGGGGAGCAAAATGAATGGAGTACTTTATGTTCCAGATTTCAAATGCAATCTCCTTTCTGTTAGTCGTCTTTGTTGTGATCTTCAATGTTGCATATAATTCTTTCTTGATTTTTGTATCATGCAGGGACTACAAAGGAGGTACTTGATTGGTGTGGGTAGATGCCAAGGGGGATTGTACCGAATGAAGATGTTTCAAGGAAGAAAGGCCATGGCTGTTACTGCTGAAACGTGGCACATGAGACTTGGACATGCTTCAAAAGGAAAGCTAATTAAGATAGATTTTCTCAAAACTAGTATTATTAATTTGGGCAATTTTTGTGATTCTTGTGCTAGAGCAAAACATACTAGATTACCATTTCCTTCTAGTTTTATTAAAACTAATGCTCCGTTTGAATTAATCCATTGTGATATTTGGGGAGGTTCCGGGTACCATCATATACAAAAGCCAACTATTTTCTTACAATAGTTAACGATTTTAGTAGAGGTGTATGGACGTTTCTCCTCAAACACAAAAGTGAGGCTAGCCAGTGTCTTAAAAATTTTCATAAAATGGTTGAGGTTCAATTTGAAAAACAAATCAAAAAGGTTAGATGTGACAATGGTGGGGAATTCACGTCTAAAAACATGTTTGAATTTTACAATGAAAAGGGAATTTTATTGGAGAACACATGTCCCCACACCTCGCAACATAACGGTGTAGTTGAGAGGAAGCACCGGCACCTACTCGAAACGGCTCCGCCTTAAGGTTCGGTGCAAATCTTCCAAAAAGATTTTGTGGTGAATCTGTTTTAACCGCGACATACGTTATTAATCGGCTTCCATCCAAGGCTACTAAAAACAAAACTCCCTTTGAATTACTTTGGAATGAGAAACCAAATTATGATTTTCTAAAGGCTTTTGGATGTCTTGTTTATTTTAAAAACATGGACACCAAGGGAGATAAGTTAGAAGAAGGGGGAAACCGAGGGTTTTTCTTGGATACCTTCACAGAACTAAAGGTTATAAGATACTCGACCTCAAGACCAAAAAACTAATTATTAGTAGAGATGTCATTTTTTATGAAGAAAATTTTTCGTTCAAAAATATTCAAAGAGATAATCAAGATGAAAGTGAAGAACCAATAGTTTGTCATGATTGTCACTGTGATGATGACCCAACATTGGCACAAACCAAAAAGCATAACCTAATTGCACAAGGCCCACAAATGGAACATGACCACACCAATGACACCAGGCCTAATAATGCGTCTGAAACTCATGATGGGGCTGAAACGGGCCAAATATATGATGAAGAGCAGCCCACTTATAAATCTGAAACAAATGAATTGGGTGAAGAAGCAGAGGCCCAAGCTGAAACAAGGCCCACTCGAACAAAAATTCAGCCAACAAAATTCAAAGACTTCGACGTACAAGTTCCCCCTTCGGTCCAACACCCATCTTCCACATCTAATCAAGTCGCCTCCACGGTATGTCACCCAATCTCCAATTATGTTTCATATGATAAGTTTTCCACTAATCATAAAGCCTTTTTGACAGCTATCAATGATAATGATGAGCCCAAATGTTTCAAACAAGCTGCGCAGGATGCTCGTTGGCGTGAAGCTATGCAAAAGGAGATTAAGGCTCTAGAAGAAAACAGAACTTGGACCTTGGAAGAGTTACCTAAAGACAAACGAGCTATAGACTCCAAGTGGGTTTATAAAATCAATTCAAGCCAAATGGTGAAGTTGAAAGATATAAGGCTCGCCTTGTCGCAAAGGGTTTCACTCAAACGGAGGGAAGTGGATTATCACGACACGTTCGCACCGGTAGCTAAACTAGTCACAGTGCGAACTTTGCTAGCAGTGGCCGTAAAGAAGAATTGGATCATTCATCAACTCGATGTAAACAACGCTTTTCTACATGGGGATCTAGATGAGGAAGTTTACATGAAGATTCCTCAAAGTTTCGCCAAAGACAATGAGACTCGGGTTTGTCGCCTAAGAAAATCTTTATATGGATTGAAACAAGTTTCACGCAACTGCTATATCAAACTCACTAGTTATCTTTCAAGCTTAAGTTTCAGGCAATCTAAGGCTGATCACTCGTTGTTCATTTATGAAACCGCAAGCGTAATGGTGGTAGTTCTAATTTACGTGGATGATTTGGAGGCAGTGAATCGCGTACTTAGGTACCTAAAAGCTACACCGGGTCAAGGTATTCTACTCTCCCGAGCAGGGGATCCCATTTTAACGGCTTATTGCGATTTTGATTGGTTAGGATGCCCCTATACGCGGCGTTCGCGTACCGGTTACTTTCTCCTACTAGGCGGGACGCCCATTTCTTGGAAAACCAAGAAACAATCAGTTGTCTCGCGATCCTCCGCTGAAGCCGAATACTGAGCTATGGCTTCCACGGTTAGTGAGATTATTTGGGTCTGTTGGTTACTTAGCGAGTTACAAGTTCACATTACATCACCGACACCATTATTTTGTGATAATCAAACAGCACGTCACATAGCCAACAATCCGGTTTTTCACGAAAGAACCAAACATGTCGAGATGGATTATTTTTTGTACGGGAACGAGTTGAGTCCAAGGAGATAATTCCTATGAACATTAGCAGTAAAATGCAAGTAGCAGACTTATTAACGAAAGGACACACGAAACAACTTCTCATTTTCTTCTTGGCAAGATTGGCATTGCAAATTTGCATGCTCCATCTTGAGGGGGAATATTGGATCTCTTATTATTTTATTATCATTGATTTCTATTCTCTTCATATTTAAAAGAGTTATTTACGGAAAGTAGGTTGTGGCATCCCTATTTATTCCAATGCATCTCCAAGAAATAATCAATAAGAAAAATATTATTCTCCTCTTGAAAATTCAAAATTTTTGCTTACTAAGCTAATAATATTCTTATAATCGACAAATAAATTAGCCAACAATTGAAACAAGAACACCATGTAAGTATTGCTTAGGAGAACTTACACCTATAAGAGAGCTAGCTATACAACTTGTATTTAAAGAGGTGGATTGCATCAAATTAGTCACCTCCTATTTATACTACTCTAACCAACAAAATTATATGTTTTAGAAACCTCCTACTCTAAATTAATTTGTACTCGATTATGTACTTCATTCATTCTAGTGTCTTTCAAAGAATTTTATGTATTTGCATCAATCATATATCATATGATACAATGCATACACGTTTTTCCTGTTGCGCCTTCGCCATCGTTGATCTCAAACTCTATGCTATCACATGAGGTGGTCCATCAAAACTAATTGTTGAAAATACTTGATTTGCCCACTTAACATACTCACTTCTACTAAGTGATCATAAGCATTTTGTCCTAATAGATGATTTTCATTGGCATGGGCAATGTTTATCCTGAACATCTTATGATTAATCATCGACATTTCACAAAATATTCCATCTAATTCCTTCAAATGTGTTGTGAGATTTACATGAAGACATGAAGTAAAGCTTGATCGAGTATGACCTTTCAGGAGGAAAGTTGATCACTATACGAGAGTGCTTTGGTTTTCCTCAAGAGAGGTTTGTTCAAATATCACGCATGCATCCAACTTGCACTTGTAGATGTATTTCACCGGCCTCACGACAACAGCAAAGCAAGGACAAGAAAAATAAAAATAAAAATTGGCATCATAAAATGGATGCAAGTCTATGTCTATCCACATCCAAGCGATTAACACAAGCACACTAACTTTTGGAGAAGTAGACTTTCAATCCATATACAAGAATAAACATATATCCGCTTGGACTAGATTTGGTGTTATTTACGGGACATTCCACCTTTAGACGGTCTGCAACATTAGCATACATCATTTTCATAATGACGCATCATTTTTCCACTAACTTTCATTCATCCTTCCCACAAACACATTTCACCCTGACACTATTCTTCCCGCAAACAATTATTTATTTTCAAATCACCATTTCTTTTTCCATTTGTTTTAACAAACATATTCATTTCATTAATAAAAAAATAATTTGCTAAAATTAAAATAACACTAAATTAGGAAACAACAACAAAATACAGCTTAAAACAACAGAAGATAAACGACAATAATAAAATATGTTGTTTTTTAATCATTATTAAATGTGATACTAACATTTTAATTGTAATATTAAGCATTTTTTAACATTTTATTAAACATAAAATCAACCATATTTGAAAAAAAGGAATCGGCAGGGGCCTGTGGGAAAGGTACCCAAAGGACGGGCGGCGACAGACTGAATGCATCAATGCTAACCTTGGGCCGGGCGGGGACGGGCAGCGAAGGGCGGTAGTGACGGGCATTGCTTTGGAAGGAGTCTTACTAAGCATCATCCGCAAAATGAAGATGAGATATAGAATACAACCCACCTTGATCCATCCATAATATTTTACTTCACTTGAGCCACATTCATATGCCTGTGCGGCCAGGATGAAAAAGGACAATGCAGTGCCGATTTGTTTTAGTTTTGTTTGTACGAAAAGATGTTAACAGACACGAGCATAAAAAACATACCATAAAAGATAGATTTAAATGTGTTTTGGGAAGTACTTTTCCATAAAATTACACACATAATAATCTCATTATACCTATACTTTAAAATCAACAATTGCATCACACCAAAGAGTTTTATCATACAAGATGATGTAACCGATTAGACACCAAATAAACAAGAGACTATAAACATTCATGTAACAAATTCGCGCACACCACTATATTTTTTATCTACACAACGAAAACCCAACAATAATAACATTAAAAGATTTATTGTATTCCAGCTTGCTAGAAGCAAAGAATGCTTATGTTTCCAAACTGATTTCCTCCACAGGGGACGCTTCCTGTAACACAATGCAAATCAAGATTAGCAATACAATAAACAGCCTGAAACATCAAATTAATCTTAAATGTTACATCTTCAAAAAAGAAACCTTTTTCTTGTGGTGTAATATCAGAATAATCACAATTGGAGGGTGTTCTTACCATGTTCTCTTTGTTTTCTTTGGTAACCGCCTTCTCAGGACAACTAACAGTATCTGCAAAATAAGTGCCGAAGTAAGGGTCTGGTGGAAAAATGAATGGCTTGCATAACGGGCCAAATGGGTAAAGTATTGAGGGGGTTTTACGTGTTAAAATCATTTTGATTAAAACTTAACCATAAATGGGCCGAATTGCCATGTGTAAAGATAAACATGTTTCAAAAGTAGAATGCTATAGAGGTCAGAGGAGAGATAAGATCTTATGTTATTAAGTGATGTAATTGCATAGACGTGTCGGGTAACCGATGCATTTATCCCTTTCAACTTTAGGCTCACATTAGTATAATCAAATAAAAAGGCAAAATAATCAGTCACCTTCGCTAGCAGATTTCTTGCCCTTGCTCTTGACCATTTGTTTCTCTTTGTTGAACTCTTTCTTGATTGGCTTCTGAAAGTTCTTTTGCATCTTGCGATTTCCTAAGGCAGAATGCTGATTGGTTATCTGCTTATCTGTTGAAGCTTTTGTGTTGGATGCAACTTTCTTCTGGTAATTTTCTGTAACCGATTCTTTGTGCATCTTCAGATAATGATTGTGCACCCTGTGCTACATTTTCTGATATGTCATAGCTCTGGAGAATTTCTTGTGTGGATTCTCCTAAATCAATAATGGTGTGGCGTAATGCATACGACTTGAGCTCATCTCTCAGTAGTTGGGGATTCTAGCATTTTAGATAATAAAACAAGAAAATAGTAGACTTTAACTTAGAGTACATTATATAAATATATAATGAGGCAACTCTTTTGTGAATTGTGACCAAAAACATACAGAGGTAAATTAAAAAGAATAACACTTAATTTCATGTTTGAATCTTGATATAGCCGGAAAAAATTGAGAAACATCATGCTTTGTAAATAATGTGATACCTCACAATCAGCTTCCTGGGCAAGTTTAAAGAAACCTAGTGACAGTTGGTGTTTTCCGGCAGCTTCGGCGAGCTTAATGTGTGAGAGCCAGTATGAAGCTGAAGATAGAACACTGAATTTCTTTCGGCTAAGTGTTCTAGAAACATCTGAAACCGCAGTGTCACTTTTACCTTCAGTGTTCCTAGACCTATTTGATCTGGACTCAGATATTGGAGTTGCACTTTTAGCCGATTGAGGAGTAGGTCTGACAGTTGACTTGGTAGGAATAGAGAGCCTCCTAAGAGGCTTGGTAGATTTCTCTTTGGATGACAAATCAAGAACACTAACACTTTGGCTCACACTTGAAGAAGGTCTTACCCTATATATATAATTATCATGATATATGATTAGATAACTCATATCTTCCCTTCAAAGTATTATGCATAGTGATGAAATAACTAGAGATAAAAGTAAACATAATTCATAAAAAAACCCTTTATGGTTGATCAGACAAAAGTAGTTCTTGCTGTAAATCTAAGGTTTCAAATAAACCTACTTAATCCATAGGCACCTGCTGCAGGTGTGAAAATAGCAAACTTTAAGTGCAAAGAGAAACTAATTGATGACCACAAGATATAAATGACTAAAAGATTTACAGCATTACAGATATCAAAAAAAAATCTGTATTACTAGATTATGTTCTTTTTGGGTGAAGGCAATTCAAACATCAATCAGATAGATTTGTTTAACTATGATTAAACCAACAATTTACATTCCTAATTTCCTAGACCATATCCTACAAACTAGTAAACCTTTATGATAGGAATTTAAAAATATGCTGATAGTCCAACCAAGAACCAGCATTATCTAAAATAAATTCACAACATTACACGGCATAAACCAGAATTCGATAGGAAAAATCAACATAGAGCATCAATATCTCTAACCTAAAAGAGCAAACCTGATTAAACCTTCACCAAAAGATAATTAACAACAACAAAGCAAACAGATATTCAAATAGGTGCGTATGAGAATGAAAATTCAAGTGTTCAAAACATAATACATTTACTGAAACAAAAATTAAACCTTCTAGACGCTGAAGCAGTTGCCGTAACCGATACAGGAGGCTTTTCTCCTTCGACTTAGTGGCCGATCGGAGTGGATACTGAAGAAGTTTCTCCGATCCTCCTACCTTGTTTCCTGCAATAGCAATCTGCAATTTAGCACAAACAACGATCTCAATCGTTAACTAATAACTGAAATTCATTACCAGAAACAGACGATTGATCTTTCAAAGTATCCTCCATTTGATGATATATCAATCTGAAATTGAGTTTCCGACAGCTGATTGATAATAGATCAGCAGGAGTGAGTGCAATTGGGGGTGAAATTAGGGTTTATAGCGTGTAAACCAAAAGGGGATTAAGCGGGAGATACGAGCGTTTCAAAAATCGAATTTGTAACGTTGAAGAGACGCACAATTCTACTTTACAAGTTGTACACTTTTGGACCCTCTTCTTTTTATTTGTTACCGTTGCCCCTCAGAGTCCCACCACCTTTTCTTTCCTCAGCACAATTATACATGATAAAGTTAGAACACTAACCATAACTGAAACTTACGAATCAATCAAGTCAAGGTATTTCATTTAAAGATTGTTAATGCTTGATGTATTCATGTGCTTAACTAAAGTGAAAAATTTTAACTATATATAAAACAATATTTTAGTTTAAAATATCATAAACAAAATTGATATAGAGAAGTTTAAGTAGAATTTAAAGTGTTATTTAGAAAACGATAGATGTAATGGACTTGTATTAAATATATTATTGCTTCGAGAAGTATTTATAAGTATTTATAAGTATATACTCTATATATAATAAGTTTAGCCACCTGCATAAAGCTTTCATAACATGAATTTTAGGTCTTTAACCAAGCATTGTTTTGAAAACCGGATCGGACCGGCTGGTCCGACCGGTTGGACCTGGGAACCGGACTCCAATCCGGTCCGGTGTTTAAAAATGTTTTGGCATCGAACCAGTGGTCGGACCGGTCGAACCAGGAACCGGAGGTCGAATCAGGGGTTGGACCGGTCGAACCGGTTTTTCATATATATTTTTTATTTTTTTAATATTTTTACACATATTTTTATAAAATAATTATAATTATATCCGGTCCGACTGATGAATAGATAAAACGTTCAGTTCACTGTCCAATCCAGTTCTGAAAACATTGGCTCCCAAGTGTTTAAAATGCCACACCTCTAAGGGGTTGTTTGATAGACTCTTAATCAGCCTCTTAATGGTTCGGACGTTGAATGGTTCAGAATTTAATGGTTCAGTCGTTGAATAGTTCAGAATTTTATGGTTCAGTCGTTGAATGGTTCAGAATTTAATGGTTCAGGTTGTTTGTTTTGCGATCACATGTCTGAATGACATTTACCTCTGAATGGTTAATCATTATACTGCTGTTGAATGGTTAAGACATATTATCTGAATTAATCAGACATTTGTCTTTGAATAGTTAAATAAAATATTAGCTCTTAATGGTTCAGACCTCTTAATGGTTCAGCACTTAATGGTTCAAACCTCTTATTGATTCAGCACTTAATCATTCAGAAGTTGCCAAACAGTCCTTAAGTGTTCTAGTCACGAAGTGGACGATTGTGTCTAAATGATTGGACTTGTTACATATGTTGTTTTTTTTTTAAACATAAATGGGTTATTAATAATCAAGGCCCATATATGTTCTTTATTGAATGAAACAACCCAATCCAAAAGCCGAGGGGAAGTCAATAACAGGCTAGAGATGGGCAAACAGGGTATTGGGTCATACCCTAAACCGGGTACAACCAGGGTTATGCCCAATCGGATTTTTTTGTACCCGGATACGAACCGGGTCGAGTTCACCTTCAGCAAATACCCTCCCGATATACCCGGTTAGGGTAAGATCGGGTCCGGGTCTGGTCCATAACCAGATACAACCGGGGTTTTTTTGGGAATTATTATTAATATAAATTATTATTATTACTATCATTATTATTATTATTATTATTACTATTATTATTCTTATTACTATTATTATTATTAGTGTTTTATTATTTTTATTATTTTGAAAATACATCGCATTAATCGTCAATATTAAATAAATATTAATTAACATTTATTTATCAAAACAATTAAAAAATACATAATGAATCAATAAAAATCATAAAACTTTTCTTTAACTTATTGTCCGATATTTATTTCCTACGAGAGTGCAAGATCGGGTTTTGTCACTTAAGACTTGGATTTCTCTTAAACCCACTTATACTACACTCGGATTAGATGAAGCAGAATATCTTCTAAGAGTTGATAAAAATATAATAAGTAGCAAAGAACACAAAGAAATAATTTTCAAGGTACTTGTATATATTACTTTCAACTCAAAGTATTACAAGACTCTTACAAGCATATTACATGAGTTACAATGAGAAACTATATATATTCTACTACCTACAACCAGATATACTTTGATACCAGCTGGAAACCTATGACTAAAGCATATACTACAATGCTAAAGTTAAGGTATCTTAGATAAAGTATTATTTAAGATATGGTAGTCATGACATGTTCATAACTTACCTTTTGTCACCAACTAGAGTTGGTAATTTGTACTAACATAATAAGGTGAATAGTGGAATAAAGTATGGTTAACTACATGACCCTTTGAGAAAATGCCATGCAGTATCAGAGGTCTCCAGCGAAGTGTCAGAGACCATACTTATGTCCACCGGTTCATTAGCAGCATCTTTCGAAGGTTAATAGCTTCGGAAGAACAAGTTCTTCCAAACCGAAGCCATTTATACTTCGGAAGAGGCTACTTCTTCCGAGGCTTGAGGACTTCTACTCAGAAGTCATTGTCTTTGATTTCTTCTAAGTCTTGAACTTTGGAAGGGAAGACTATCTATTCGGAAGTTGGAGCTTTTACTTCGGAAGTTGATCTTGCACTTTGTCTTTGGAAGAACTCCATATCCTTCGAAAGTTCAATACTTAGCTTCGGAAGTCCTTTATTAGTTGCACCAAAATAGTCTAAGTGATTTGGTTTTGGTTGCACCAGCCTTCTTCTTGATCTAACAGAGAGTCTTCATCAAATGCAATTTTTTTGTCAGATATACCAAAAGATACTCATTCTTCTACCTCTTCATCGTGTACTTTAGTTTCGAGTGCAATTTCATCTTCAAGGTTTGTTTCCTCTTGTATACGATCCATCGCGTCTAAGTGGTCTTTTAAACAAATACACATCTCCACCGCTTCTGGAGTTAGTATTGTTCTCTGTAATGATATTACCCTGCCACTAATAGAAAATGCAGACTCCAAAGCTACCATAGAAGCTTGGACGCTTAGTGAATCACGAGTCATAGCGGAAAGAATCGGAAATTAAGATTCCCTTCCTTCTACCAACATATCGAATGCATGATAATTTTGAGTAGTCATAATGGAAATAAATTTGTACCATTATATCTACCAAGCTCACTTTTTGGGGTCTTACCCATTTGTTGTTAGCTGTCACATCCCGAACAACATTCAACATAGTCAAAACCGGGTCTTTAACCAGGTTATTAACACTTGAGGTTGATTCTTTTGGTGTAGTTATGTTTACGTTAGGCCCGTATTTATTTAAATAAAAAATTATAAATTGTTATTAAACTTTTATTAAATTTTTTTTGTCGCGGTTGAAAAATTAGGATTTTCATCATGCATATCCAAATTGTCATTTTTCTCGTCTATCGAATATTCAACCCCCGCAACATTTACAAACGGATCTAAAGCAGCGACACGAGAAGAACCGGGTGGTAACTCAACGAAATATTTTTTGAACTTGCTTTTTATTGGTTTTATTATTTCTCTAAACATACTATTTTTATTTTGAAAATTTTCTAAATTCAAAGTCATGATATATAAGTCTTGAAGCACCAAATAACTAGTTGGATAATAAACTCCCGATAGTTTTGTAGTTGAGTTTTTAAACACGTCAAGTGATGTGCTGGTGTTAGGTATGAGTTTTATATGTTTAAAACATGTTTTTAACCTAATTTTGATATTCAATATAATCACTTTGTTACGTGTTTGAAATATAAATTAAATGAAGTTTAACGAATATTATTTGAGAAGAATACAAAGGATAGAAAGATTATGGCTTGAAAGGTGTTGAAAACAAAGTCAATTGTGAAAAACTGTAGGGAAGCCGTAAAGCTACGACCTGCAGCCGTAACTTACGGCCCTGTGTTGAGTCCATCTGTGAACCCTGTAAGACAGAAGATTTGGCTGTTTGGTTGAAGGTAGGCCGTAAGTAACGGTCTAACGCGTTATTTGAAGGATTATTTCAAATTTTAAATCATATTTAACCCCAATCATTAGGGTTTCGAAAAAGACTTCTCCCATGTGAATTTTGGATGTTTTCAAGGCGTTTTTGAGAATCCTTTTCACCGCGGTTTCACCCGAGTTGGGCATTAACAACATCCAATCAAGCATTGAGGATCCAATCGTGCCAATGAGCGGCTAATCTTGTTCGTAATCACTTTAAAGATGAGAGTTCTTGTAAGTGAAACTCTAGATTTGGTTTCAATTGATGCTTTGGGTTATGTTCTCTTGACACAAGAATATAATTGTACGTTTGTTTAGAGTTAAAAAATTGTTTATGTTTAAGTATTTTTGTGTTTTCATTCGTATTCGGTTTCCTTGCATCATGAACAGTTTGTCATGTGTGTGAATTATTTGCATAAATAAGTTGGTAATTATGTGAACGAGCGAGTCTTGAAAGTTTGTTTCATAACTATCACTTTAATCAAACGATTTTACAAAATCATGTATATGTGATTTCCAATCAATTCTAATAAAACTAAGTGTGAATCTTTAAACTTGAATCTTGATAGTGATTGTTTTTTTCTTATAAGTTTAAAGATTCATTATCAAGTTTGTTGCTTTCTTAATTATTTTCATTCAATTTACCTTTTGGCTTTAGATAAAAATCTAAAAACATTTGCTTTTTAGTATTTTCGTGTTTAAAGTTCTTAGGTATAAAGTTTTACACTTTTCACCAATTTCCTGTGGAGACGACCTTATTTACCCATACTAGTTATAGGTAGTTAAGTCTTTAATATTAACTTGTTTTTTATCCAATCACGACAACACGATCATCAAGAAATTCAGATAAACGTTGAATATTTTTCCATCTCGCATCCAGAAACGGGTCGACTTCGCCATTATCTGAAATACTACTATGAAAAGCTCTTAAAGTGTCATTTTGTTTTAAAGCACAATCAAACATGCGACAGGTTAAATTCCATCTAGTAGGTACATCCCAATTAGGCCCTAAAAATATAGATTTTATATCTTTACAAAATTGTTTATAATCTTGATATTTTTTTCTATTTTTTTTAAAACATCGTGTAACATAAAGCGAAAAGCTTTTATAAAGTTATCAACAATTTGCACGGATAGGGCATATTACACTACCAAAGTAATAATATGTGCAACAGAATGAGTAACAAAAAAAATCACCGTTTGTAATTGTAATATATTTTAATTTTAACTTTTTAACCGCGGTTGTGTTGTTTGATGCGTTATCAAATGTAATTGAAAAAACAAATATTTTGTAAATTAAAAGTAGATATTACATTATCCAAAAAGTAAAATAAAATTTCTCCGGTGTGTGGATACGAAAAAAAAATAAAATGCAATCGTACGTTTCATCATTTGCCATGAATTGGGATTTACCCAATGAGCGGTGACGCAAAGGTATGATTCGGGTAAACAGTGTGGAGCTGACCAAATGTCACTAGTTAAGTTTAGACTGGTATTTAAATTTTTAAATAATACAGTTAAGTCATTTTTTGCTTGCTTCTATAATTTTAAATAATAACGTGTAAGTGTGTTACGACTTACATGAGTGTAACGAGGTTGAAACGTTTCTCGAATTAAGTTGGTCAACCAAGGATTGTAAAGTGACTAAAAGTCAAAGCTTTTGAATCACACACTTCACCATTCGATCTTGAACCTCTTTAACATCTTAATTAAAGATTCTATCGTCTCAACCTAATTATGTTTGTTGCAAATCCGGATTACTTTTTTAACAACTTACAAAACTTTTTGCTAATGTGTTTGCTTAAAGTCGTGTTAGAATCTTTAGCAAATAAAACTTCACAAAAACTTGCAACGAGCCTTTACAGACCCATCACTCAACTCAACATATCCTAAGTGCACCAAATATCCATGCTACGATTATGTGCAAGAACACAAATGACAGTTGGAGCGTTAGACGAACCTTGACCAACGGAAGATTGTGAGTGAGCCATATCAAGATTTAAGAGAGTGAAAAGTGTAAAATGAGAGAGTGAAAATGTAAAACGAGAGTAAACGAGAGTAAACGAGAGTAAACGAGAGTATTTTTTTGCGTTGGAACTTTGGTACTTAACCATATCAACCAACACTTATTTATACTAACTTATGGGGCACAAATGACAAAAAAAGGTAAAAAAATGTAACAACTACATAGCCGTTAAAGATGGCTACATTTTTAAAAACGCCAAAAAAGGTCAAAACCTGGTTGAACCCGGGTACACTCGAGTCGGGTTCGGGTCAGGTTCTTGAAAAATGTATAAAACTAAACCGGTTCCTACCCGTCGTTTTTTTCCAGGTCCAAACCAGATACACGCTCTACCGGTTGTACCCGTAATCCGAGGTGATGGTGTTTCATTCAACACTAAATGGTTAAGTTAGAGGTGTACAAATCGGTTTCTTTTTGTCAAACTGGTTCGCTGTTTAAACCGGACCAATTTTTGAATATGTACAAATAGTTTTTTTTTCTTCAAATGGTTTAGTTTGAAACCGATTTTTCATCAAAAATCCTCAAACTGCTCAAATCGGTTTGGACCGGTTTGTAAATAGATTTTTTTTTTCAAAAAATCAGTTTTATCTCGGTTTAACCAGTGTTTTTAATTAAAACTGATTTACAAATCGGTTATGAGTCTGGGCTACCAAATCTGTATACAAACCGCCAACTCAAATCAAACTAGTAACCGGTTTGACTCAAACCCGTTTTATTTTAAACCGGTTCGGTTTTTTACCAAAAGTTCTTTTTCGATCTGTTTTATTACACCTTTTAAGTTACAACACAAGAATGAAAATCTGAACTTTACCCTCTTCTTAAACAAAACCCTCCAACACCCATCATCGACCATCTGCCGACGACCACCCCCCCCCCCCCCCCCCCCCCTCCGGCAATCTCCGCCTCCGGCGGCCACCCACTCTCGCGAAGGTTGTTTTCATCTCTTTTCTGTTTAATTGGTTGCTTCGTCACATTTTTGCCAAATTATGTTATGTCTAGAATTTCATTTCATGTTGCTATTTTGCCATGGTGATTGTGATTATAAACTTCACATTCTTTTTCAATTCCATCTTTGGTGACTTATATTGAAATGGGATCACTTTGAAAAAATTCTCATCTTGTAAGATGGTTCTCAAGTTTGAACTTAATAGGCTACAATCATTATCAATTTCAAGAATAGAAACCAACTCATTTGGTTAGCACCGTCATCATCGCCTTTAGGTTCCGTACAGATCTGTAAATCTGTCTTCATACGATAGTTTTTTCTCACAGTAAAGCGATATCTGAACTGGATCTAGCAAGCAGCCTTCATTAGTTCATTGGTTAAACAGTTTGTTTGCATACCAGTTGTATGATCAAATGCTTGAATGAAAAAATTAATTGTCCTAGTTTAAAAAGCATGAGATCATCTTTGAAATCTTTTCTTGATGCACGGTTTATGCAGTGGATTCATTTCAAAGTCATCTAGTTACTGTTAATTTTGATTGGAAAAAATTAGGGATTTTTCTAACAGCCTGTGAATACTCCAAATTAAAAATTGAAACTTGCATTGGATTTATTGTAATTGTCTTAAGGAAATTGCAGGTTCAAACTCTTGAAAACGAATTTGAAGTCGTAGGTCGTGTGTATTGAATTTGCACCAACTATCGATTTGTTGGTTCTTAGATTCAAGTTATAGCCACTGGACGCCTATTTCCCTTTCCCTCGTCTTCATCGTGCTTACACACAAAATCGCCACTTCAATCTAGGGTTTTGAGTTAAATTTTGTACTCTCCTTGTCTACTCTATAATTCCCCAAGATCCTTAGCTGATTTAAGTATTCTTCATGGATTAGTCTCAAATAATAAACCCTAAAGATGTTAAGTTATTGTTTCTTATGATTTTGTTTGACCCACATTCATAGTATCTTCTACATAAGTGATGTTTGTTCTACTTTATTCTTGGATGTTATGAATTTTGAATCATTTGGAAAGAAAATGTTAGTAAGTCCAAGAAAAAAATTGAACTTCTATTGCAGTTTTCTGTTCCTTGTGGAGACTTTGACATCTACCTGCTTTAATACAAGGTTTAATATTTTTGCTTTTCTTAGAGTATCTTGTAGGTAACAATTTAACATATAAGGAAAGTTAAAAAAATTAAACCTGAAAATCAGGACCAGCTTGAAAAAGATTTGGATGTGGATGATAGAGAGCATATGATCAAATGGTTGACCTCCTTTGTATGCAATATATTTGACTTTTGTTTCTTATTGTTTTTACACTATGAAATTGAACATTCAAGAATTTAGTCTATAGTGTTCTAGTTTTTCTTTGGGTTGGGTGTCGTATATAAATTATGTTGGGGTTTTGAATATTTAAGAATTTAATATATAATGTTCTAGTACATAATTTGGTTTAAAGTGTTTTTATTTTCGAGTCAAAGGGGCTCATTCTTCTTGCATATCTACATTGATAAATAGGTTAAGATTCCTCGTCAATCACTTCATATTAAGTAGATTTTTAATGAAAACAAGGCTGTGTTTGTGATTGCTTATTTTATTTAAACAACTTATGAACTTTAACTGCTTATTGTATTTTATAGGAAATAAATAAGTGCTTCTGAGTGTGCATAAGAAACATATTTATGCCTATCTGCATAAGCACATAGTATTCGATTGCTTCTTTCAAGCTGATTCTTATTGATGGATTAAAAAAAGGTTAACCCTTAATTTAACTGCTTATAACATAACCATAAGCATAAGTTGTTTAGATATGCAGATTCTAAATACCACCTAGGTAACTAAAGTCTAAGAATCTGCATTTCCAACAATGTATACAAAGCTGAGATGATTGCTCAGTTGCAAAAACTGTTATTGAGAGGATCCTTGAATGTATAAAGAAACATTATATCATTGTGTCCTAGTTGGTTCTCTGATTGCCAGAAATCATTTTCCATTTAGTTTTTGCTTTTATTAAATACTCTCCTCAATCAAATAATAACATGTAATTAATTTTATTAGTACTTGTCATTCAATTTCAAATACTTTTTTCCAAAAAAAAATCAATAAACATTTGTCCACATTTATCATTATCTACATTTTGATATCTTTGACTGGTTTACAAAGAAATTAGAAAACTTTAAAGAATTGGAATGAATTCCATTCCATCTTCTGGGAACCAGTAGTGCCTATTTGATATTGTGAGCCAATTAGGGTAAGCAATCTCATTCCTGGTTGCTAGATAATTCAACTATCTATCATTCCTTTTACTTTCTCATTAGTGTGGTTTTTTCTAACTAACTTAATGCTTATGTCATCAAGCCTTTTGGCTATTTAACATATTGCAATTTAGAAACTGTTTTGCAGGATCATTGTTGTCCATATCTGTTTGTTATCAAGATTAATAAAGACTATGATTGAACCTCTACCGTTAGTTTCGTCTCTTTCTCCTTCTGTTCTCGCTTTTCTAGACACCAAACTACACACAGCTGACAATCTTCTAGAAGCTTCTGGACTTGTTTCTGAGTTGCAGAATGATTGTTATATTTTGGATCAAAACCTCACGGATTTAAACCAAAAGCTTGGTTCCTGTTTGGTTGCTTACTCTACATACTCAGATCAAGTAGGTGTCCTGTTCAACAATATAAATGCCAAATTAAACAATTTTCAGCCTTCTATATCAGGTTAGTTTTCCATATAATGATATTGAATATAGAGATTGACTATTTAATGACCATGATGATTATGTGTTTAGCTGGTGAGGAAGGAAATCAAAAGGAGAGATCAGAAACTTTCTTGGGGAAGGAGTTACCAGCACTTGCCCGTGAAGTGGCTAGGGTTGAGACAGTTCGAGTTTATGCTGGTGATTTGATGAACTTAAAATCCTTTTGTAAATCCAAAAGTCAATGTTTAACTTCTTCATAGCTTTCGTTTTTAGTTTCTCTTATGTGATGTTTATTATGTCTTGCAGAAACTGCATTGAAACTTGACTCCTTCGTTGGGGATATTGAAGATGCTGTTTCTTCCAGTGTAAACGAAACTTAAGGAAACAGACATCTGCCCATAATTCAGAGGTAAAAAGGTTTAAAAGAAAAGGAAAAAATGGGACTATGTACTTGCAACTTATTTCCAGGAAAAAGTAATATTTCTTTAAAATATTTTGTGTGTAGGGAGAAGTGCGTTTTGCTGCTATTAATGCTCTCAAACTAGCAGAAGATGTTTTGACCAAAGTATCAAAAACACGCCACAGTGGTCTCGCCTAGTTTCAGCCGTTGATCACAGAGTAGATCGAGCATTAGCCATTTTAAGACCTCAAACAATTGCTGATTATCGATCTCTTTTAACTTCGCTTAATTGGCCACCACCTCTTTCCACTTTAAATCCTTCTAATTTAGAAGAAAAAAAGTCATTAGAGGCCACAAATCCCCTTTTTACAGTCCGCGGTGACCTTAAAAACAGTATTGTGACGGTTTTCTTGTACTATGCAAATTACAAGAATTGCAAATACAAAGAAAATCTCGACAACTTCAAGGGCATAACCATGAATTTACCCTGCATCAGCCCCTTTGGGCCATTGAAGAGCTGGTGAACCCTATTTCAATTGCATCTCAACGTCATTTTGCTAAATGGGTTGATAACCCGAGCTTATTTTTGCATTAGTTTATAAAGTAACTCGGGATTACGTTGATTCTATGGATGAGTTGTTGCAGCCACTTGTTGATGAAGCAATGCTATCAGGTTATTCTTGCAGGGAAGAATGGATTTCAGCTATGGTGACATCATTATCAACTTACATGGCAAAAGAATTATTCCCTGTTTATATAATCAGCTGTCTGAAGAAAACTGCTCACAAGCTAAAATATCTTGGTTACATTTTATTGACTTAATGATTTCTTTTGACAAAAAAGTCAAAACTCTTGTAGCACAATCAGGCATTACATTATCTGTTGATGAGGATCATAGCATGCAAAAGGTGTCATCTTTATCTGTATTCTGTGACAGACCCGATTGGCTTGATTTATGGGCTGAAATAGAACTCAGTGATGCAATTGATAAGCTGGCACCTGAAATTGAAGATGAAAAGAAGTGGTTAACGGAGGTTAAAGAATCTGCTCTTGTTTTAGGTTCAGAAGCTTACAGGTCCCCTGCAATTTCAAGTTCATTTCTTCGGCGTTTATCTTCAATAATTGAACGTTGTAAGTCAATTCCAAGTGTTCAACTGAGGTCTAGGTTTATTAGATTGGCTGGCGCACCGATTATTAATCGGTTTTTGGATTTCATCCTTTTAAAATGTCAAGAAGCCGAAGGGTTGACCGCTTTGACTGATGACGATGCTTTGATTAAAGTGACGAAATCTGTCAATGGTTCTCGGTACTTTGAGTCGTTTTTAAAGGAATGGTGTGAAGAAGTATTTTTTCTAGAAATGGGATTAGATGGCGAGGATGATTCCAGTGGTATAATTGATGAGGAAATACATAAACTGGAAAGATTTAGAACCGAATGGGTTGAGAAGCTGTCAAAGGTTGTTTTCAGGGGCTTTGATGCTTGCAGTCATGAATATATAAGAAATAAAAAACAATGGACGGAAAAGACTGAAGAAGGTTGGGCAGTATCCAAGTCATTCATTGGGGCACTTGATTATTTGCAAGCAAAAATGTCAATATTAGAAATGAATTTGAACAAGATGGATTTTGTTACAGTTTGGAGAAGCCTTGCTTCTGCTATAGATTCTCTCCTTTTTAACGGTATTTTGATGAGTAATGCTAAGTTTTATGACGGGGGTGTAGAAAGATTCGATAATGATATGACGGTTTTGTTTGGTGTATTCAAATCTTGGTGTTTGAGACCTGAAGGGTTTTTCCCAAAATCAAGTGAGGGATTGAAATTGTTAAAAATGGAGGATAGACAGATTACTGGTGGCGTAGAAACCGGTGAAAGATGGATCAAGATGAATATGATAAGGCATCTGACTGTAACCGAGGTGGAAAGAATCGTTAAAAGCAGGGTTTATAGCAATTAAACCCTCTAAACGTGTGATAATTTCAAACTTTCAGGTACTGCTAACTTATTCATGGTTAATGTACACACTTGGGTATGTTGTTTATTCTTATTTCTTAAATTGAAGAGATGACTAGGCTATTTAAATAATTTAATATAACATATAATATGTATCTGTTTGGCTCAGTGATCAACTGATCTCCACGCACTCATACACAGACACTATTGTTGCAGAAGATCTCTGATTATGTTTACATCAACATTATTGTTTTCCATGCAATCCAACAGTTGAGATAATCTTTCTCCTAGATTGTCCCCTTTTGTTCTCAAGTTCTTTATGTAATCACACGTCTCTTCAAGAATCTCCGGTGCGGATACCTTTTTCATCATATCAATACAAATCAGTTTCATATATTGCTTACATATGATCTAAAGATTATAATCTGTGACATGTTTTGTAAAAGTCTATGAACATGTCACTTATTAAATCATGATGTATGTGTCATGCACTTATAAACATAAATAAATCAAACTACTAATGTACCCTTGTTTTATTGCAGCTAGAACTTGAAGCTGGTAGCAATGCTTGTAATTTAGACACTAGATAATCAACCTCGCGTTCTCTGTTTCTAGTAGCCCGCGTTCTTCGGCTAGACATGGTTGATATAAAAGTGTGTTTTTCTTGTTTTTGAACCAGTTTTAGCTTAAAAAGGCTGTGGAATTTGTAGGTTGGAGACAGATTTAGTTATAAAAGAAAAATACTAAAACAATACCAGCAGTCTCGTCTGCTGCTGATGATATAATCTTGGTTTGGGTCCCATGTGTTTTGTTTCTGCTGCACTATATGGGCCCACAACATTTATGGGTCTTTCCAATTAAGGGTCTTTGTGGGACCCACTTTTGTGATACACATGACCTGATTTGGACACGTGGCCATTATAGAATGAGGTTTGGTCATAAGTTACCAAAGATGTGTAAGTGTCACCTAGAAGATACTTTGATTCTGGTATGGGGATGGTAGGGTTCTCCTACCAGCTTCTTCTCTACTCTGTTTCTTCAAGTATGGGCTTTTGTTATTCCAATTTAATGTTCACACATGACACATGATAACAACCTCTACATACAACTTATATATTAGTGCTACTTATCATTTTTGGAGACCTAAAACGAAATGACAAAAACCAAGCAATTTTTTAATATTATTGTTGTCAACATTTCTTAATCCGGCTTATGACTGACAATTACAGTTAGGGCCTAGTAGCAAAGATAACTTAAATCACGTTTGTATATATCAATGTTTAGATTAAGTGACTTTGACATATTAAGGGGTTTACACTCAACCTTTGGTCTCCAAGTCATATAACAGTAACCTTACCATTGCTTTAGATGTCAATTTTAGATTTACACCAACTACAGTTCCATTTTTTCATCTATAGATCCAAAGTGATGTCACCAGAAGAAGAAAGAGGAATGCTAATACACATGAAGTGAATTTTGCAATGTTTAACCGGTGTAACTCTGTATGACGATGACATAAAAAAGTAAAAAAACATTAAAAGAATATAATAAAGTTATAATAAAGCACAAGAGTTTTAGATCACAAAACTATTACATTCATTTCTTCATCTCAAATGTTATAATAAAGCATATACATCTCACTTCTTAGAATTCTTGAAGTCCTGAAATCAAGACAATATGTTGCTCAAATACCGTTAAAGTCCACACAATTCATCAAGAAACTAGAACCAATTGCACGATACAACCGAAAGCAGGAGCAGCTGCCGAACATAATAATCAAAAGAATAAAAGTGAACTTGATATTTGCAGGTTAATTTATGATAAATGACTTAAAGTAATTATAACCATTATATTCTTTATGTAGAGGTTTTATCTGGTTCGAGTGGCTGCAAGTTTTGCTCTTTTTCCGTATACATGCGATACGTAGATACAACCTATATATGCAACATGTACACATAACCTCCACATAAAATATATACATACAAGTAACAACATATATATTGACCCAATGTTGATGGATAAATTATCCACAGCTAAAATTAAATTTCACTGCTAGAAGTTAGCCGCCAAAGACAACTGGTAGAACCTTAATGACTTTACACCGACACCTATACAACTAAGAAATAGTTGGAGCTAGAATGCCAGGCGGAACGAGCTCTAAAACATTGCAATGAGTGATCGGAAGTGAGTTTTGTCGGCTTAGGGTTAGGCAGTGAACTTATGGACGACTAGGTTTAGAGGGTCATATTGCATGTCATCTAATATTGTCTTTGCACGGTTAGTCAACTAAAGTTGGTTTTTTTTTTTACCTTCTGAACCTGAGCCGTCTCAATTCACTTTGCTTATCAATCATCTTGTGATTGGTCCTTTATGTATATGTGTTTTTGTAACGAATAAAATGTTTATTTTGATAATTTATTCGGTTCAGTTCGGCAAATTCCCAATATAAAAACCAAGACAACATTATATAGTAAGCCTAAAAACGAATACATCACTTAAATGGTTGGTTTTAAATTACATCCAAAACGAAAACGCATGTACACACCTAAGGCAAAATGAGAGAGAAAATGAACAAATAGTTACTTTTCTCAAAAATCATTTGGTAGGTAATAATGATTTGCAATGCAATAGAAAACTATGTTCGGAATCAATTTGGTACATTAAAATATAAGTGGGCTTGCGAGAGACAAATGTTGTTTATTCACTAGTCCATTTTGTGGTCTAAATATTTCAATATTATATTTTATAAACTATAAACTAAGGTTTCTACGATTTAGTAGACGTGGCGTCCACTTTACTTTTATTCCATAAAAATAAATTATATTAGTTACATGTACCTAACTGATAATTGTTGTATATATCTAACGAGATGTATAAACATGATTTACTTTGTCTGAAGATTTGCAATTAGATTTAATTATGTAATCTGCTTATATGTTTACGTATACGTAAGCAGATTAACATATGACTACGTGAACTCACTGTTGGATTTTTTAAAAAACAATGGGGATGAAGTTAATTTCTGATACATATGAAGATAACAAAAATTAAGTCAACTCTTGAAATTTTTTGAAATGTAAATATGAGAGGAGAGTGGAGAAGAAGAGTGAATATAAGAATTTTGGTTGTTGTTTCCAAAACTAAAAAAATATTATTCCAAATTACCCTTTTATCATTAATATAATATAATTAAATTTTGAATTATTTACTAAAATGTCATTTTGTAGATCAACCATTGATTAAATAGATCAATCGATTGGATTTGGTTTTCGTAGTTTTCTAAATCATGGTTTTTTTAGAAACCACTCCTACACACACACACACACACACCACACACCACACACACACACCACATATATATATATATATATATATATATATATATATATATATATATATATTGTTAGATTCATTGCAGAACTCCCTTTAAACTAAGAATTTATAGAACTAATATTAACCATTTATTTTATGAATTAATGGTTGTAATTAAATCGGCTAGAAAGTGTTAATTAATACTACATTTAATCTAGCTAATTAATGCAAAAGGGTAGTATAGGAAATGCAAATATATGTAATTTAAGCAACTCCTAAAAACTCTAATTTAATTAACTCATTACTTTTTTATTCTCGATTTATTATTTCAAATATAAAATACCTCAACATTTATAATCTTATGCAAAATTAAAATCCAATATAATCGTGCAATTAAAGTGCAGGAGATAAGGAAACATAATAGGAACCCACCATTTTAAAGAGGATTGAAGGTAAATTTTACTGACAAATATATATCGTGTGTTTGACTTGTTGAGTGTGTATTGGGTGTTTAAAACATCCATGTGTATGTTTAGTTGAAGAAAAAATATAGTTTCGTTTATTCTAACCCTAATTTGGTGATTACAAATGCGTAAAAACACCGAGCGAGTGTTCCTATTATAAAAGACTTTTTCTTTTGTTACATATGAATTGAATTCATTCTTTGAGCATGGTTTCTATTATATACTATGTACTTTAAATTGTTTTAAGTTATCTGTGTATCATGTTGATTTGGTTTGGGGGTGTTTTAGATTTTTAATTGCAATATTAGATTTACGCATGATTAGAGTGTAGAATTGTTGATGTTTCTGCAAACTATTTTATTAATAAAACAAAAACTAAATTATATACAAAGAACATGTTTGTAATATTTTTTACATACACTAATAACTATGTTAATTTCAGCTTTTCAAATATATTTGAGGAATCAGGACAAGTCTCACGATTCGCATTATGAAAATATAGTGTTTGTGTTTTGTATAAACACAAGTGGAGGTAGCAAAGTGAGTAAAAAGGAACACCTCATTGCAAAAAAGTTATTTATTATTACTTGCAAATACACATATCTATCATTTATATATGTTTTTAAAGTTCTTATTAAAGTTTTATTCTTGATTCAATATTTCTTGTTATGAATTATATTTTGGTTTACATATATGTAAAAAAATACATAATATTCTTTGGGTGTAGATGTATGCATCATGGGTTTAACACGTGTTATATTATGTTTATTTTTTGTTTACTTATATATAAAATCTACATTTAATTCTATTGGTTTACATATATTTTTCATTATGTTAGTATACATATATGTAAAAAATACATAATATTTTGTTGGTTTACATATATGTACAATGGTTTAGTATGTGTTATCGTGTATCATTTAGTTGGTTTGTATATATATATATATATATAAATCTCTACATATTATTTTGTTCTTTTAGATATATGTAACATCAATTTAATATGTAAAAATAAGATTATTTAAGCCAAATAATTCAACAAAGACCTTTAAATAGAATAATCATAATTTATTACACACTTTAAACAATTTGGATTATATATACCTTACCTTGTAGATGAAATCAATTAAAATCGACATAAGCCTTTTATTATGATGAACACATTACCTTGTTTTGAACTCGAATAGTTTTTACTGCGTGCCTTGTACACTAGATAAAATTTCAAAATCTTAATATATTATCCAAAATACAAATGAATACCATAATCTTAAATTGAATATTAGGTTGATCGAATGATGCTAAATTGAATAGCAATATAATCGGCTTGATTGTTTGAACTAGTGTAACTATTTGAAAAAAATGAAACTTAAATATGATATACATATATGATAAAATAAGATTATAACATAATGAAAATAACTGAAATTAAAGTTGCTTAGTATAAATGATATATATTAGGAAGTTTCAAATCTATAAATCTATAAATTTACATTTTTACCCTTTAGTAATAAATAAATAGAGAAGAAAATATATTAAAATCAAAGGTTGATATTAGTTCTCGTGGTTTTCACAATCTTTAGAAGTCCTGAAAAGATCCGAACTATATATATATATATTTAACATAGAAATATATAGTAATATATAGGAGGTAAGTAAGTTTAGAATTTAAAGTTTACTTTTCGTACAAAGTATACAAGTAAAAATGTAATTATTACATAAAAAGAATTACAATTGCGTGAAATATTAAGCCGGGTGGAATTATTAAGTAAAATAGAATTATTATTGCGTGATAATTTTATCCCCATGTAATAACTCTGACCTCTTACATGATAATCGTATATGATGTGTATTTCTTCTAGTGTGATAATTTTGTACAATTTGTATGAAAAATGAACTTTTTATATTAACTATATATACTTTTTTATTGTTCATATAGATAGTTTTTATATTAATGATCTATTAGAGAGATCAAAACACGCGTGTAACTTAAAAGTATATAAAATAGTTGTATAAGATCATTTTATAATTTGTATTATGTTTTATTTCTGTAGGTGTGTATTATACTTTATTTTAAAAAAAAAATTAAATCTCTATAAACTCGTATTTGTTTGAGATTGAAAATTTTCAAACTTTTTCTGAACCTTCATTACTAACTTTTGATATATTCTTATTAAACATGCGATATATATAAGTTTCTAGCTTAATATATAGTAAAAACTAGAAATAAGCTTCCCGCGTTACAGCGGGGCCCGTAAAATCATGTCAATTAGCATCAATTTCATATCATCATTAGCAACCACCAACACTGAAAAAACTTGTTTTAAAAAATAAATAAAATAAGGAAAAATAATACCAAATGAAAAGTAGAGGTAAAAACGTTAAACCCCACACGTAATTGTATAATATTAAAATCAACTAAGTCGATCTAAAAACGCACATTACGACGGATCCCTTGAACGGGAAAAAATAGGCGTAAAAACGTTGAACCACACACGCATGTTGCGGCGTGTTAAATCACAAAATTTAAACGAAACGTAAAACAAAAAAATTATAAAAGATGAAAACTATATACAACCAAAGTTGAAATTGAATAATCGTAGGGGTTTAGTAGTAAAAGAAGTAAAAATATTGGATTAAAAGTAAAAAAATTAAAAGAAACAAAAATGAGTACATCCTATTAAACCTAAAGTATAACTAATAATGCACAAAACACTTCGTAATTAGTATTATATATAATAAGTATTATTTTTTTTTTCTTTTTCAATGAAATGTAATAAACTAAAAAATAAAGTACAATGATAAATTATTCAAACTTTTTATGTTATATCATAATTCAGATTCGTTAAAAGGCTATATACATTAATTTCTGATTTATTTTGTAAAGGAGCGTGTATTTGTCAAGAAACACAAATATGTGAAAATTAAGAAAAATCATTTGATCATTGTATTCATAAGAGCATTTAGTGTACATTTTCGTAATTATAATTATAATTTAAAAACGTAAAGTTTATCTTTCAATTTTTATAAAAATCTTTACATGTCATTTCTTATATTTATTTGGTGGTAAAATGGTGTGTTTTAATGAGATTTTTTGGTGATAAAGTTATACGTTTTTCAACCAAAAGCAATGTTTTTTGAACCTGTCGTCTTATGGTCGATAGGTGGACCAGATTCAAGAAAAACTATTCTATTGTTAATTTTATAAATTAAAACCATCTCTATATTTGGCGATTGTGAAGATGGGGTGTGCCATGTGGTGGTGAAGATGGTGATGGTGATGGTTATGTTGGTGGTTCTGGTGATGCAGATGAGGTGTGTGGTGGTCGTGACAAGGGTGGTGGTGGATTCAAGGTGGTGGTGTGGTGGTGTGGTGGTGGTGGTGGTTGAGATGGAGTTGTGTGAGTGATCTAGGAAGAAGAAGGATCAAATAATAAATTTACAACTATTTAACAGAAAAAATTACTGTCGTTTGATCCAGGGACGCAGCGTGTTATGTTTTTTCAAACCTTAAGATTAAACCTGTAATTTTTTAACCTCATGAATAAAATATGAAATTTGAACAAATCTCATGAACGATCCATGTAATTACTTTTATATTTTGATAATATAAAAAACTATCGAGAGTTTTAGGTTTGTGTTGCATAGGTAAATCTCTCCTATATAGTAAAAGATAAAGAAGTTTCTTTTGAGACCCCAATAAAAACCTATGAAAACATAGAACACCTGAAAATTTAATGATTTATTTATTTAATTTACAATAAATTTTTCGAGAAGAATTGTATTTAGCGGTTTAACCTAACTAGTAATTGTATCCACGCTTCGTCGCTGAACAACCGGAACCTAATAGGCTATAGATTTACATAAAATCCCTTATAAGGTAATTTTTTAAACAATTTTGTTTTATTATTCAATTATTTATTCAAAACCATAATAATTATTATTTATTGTTCTCAATTCCACTTAATTTTGTATAATAGACGTGTGTGTATACAAAACAAAGAGGTTGCCGCTTCCTCTCTCTAAATAGGAGACATATTATTAGCTAGTGTTGATGTTACTGTTGGAACATTTTGGGGCTTGGTTGTTGTTTGTTTTAGTTGTGGTTACTATTGAACTAAGTGTTGGTGGCGATGGTTTGGCTTTCGTTGGCACTATGATTGTTGTAGGCCTATTTTGGCTGATTTTACATCAAGGGTTCCTTTCATTTGATGGCTTAAAAATGGTGTGTGCATCTGTTTCTTGATTGTTTTTTCGTGGGGGATTTCTAGGCAATAAAAAATAGGTATAAGCCTTGGTTTGCTTGAAATACTTTTGTTCCTTTATATGTTTCCAACTTCAAATGTTGGTTGGATGCATACATGTTTATTTTTACAGCAGAAATATACAAAAATCAATTTTAATATGTCGAAGTTTCATATATCTACAATTTATTTTCCGGAATTTTACAATACTTGAATAAACTAGCAAAAATACCTATGGGTCCTTAAAATTCATCAAAATTTATCAGAATCTATATATTAAAATCCATATTATTTTATAAATTCCTAGGTAGTTAATTTATAACAACACCTTTTTAATGATTCTTACCATTTTGACAATAATCAATAAAAATAGCAAAATATCTCTAAAATGTCCTAACTTTATACATACTGTTCTAATCAAGATATAATATTTTGTATAACTTTTTCATGATTTATCTTATGGTTTAATTATTTTTTCAAATTTTCAAATTACAAATTCTTCTAAAATATGTAACTTAGGCATAACTATGATTTAGATCATGAATTTTATTTACAGGTCCTATGAAACATAAGGATCATCATATAATTTTTTCAGCTCTCTACGAGGTTCGGATCTCCCGGTTGATTATTTTCTTTCAATAACAAATAAATTATATAAATTATTTTATTTATTATAATTGCACCAAAATTTACAGAATTATATTTCCTAAGTTTTCTAACAAGTTCCCAGTTTTTATTTCCACAATCATAGTCATTTAAGTAATAAATCAAATTTATCAAAAGTAAATATATTTTCAACTCTTTATTTGTAATCTTTTTGTTTAATTCCATGGTTTACAATATTTTTTAGATTTTTAAACCTTTCTTACTGATTTTTGGATAAAGGTGAAGTTTTTGTAAAGTTTTGTGAAGAACTTTCATGTTCTAACCAGAATGGTTGGTTATATGTGTTGTTTAAAACACACATATATCTTACAAACTTAGTTAGTGATGGAACCTTGATTTTGACAAAAGAAGATGATGAAAAGAAGTCGATGGTAGCCTCTAGTTCCTTGATGATCCGGTTGAGAATAGTCCTCCTTGAGCTTGATCACTAGTATGTTGGTTTTGAAGTTGATAACATTAGTTATTATGGTGAGAGAGAGAGAGAGAGAGAGTAGAAGGTGGTGGTGATGGTTCTAATTTGTAAACCAAGGAAGTAGGGAGGTTGTAACACCCGGTTATTTTAAAAAAACAAGACATGAAGAATAAATGAAAGAAAAACAATAAAGTCCAAGTGGAGGGACTAAAAATGTCCAAAAGGACAAATCTTTGAAAAGTTGGTGTAAAGGTGGGCATGGCCGCCCACCCTCCCTTCACATCATTCTTTCTTTCGGTTTTAGAGAGAGAGCAGAAGAACTCTCGGTTGAAGATAAGAGGAAGAAAAGGAATCGAATTCAAGGTAAGAATTCGTATTTTTTAAGTGTTTATGATGGGTTTGTCCCGGTTATATGCTTATGTGCTTATGTGTTTGTGTATGTGCTCGGGTGTGTGTGTTTGGTGGTGTTTTTTAGGTGTTTGAACTCATTTGCAAAAAGGTTGAAGGAAGAAACACCTAAGTTGCACCAGGTGAGTTTCTAGACCCTGGTTTTACTTGTTTTAAACTATCTTTGGGGCTGAAAATGTATCAAAACGATTTTCAAAGCTTATGTATGTTTACCCGTATGTAGTATGCATGTTGGATGTTAATTCTTGAATGCTTATAGGTTATTCATGTTTAGAATAGCTATGTTAAACTTAGAACACATGGGTTTGATGATTGGGTTTGAAAACATACTAGAAACATGTTATACAGAAGGTCCATGCGCCTAGATAAGGCTCATGCGCCTGAAAATGCCTTAGAAAGATTTAAGTGTAATCCATGCGCATGAACAGTAGCCCATGCGCCTGAACAGTAGCCCATGCGCCTAAGATTGCCTTAGAAATGTATAAGTATAGCCCATGCGCCTGAACAGTGGTCCATGAGCCTAGAAATATTAGTCGGACGACTAAGTGTAGGGCCATGCGCCCCAATAGTGCCCGTGCGCCCAAGTGGCTCATGCGCCTAAGTGTCCATGCGTCCGAATAACCCATGCGCCTAAGTGTTCATACGCCCGATAGTGTCCATGCGCCTGAATAGTTCATGCACCTAAGTGATAAATGATTAAGTGTTGGCTGATGCGCGTATATAGTGATGAAAACGCCCAAACAGGGCTCATGCGCCCAAATAGTGACAAAGCACCTAAGCACTTAGAAATTTTTACAGAATTTTCTAGGAGTCTGTGCTTTTAGGGTTTTGACCGAGGGTTGACTGGGGCTTATTTATGATGATGTTTCATGCATGGTTATGATTGTTCCTTATTATTATTGCTAATATTATTATTACTTATAGTATATGACTTTACGTGGTATGTTTATTATCGTAACGTAAAATATATCGTAATAATAAAGAGAAAGAGCAATAAAGAAAAGAAGAGGAACATTAATAAAATGCTAACAAGTCTTGCAAGCATACAGGAGGTACACGACCATGTTTTCGTTAGCTCAACTGTGCTGCGGGTTAGCTATCCTATTATGCACACATGGCTAATCAATTGAGATTGGCAGAACCTTTGCAGTGTGTCCTGGGTGATTGGGTTGGCCTTGTATACAGTACAGTTGACCCTTTCGAGGGATATAGTTGACCCTTTTGAGGGATACAGTTGACCCTTTCGAGGGATATAGTTGACCCTTTTGAGGGATACAGTTGACCCTTTCGAGGGATATAGTTGACCCTTTCGAGGGATATAGATGGCCCATCACCCGTTTTTCATCGCGCATATAGTTGGGGTATTGCTCATTGGTCCATACAGAAAGTGAAAGATAAAGATAAAAAGTTACAGAACAAACAAGGCATACAGTAAAGAGAACGAACATTATCTGTTCATATAGTTAATGTGTGCTCGCATATACACTACATAGTTGTATTTTACGGAAAAGAGTATTTTCATATACAACATATAGAAAGTATTTTATTAATTTTAAAACTATAACTCACTCAGCAACACTGACTTTTATACATTTTCAGTTGGCAGGTAATTATTGCTGAGGATGGCACGAGGGTGAAGCTACTCGGCAGGGAAAGACTGACATCCATTCGTATTCTATGTTGTTGTTGTTTTGTAATGCGTTAAAACAATTCTTTTGTAAACAGTAAATGATGATGTATTGCTTAACAGTAGTATTTTAAATGAAATGAATGGTTTGAGATAAATTATTTCTGCTGCTTAAGTTTGTATAATTATAATGTCTAATGTTTTAGCTGCTGTGATTGACCAACTGTGAGGTCTCTGGGAACGGGGCCTTACAGAGGTTGAACCGAGAGTGATAGTGGTGGTGGTGTGAAAATGGTGGCGGTCGAGGTGGTATGCGGTTGTAGTGTGGCCTTCGGCCGAAGGTTACATGTAAGTGGGTTATCATGATTATCTCTAGGTTTAGGGTAATGAAGTGGCCATTGTATCTTGGGTTAGTCGGCCCCTTAGTAGATTGCTATGTGGCATATTTGAAGGCATCCATGGTGTTTTAGTGTTGCTAGGTGTCGAGCAAAGGAGCAAGTGAGTCACCAAGTCATTAATGCAATGTTAACTAGTGTTTAGGATGTTTAATCGGTTTGTTTTGTTATCATAATGAACGGAGATTAAAGTTAGGGTGTGCTTAAGTTAGTGTTTAAGATTTTAAGGTTTACTTAGTTTTGTTTTGATACCAAGTTTCCTTGATGTCACCTTTGTATTGTGGTGTTTAGTTGGGTTGTATCTCAATTCATTTGATGTATGTTTGGTGTTATAGATTATCAAATAATATCTATCATGAGATGTTTAAGTATATAAACTCATGTATGCATAAGTTCCTATGCATGCATGCAAGCATGCATACGTACCATATATATATAATTACTAAAACACATATATTTCATAAAGAGTTAGTCAAATATATTGTAATATGTATGAAAATTTTCTTAAGATATTAACTTATCTAACCTTAGTTTTTAGGGTTGTCACAATACGAGTACGAGTTACGACACAAATATGTTGTTATCTGTCAATGTTTGATGTAGTTTGGCTTTCTGTATATTGCATTGGGTCTATGATGGTGGGTATTAGATCGTCTGAGGCATCACTGTTATCTCTGTCTTTCTGTGGTTAAGATTTGTTGGGTGGATTTTATCGTATGGCTGTGATGACCGTAAACCCAATACATAAACTTTGAATTAGGTGTAACCTTGGCATGACTGATCTTGAGGACGGTGGGTTGTTACTTGCAACCCTTTGCAGCCATATGCCCTTATTCCAATTACGTTTCTGAGCCTAACAATATACAATATAAGCCCTCCAACATGTTTGTTATTAAAACTCAGATGTATAATACAGAAGCTTTATTTTAACGGGTTACCACGCGCGCAATGCGTGCCAGGGTAAAATACTAGTTTATATTATACTAATTATCAACTCTTCTATGCATAATAGTGTTGTATCTTATGTATAGGGGTTTTTTAGAAAAATGCTTTTTCACTTTTAACACAAAGTTTTTACAATTTAACTTCTCAAATTTGACTTACTTTACTTTTGACTCAAAACTCTTCATCTTTTACAATTTAATCTCACAACTTTATATTTTCAACTTTGTTTCTCTATACTTTTCATATTTCTCATTTTACGTTTCGTTTTAAATTTTGCAAGTTAACACGACACAACATACATGTGTGATTCAACATTTTTATGTTTCGTTCTAAATTTGCTAAGTTAACACAACATAATGTGTGTGCGTCTTTCAACATTTTTATGTCTATTTTTCCCTTTTGAAGGTTTGTCACAACGCACGGATCTTAATCGACTTAGTTATATTTTTTATGTTTTACATTTTGGTGTAAGTTCTTTGTATTAACACACCGCGACTTCAATGTTGATGGTCGTTAGCAGTGGTGTGACACTTATGTTATTTGACATGGTTTTATGCCTCCGTCGCAACGCGTGAAGCTTATTTCTAGTATAATTTAAACTAGTGTTGGTTCCCATGCTACGTGCGTGGAAGTTTGGTTGTTTTCTCCTGTTTTATGTAACATGATTTTATACATGACTCGGTACATCAAAATCTACAAAAACGAATACCAATACCAATTCTGATAATATCTACACCTACTTTTTCGACTTTAAACTTCAAATAACAAATTATTTATTAAATTCCATCGATTAGCTTGTCTACCAGGCATTGTACCATATCTTTAGCTCTTGACTTTTGTATTTATGTTACAAGGATCTCATATTTTCTTGTCAAATAAAAAAAAATAAAAAACATAAAATTAAACTTTTATCTCTTATTTTTTTCACTTCACCTCACCACACACTATCTTTCTACAATTCCCCCACACTCTCTCTTTCTAACATCCACCCACCCACCAATGAAGAATTACTCCCCTACCACCACCACTGTCACCTACCACCACCACCCATCGTCGCCGCCAACCCCCATCCCAAGATCCGATCACAACAACCCCTACCCCACCACATTCGGCGTTGGGCCCTTCTCATTTATTAACCATCAATGATGGATCACGTCCATTTTGCATCCTTAGTTATTTTGTTTTTCTTTTTGATAATTTGTTTATGTAGTAGGTAGCTTGATTTGGGCCGACTTAATGGATTTTGTGCTTATTCTGTCCAGCCAATTAGCCCATTAGGGTTGGTCCGGTTAGAACTTAACTCGTTATGCAGGTAGTCTTTTTCATTCTTGAATTTTTCTATGATTAATAAAGTAATATCACTCATCGTTTAACCATAGCGAATAGACATAGATCGCCAATAATGTCAGACTGTTCACAACGCAAAAAACCGTCATTCTCATAAATAATCCTAATCAGCATGCCACATCAGCTTTGCATTAACTTTCTTTCCTCCTCCTCACAATCAACTTTTATCCTCAACACCATCATTCCCACAAACAACCACTAAAAAAAACAAAACAACACACATTTTTATATGTGAGCCCCACAAAATACATCCATGAAGCACCTTTCTGAAAGATGACAAGGAAAGGGCTAAGGACGTTGCGTTTTGAATAGTCTTATTGATCTAAATTAGCTTTTGAAAAGTTGCTTTTACATCGTCTCAAATTTAGTTATATTCAGTATTTGTCTTTTCCTTGTCAACACACACAATTATTTTGCTTTTCTCTTACAAAACTTTAATACTTCATAAAATTCCAAATATACATTTGCGACATGCATATATTTGTTTATGTTTCGTATAAGAATTTCATTCAAAACAAATAGTATGTTATAATATACAATTCATCAACGCAAAATGTATTAGTAATCATAACTGATTTAAGGTTTTATTTTTTACAAATTCTTACATTTTTTCCTCCAACTTTTATATAAGACTTTTCTAAAATATAGATTTGTAGATGATATATTAACATTTATATTTTTTAACTGCATTACAAAATACCTATTTTATCAATGCTCTAATGCTAAAATGTTTAATGTTTATATATACAATTCTAGATATTTTCAGCAGCCTCGTCACACGCACGAGTTTGTGACGATTTTATTTTTTTATATAAACTTTGAATAAGAGACATAAATCTATAAGTATATAAAATGATCCAAGAAATTATATACTTAAATTAATTCTATTTTTTATTTTCATTTTTTAACATATAATATACGCTTTTAACCAGTTTAGTTTTCTAATAATTTTGATTTTGTGTGAAAACTTTAACTTTTTTCTAAAAATAGAAGGTTTGGTTGTTTTTAGTTTTTTTTTTTATCAAGGCTCCAAGATAAAAATTATTTAACGGAGTGTATTCAAAATCGAATATTTTTTTGGCATGGTATGCTATAGCGATTGTCATTACTTTTATGATATCTTGACAAACCAAACCGATTATAAGTAAAGAATTTCAAGTGACAAGAGCTTTTACAATGGGGAACATTTTAGGATTTATGTGGAAGAGATAGTCATTTAACATGTTTTTGTATATATCTTTTAATATTTGAAATTATGGTAGAATCCCGCCTCTAACGCGCGGTGATAAAATCTAGTTGTCCGTCATGTCTTATCTATTCCTTCAATACAACACTAAGAATCTCAACTTTTAAGACACTTTCAGGTATATATTTAAAGACACGTTAAAAAATCACACCTCTAAAGAGCTTGCTCAACGATTTTCATGAGGCGACGATATTAAAACGATTTTCATGAGGCGACGATATTAAACTCAACTTTTGATGAGGCATTGACAGATGAATAATGACAAAAACTTGTTTAACTTAGCTCACTATTCATTAGACTTATATTTATGACAACATGGATAAGTAACATCTAATATTATGACTCATTATAATGACTTTTATATTGATTATACACGTCTTAAAAAAATTTGTTTAAATTAATAAAAGTTTATTTTTTTGTAGAAAATGAAGGTGTTACACTAACGATGATGTAGATGTTTTGAAAATATATAACATGAATAAGATAAGTACAATAAACAAATAAACCCAACACTCACTCTCTCCCCTTCCTCCCATAGATATAGTACCTAAATCTGCTACCTCTATAATGCTTTTACAATTAGCTAGTCGAAGTGGTTGGATCGGGAACCGAACCCACTGTTAATTCTAGTTGGTCGTGGTTAAACTAGACTATTTGTATTTGCACACACAAATCTTTTCAAAACATCATTAACAATTTACAACACCTCTATTGTCTATAACACATTGATTTTTTCATTGAGTTTAACATGTTTTGATGATAGGATACAGAATAGGCAATGAGTAGAAAATTATAAATTCAAATGACACAGGGTAGAAAAGTGATAGTTTTAAGGCTTGTTTGTGATACGATACACCACATAAACAAACAATAGAGCAACGATATCTAACTCACTACCACGATTAGGGAATTGGGTCTATAAGCACCATTTAACGTGCCACGGTTGAGCTAGCATAGACTATCGATTTAATTCATATGCATCAACACATAATTCTTCTTCATAAACTCTATACCTACTTTCTTCTCCAATTGCATATTACATAAAGAAAAATTAAAACCACTACGCGTTGCTAACATTTAAAAAATAGAAAAAACTAAAAAAAAACAAAATAATGACAATAGATTTAAAACATAGGGAGAGGGTTTGCTCCATGAAATCAACCTATGTTTAAACCGACTGAACCGAACCACTTGTTAACCTTATTGCAAGGCAAAATATTATCATTTCACATGTGGTCAAAAGAGACTACGAAGACAATAATGACAAAACATCACAACGACGGCAAAGACATCGACGAAAAAGTCGACAAAGGCAACAATGGCTATAGAAAATTAAAAGAACGAGTTGCGACCTTAGAGACATAACTTACGTGACATTTGGAGACCAAGTCTCACATTTTGCTATAAGACGCTATCAAATAGAAAAAAGCTTCAAATTTCAGGGGCCAAATGCAAAATATATTTCCTTACACATCACAAGTCATTGTTATATTTTATAGCTGAATTTATTATCAATCAAGACTAAGTAGTATACTTCAATACGTGTATTTAATAACAATAATAATTCCTGAGATAGTTAAAAATCTAGTAACCTATTTAATGCCGACACAAATAACTAAAGAACACACACAAAAAATAGCATTAACATATATACTACCGAATGTTAATATTAACTTTTATCATCTATCATATCACTTGTCACAATTATAAAGTCACTAAGTTTTATTTTTCCGTCATTTTCTCATAATAAATCTACATTAACTACATATAATATTATTTAATTCTTTTCATATTACAACTGATATTATCTAAAAAGAGTTTTTTCTACAAATATAATTCGTAAAGAAATAATTATTTTTATAAAATAAGAATTTTTTTTCAAGAAAAATATAAAGCTTTTAAAAAAATACAATATATTTTAAAGCTTGTGGATTTTAAAAATAAAATTATTATGAAACAAAAGTAATTAAATTTCAAAGTTATAATAAATAAATTATTAAAAATGACACTTTTTAAAAAAACGGTTTGTTATGAAACAATTTGTTTAAAAACAACTTTTTTTGAAAAAACAAAAAAAAATAAAAATTTTAAAAAATGATATCGTTCGTTTATCACTCGTACGTAATGTATTAAAAGATCTTTTTATAATTCATTAACTTTTATTAATAACTATTTAATATTTTATTTATTCAATCAGTGTAATACACGAGGTACTAACATAGTCTTGTAATATCTTAACATAAAGTTTAAATTAAAAAAAATGGATCAGGTACTACTTAACAAGCTCATGGGACAAGTGAATGATGCATAAGTTTGTAAAGACGAACATTAACTACATGAGAGGCGTCAGCATCAAGCCATGATTCACGAGGACACCGGCTAAGGTGCCTTGTGACCTTGTCTCACTCGAGGGCCCGACCGAACCCACGCACATGACCCAGTCGCATGGTCCCACCCATGACCCACTCTTTATTATTTTATTATTATTATCTTAAAGATGCTTCTCACAAGTATTACAAATGGAGGGTACTGGTATCTTTATGTTTTAACTTAACACCCTTGAAGAAGTTATAAATGTCATGTTTGTCCTGCAGTTTTGTTTTCGGTTGTTTTTATTAGGTGTGGATGGTATTTTGAATTGAAGTATTGGCTTCTTTGCTGGCAATAAGATGAGAACGAGACGTAATGTATGAATGAAAATGTGTTTGGTTTAATACGTATGTTGATGATTCTGATGAGTCGTTGTATTGTTTTTTGTGTGTAGGTATATTGCTATGACATACGTTTCATAAGTAATATATGTTTGACTATAGGGTACATAATGATTAATTTAGACTAATAGCATAAAAAAATAGATGAAACAAAAGTATGTTAACCATTTGATCACTATTGATGATTTGTTAGATACTTAAATCACTTGTTCTACCGACAATCATGATGTTATTAAAAGTGTTTCACATTTTAGTAATAAGGGTAATTGTTTAAAACATTGATGTAGAGCAACATGTGTTTGCTGTTAAAAATATAAAAGAATAGCTAAGATATCTAAAAGTATAGATGTAAACGCATATGTGTATGACTAATGATAGTATAAGTATCATGAGGTCATTATTGACTTTATAAATAAAAAGGGTAATACAAACATACAATCAAACTAGAAAGGCACTTACGTCTAGTTAAAGAAAAATTTGGACCTATATGCAAATTAAGTAATGTTCACAAAGGCTAAAAGATGTATAAGTTTTTACTTTAGATTCTCTTAAATTTGTAATGTCTTTTCCCAAAAGATTTCATTTCTTTAAAACCTCTCTCAACAAATATTATATTATTCTGCAACTTTTATAGTTTTGTTTCAAATTAAGTAGAAAGTCGCTAAAGGTATACCTTATTTACCAAATGCACCCATATGAGAGAGATATTACCTTTTCAATAAACGATAGGCCCTTCAAATATTTAAAATCATTTGAAGTACTCTTATTTTCCTTATTTTTTCTCGAATATAATATCAGCGTCACATTAAAAGTTTTTATTTTTTTTCTACTGATAACTGTTTATAATTTTTTTACAACATAACAATATGTACAACTACTAATGCATAAAATACAAACATAATAAACTTCCCATTTTCTCATGCATCGGTGACTGTTCACCGACTTACACCCCGTAATTTTTCTAGAAATCAAAAGATGCGTGTTCCCGATTAGGGGCTTCATTCACCGGATACAAAGCCTTCTTTTCCTGACTCAACTTCAAATACCCTAAGCGGTTGTTTTGGTTCACAGAATGTTTTGCAAAAGAATTAAAATTGAAATCTTATTCAAATTGATAATTTGTTTGGGTGGTCAATTTTGAGTGAAATTAAAATTTTAATTTTAAATATTCCGTTAGATTGTTAAATATTCTATGGGTAAGTGGAAGGAATGTGAATTCCAATGAATAAAGAAAAATTTTCTGATTTTAATTTCATCCGTTAACCTACCAAACATGATTTTAAATAAAAAAAAATTAATTTCAATTTTGAGAATTCTGTGAACCAAACGAACCTAAAGAAGAGATGCTTAGCAACATCAATCATATACATTTATTTATTTATTTGAAAAGAAGCAAGTGAAAAATAGAAATATTTTCATAGTTTATAAAAATAAAAAAAATTAAAAGAGAAAAAAATAAAAATAAAAAAGTTAAGCGCCATCTTTTTGGCTGGCCGGTTGGTGATGCCTGACGCCATTGACAGCTTTTGCCCTGAGTTTTTCCTTTTTAAGTTTTTCACCGTTAAAACACACACCACCAAACCCTACATCAACAATCTTCTATCTCATTCATTCATTCATTTCTTCTTCTGAAATTCTTCTTCTTCTTCAATATTCTCTACTTGTTGTCGTTCGAAATCGTGTTGTTGTGAGTCTAATTTTTGAACGAAGTTGTTGTTAGTTACAGAGGACGATGGCGAGCAACATCGGAATGATGGATAGCGCCTATTTCGTCGGTAGGAACGAGCTCCTCTCATGGATCAACGCCAGACTCCAACTCAATCTCTCTCGTATCGAAGAGGTAACCACTGAAAATTCATATATAACTTGTCAATTTCAGTTTCAGATTCAATCAGAAGTTGAAATAAGTTGTGATTCTGTGCCATACGGAAACCGAGACTTGAGTACTTGATTCATAAAGTGAATTCGAACTCAAAACTCTGAAAAATCGCTTTCAAAGTAGTGACTAAACAATAGTTCATCAAAATTAAATAGGTTTGATGACTATTTTACTAATAATAGGTATTGCTGTTAGAAGAAGGAATTTAGACGCAAAATTTTAATATTTATTGCATCTATGCTTGATTGCTTTCTAGTTTCTGCTACATGTTTGTGATTAGTTAGCTTGTAAATTATGTAATGAAACACTGGTATCTAGGCTGCTTCAGGTGCTGTGCAGTGTCAGATGATGGATATGACGTATCCGGGGACCGTTCCTATGCACAAGGTGAGGGTTCATGAGCACCGCTATTGGTGGATGTTTGATCTTTGAGCCAATGCAAGTGTTGACTTGATGTGGTTTGACCACAGGTTAACTTTGATGCAAGGACAGAATATGATATGATCCAAAACTACAAAGTGCTGCAGGATGTATTTAACAAGCTTAAAATTGATAAAGTAAGTACTTTTGTCATGAACTTTGATTTAAGATTATGTGACAAACAAATAATCATGGAGATTGAATGTAATTGTAAACAAGCATTAGTTTTAATGTGTCCTAAAGCGATAGCTGCTTTTGATTTTGTTTCAGCATATTGAAGTAAATAGGCTAGTGAAGGGTCGACCTTTGGACAACTTGGAGTTCCTGCAATGGTTGAAACGATATTGTGACTCTGTAAATGGTGGCATCATGAATGAGTATATCACAGTCCTCAACTATAATTTGTGTTTTTCCCTTTTGCATTTAGTTACATCACTACATGTTGGATAATTGTGCAGGAACTATAATCCTGTAGAACGTCGAAGTAAGGTATGTAAAGAACGTAATATAAAGGCATCCCAGAAGAATTCAAAATCTCTGCAAACAAACAACTCCCAGAATCCTGGTTCAGGGGACAAATTGAACATTCCCAAAATATCAGGTGAGCCATACCCAACTTTTTTAATGTTATTTATTTACCAACTGTTACTCATAAAAACCCTTTTTGATTGTTGAAGATGATATTTTATCGACCTCTCTGTTTAGACTTTTTACATAGTACATACAAATGATTCCAACCTTCTTAACAGTTAACACACACAGGCACTCCCTCCGCCCACAATAAATACAACATTTGACTAGGCATGTAGTTTTATAAATTCAAATAATTATAGTTAGATATCTAAAGTGACATAATATAAAGACAAAATAGAGGACACTTAACTATACCTTTGTTTTAGAACAACCCAAAATGGAAAGTGTCACGATGATATTAGAATGACTCATGAATGGATTAAACACTGTAAAGCAGCTGTTCCTATGATCTTTCTCTGCAAGTTTTATTGTGTGTATGCATGATTATTGATCCTAATGCTGATTGTTATAGGGACTCAGCAAAGACCAAATGCAGTTGCAGTTGAGTCTGATTATTCAGAGGAAATTCAGGCTTTGTCCAATGAGGTAATCCCAATTGAATTTCAGCTTTCATCCAAGTCCTTAGGGTTTGATCATCTTATCTATCAAGAGAAAGCCAACCTGGACCTCAAATGGCACAATGTTGAGATACAACCTTAATTATATTTGAAGTTTTGATGGTGTTTCATTTTTTTCAGATTACAGAGCTGAAGCTATCTGTGGATCTTTTGGAGAAAGAAAGGGATTACTATTTTGCAAAGTTACGAGATATTGAGATACTTTGTCAGGCTCCTGAATTGGAACATATTCCGGTAATCTGCTGCAAACATTTTTATTTTCATGCTTATGTGCATATTTTGAGCCTCCCTTAAAGGGCTTTTTGTTCTTTGGAATTAAATAGAACTGGAATTTGAATTTGAATTACGATTAGAATGAATTCCCTTAAATTTACGTTACTTTCAAATGCCGAAGGAATTAAAAACTCCCACTCCCACTCCCACTCCCACCCCACACTACCGCCACCCCCACCGTCCCACCGCCACAAACTCCACCTTCCAACTTCTTAATAAATTAGCAAACCAGACATTAGTATTTTGTTAACCAAATGTATAAATTTCCAATTTCCAGTTCCTTTAAATTCTCACTGGTTGAAAATTTTCAATTCCGTCCAAATCCAATTCCTTTGAAAGATTCTAATTCCTTCAAAAGAAAATTCTGTGAACCCAACTCTCCCTAAGATAACATGTAGTCTTCTGGATTTGCCATAAATCCATGTATTTTCTTAAACTTTCTTTTATCAGCTAGTAGCGTAATCTTGCTATCATTTCTACACACTACTACACTAGTTATATTGGTTGTTGACATCCTGTCACATGAAAAATATTGTGAAATCAAAAGAATGATAAACTCTAGTTTCTGAAAGAAAGGCTAATGAAAGTCTGTTGCATGGATACAATTGACAGATGGTTGTTGCAGTTAAGAAGGTACTTTATGCTGCAGATGAGGAGTCTGCACTTGCTGAAGCTCAAGAAATTGTATCTGCTAATCTATGAATGACAGTTAACCAAAAGTGAAACATCATGATGATGATGATGGAGAAAATCTTCATTTCATTTCATCTGTAAGATTGAAGTTAAGTTATCATACTCTCCATCTTTCACCACAGGTAAAGTAGATTATGTTGTGTTGAAGTTGTTGGAGTTAAACGGTCATGGTCAAACGCTGTACACTACTTTTCCTAACTTATGACAAATGTGAAATGTTTTTCAGTTGTATTGGTGTTTTGAATTCATATTTTAGGACTTGATGAAGATGTTCCATGCACTTGAATTATCAACATATGGCAGAATATCCATGAAAATATATAACATATATAAGTCTATAAGGGTTGTTTAATGTTTATGGTTCAGCTATATTGATGTTTTGAGTTCTTTTTCTAGGACCTAATGAAGATGTACCAGGTACTCGATTTATTGATGTATGCATAAAATCAAGAGGAATATACAACATATATGAGAATATATGCATGAAAATATACGAAATAGATATACCTAGGTTTTTCCATGGTCGTTTTTGATGGTTTTCTTAGCTCTTTTTAACTCAAAACCAAGTTAAAACATTGGAACAAATACGAAACTGAGCATTTCAAGCAGTAATATAACATCAAATCAACCATACAACATAACGTAAACAGATAACCGTACAACATAACTGAGTATTTCAAGCTGTAATATAACATCAAATCAACCGTACAATATAACGTAAACAAAATTCAACCTGTATAACATTAAAATTAAGCAAAAGTTAACAGAAAGTTAAAAAAATCATTACAAATTCAACCCGTATAACATCAAAATTAAGCAAAAGTCAACAGAAAGTTAAAAAGTTCATTACAAATACTTGTTTGTTCACAAACTCCGGAATCATTACAAGAATATTTTAATAGTAGTATACATATAAACTGATAATAAAAGTACCTGATTAATGCATTGATAATTTGTTACACATTTTTTTGGGATTCCTACTTTCACAACTGTTTTGCCCTATAATCACAAGATGATCTCTCAAGAGAATGAATTGTTAAATGTGTAACATAATAAATTTGTATTATAAAACTACTTTAATTATATATTGTGAGAAGCTTGTGTATTAATATATTATAATTCAACAAACTTTATCGACAAAAATAACGTTGACATTTCGTTAGTTGTAATAATCAATATTATACTATTTCAACGAATATTTAGTCTCTGAAGGGTACCTAAGGTTCATGGGTTATTTTATCATTTTGGCAAACTTAAAAAATCATATATAAAATAAAAACTACTACTAAACGACTTTTCAAGACTTTCATATGATGGACAAAAATTTTCATTTGTTCACTGGATGCCTGTTCTTTGTTGAATGCACATCAAAGAGCCCAAATCATAGCACTGATCATGACAATTAACATGATCACCTTCAATCTTTATATAGTTACATACAAACTATCAACACCATTGACACAACAGTTGATTCATTTCTTCAAGCACACTATTGATAATATTAACTAACACAACCTTTTAAGTTTACAAAATATTATACACGTTCCCTGTTTTGTTTATTTTCGACTTCTTGAGACTGTTTCTCAAGAAGTTGAAAAGGCCAGGAATCAGACGGAGTGGGATACCGCGGATTTGGTTTACTCACATTTGACACGGGGTTGTTACCCATACCCAAACTTGAATCTGGTTGCGTGTGAACTTGAACATTGTGACTAGCAGGAATAACAAAAACAGGATTCAAAACTGGATCAGCAGCAGGCACTCTTATCATCTCCTGTGGAAAATAAGTTGGTAGTTGTGGATCTTGAGATTCGATTGCAGGCGCATTCAGGTCGAGGTTTGTTTGGACAGTTCTTTCTTTTATCATGCTCTTTAGTTCACTGATCCGCTTTTGTAGAGTACAAGTCTCATCTTGAAGTTCATTCCTTTCAACTGTCACCTGCCCACAAAAGCTAAATTTGATCACCTAAATTTGGACAGTTCTTTCTTTTATCATGCTCTTTAGTTTACTTAACATTAATGTTGCTAAAGCCATGTAAGACTGGAAACCGGACCCCTAACTGTTCGGTTAGAATGGTTGAACCAGCACTGGTTGGACAGGCTGGTTTCTGACAAGTGGCAGTTGAACTGATGCGGTGATTGCACCGTTTTTTAGCTCTTTTTTTTTCGCAAAATATTGTTTTTATGGATTATAAATTTTGAACTTGGAACCTCTCATAACTTATCTAGAAGGATGTTGAAGTTAGACGCTAGCTAAATTAGATGCCCTCACTTCCAAAAGTATCATCATTTTTTTCCTTTAAAAAATATATTTCTTTTATTTTTTAAATACAAATAACATAACCAATATACTTTCAAATTTTTTGTAATGTAAAAATATTTTTTTATTTAATTACAACCTCATCTGGTTTTAAAGCCAGGCTCAACTGGTCCTCCGACTAGTGAACCAGTAGTGTGGTTGGTTCAATAACTAGTCCGCTTTTCAAAACATTGCTTAATATGTCGATTTGTTAAAAGCCTTACATATTGTGTTTCAGATAGTAAAGCTGCATTCTCCTTTTTGAGAGACTTGATCTGATCAATCATGTCTTTTACAACTCTAGTAGTTTCACCTAATACGGATGCTTTCCCACTATTTTGATCTGTGAGTTCTGCAAGGTAGCAACAGATCAATTAAACAAATACAAATAGTCAGAAAAAGATTAATTACACACTAATCAGAAATTACCAAGTGCACGACCCAACTCAAGAAAGAGTTCATTCAATTGTTCACGCTTCAGTTTCTCCCTTTCAGCCTTATGAATTCTTTTAGGTACTTTAGCTGGGTTCTTCTTGCTACTGTGCAAGCTGCATCAAAATCATAATATTATCATTAATATTATGTAAAGAGACGAAACTGGAAGTGAAACCTAATTTTACTAACCAAGTTGGTGACCTATCGGCTACCATACTGTTTTGTTAGATTCGAATCTCCAAAATCTATGTTAAGATTTTATTCCTTATCTGGTAACAACAATGAACCAAAGATCTTCAATAAAAGTAACAACAATGAACCAAAGATCTACAATTAAAGCAACAACAATGAACCATTGATCTTCAATAAAACTAACAATTATCCAAAGATCTTTAATAAAACTAATCAAAGATGATAGTCAAGAATTCAAGATTTACAAACTTTAACATAAGCAATTGGATACCACAAAACAAATATTAAAATCAAATAGAAGAGAAGATCAAGTTCATAATCTTTCAAGAAAATGGAAGGAGATAGACAGCGATTCCATTTCCACTTTCTAAAATCTCCATCTTCTCAAAAACAAAGAACAAACAAAGTTGTAGTTATTATGGTTAATTAACTCATTACACACAAAAATTTTCCAAATGACGTGAATACAAATAAAATTCCCTTGATTTCAGGTGATAAAAGTTAAAAGTAATTTCTGTAACTTACATGTCAAAATTCATTTCAGAAAAATCCATATGCAGAATCCAATAGTAAATCAATTCTTCAATACCAATAAAAAATCATAAAAACAAACAGAAGACGAAGAATCAGAACCATTGAAACACAAACTAGATTCAGAAACAGGATCGTGCACAAAGAATCAAGTTCTCACATCTAAAACTTAATCATAAACCCAGATTTCATGTTACCAAAAATGAAAAAAACATCTAAACTACAACTTATTATACGCATATTATTTTGCAATAGTAATCCAAAAGCATAATCAGAGGGTAAATCAGCCTTACAATTCCTCAAAACCTACCAAAAATCTTACAAACACAACATCAGATGAAGAATCGTAACCACTAAAACACAAATTAAACTCACAAACACAACAACACACGAACAATCGAAATCTCACTTCAAATACGCAACCACAAACCCTAGATTTCACTTCACAAAACACAAAAACCTAAACCACACATCCGTATTCAATCAACTCCCACACCAATCCAACCGCACAGCATCCGAACACAAATCACTCACAAACACGATCAAAAACCTAATAAAAAACTTACAAACACAACATCAGCTGCAGAATCATCATAGCTCTCATAACAAACGAATTAAACTCACAAACGCGATCAAACACAGTGAGTCCACCACCGATCTACAAATTAGGGCATACGAAATAGCACGAGAGACGTATATACATACATACAAACATACATACCTCGATGATGATGATGATAATAATAATAATAATTGAGAGAAGGGTCCGTACGACGCCGTCGTGAGCATACGGAGGCGTGTGGCGGACAATAGAATAGTATTTATAGGGGAGGGGGGAGCGTGGGCGGCAGCTGCCTGTGAGGTACGTTCATTGTAAATGCTAATTGAAAATGCCACGCTGGATATTATTGTGTGTTTTCCACGTGTTGTACCCTCTATTGTCACTCTGTCACATGTGCTTAATGTGTCTCATTATTATTGTTTAATTAATTCAACGCACAAAACTAACAATCTATTTGTTCTTGTAATTATTGCCTTTGATGATTGGATTCTTTATCTTAATAAATTGTATATAAAATCAAATTAATGCACGTAACTTTTTGTTAAACGGCAAATGTAAAACTTTGTTTCGAATGACAAGTGTTATTTTCATCGGATTCACCTATCTGTTTTTCAGCCGGGACCACACTTCTAACTCTCTCAGTAGGAACCTATGTCATCCCTTTATTTATATATCATAAGTACGTCATCATAACCAATTGGGCAAAGGTTTATTAGTTAATACACTTAACTTAATTAAGTGAAAGTTAATGTGAAAGTTGATGGATTGTACTTAATACAAAACTAACATTCTATTTTTTTTTTCTTATAATTAATGCATGTAATTTAATCATGTGAAAGTTAATGGACTGTGAATTCGTGTTACTGGTTCAGTTAATTTCACTGGTTCAACTGAAGAGGATCTAACCTTATAAATCGATCGTCATAGTGGACATCATTCTGTCCAGTCGACTGTTTTAATTTGGTTCAAATACCTTATTTGAAGATTTTGTGAATGTAAGTTTGGCATGGGATTTTAAAATCATTTGATAAGGATTAGTGGATTATAAACAAAATTTAATATCACATATAAATTGTTTGGGTTGAGTTATTCTAAAAAACATGAAAAATAAGCAGGGAGAGAATGATAAATAATTAAAATGATATACCAATGATATTTTAGTCTTGGCCGTATTTTCAAGTTTCATTATTTTCTATAAACGCTTATAACTTTTACATACAATATTATTTTTAAGAAAAAAACGAATCATTTTTTTTCTTTAAAACAAGTATAAGACGAAGTTGTTTTCATGTTATTTTAGCTCATTATGTAACATTCGTCAGGTAATTGTGTAATATTCGTCGGATCATTGTGTTTAATGTTGATCTTTGTGTTTCTATTGTATTTTTCTAAAATAATAATTTTTAAATAACATAAAGCAAATGTAATTTTTTATATGAAATTCTGATTAGGTCATTATATAATTCTCATCAAGTAGTTCATCATGTCTAATATTGATAATCGAGCTAGCGCTGGTCATTATGTCTAATACTAATCATTGTGTCTAATATTAAACATTGTCTTTTTAACTGAAGATTTTCGAATAATACAATGCTAAAACTAAACTTTCACGATCGTCATTAGGTAATTGTGTAATCATCGTCATTTCAAAAAATTACACAAAAACTTGATAAAATTACACATGATCTAAAATACGTGAAACAAAAACTTTGTTTTAAGAAAAAATATAATCGTTTCTATGATGTAATTTTTTAAAATAAAAATATCGTATGTAAAAGTAACAAACGTTTAAATTAAGGTAAAAGTTGAGAAGGGGATAAGTCAAATTTGTCTTTAATTTAATATTAATTAAAAAGACACGTGTTAATATTTTAATATTAAATAATTTTTAAAAAGCATCTATTGAACCCTTATCAAGTTATATTAGGATTTATAGATAGTTGAATATAATAAAAGGGAAAATATCACAGAATAATAATCAAATTTAAAAAATATTTTAATTTAGTTACTCATGTATGTTTTTCTCAAAAGTTTCAAAAGTTTTAAAAAGCATCTATTGAAACCTGTATTCATATATGTTTTGTTTACATCGTTTAATCATGTAAAATTCTAGCCTTAATTATTTTTTTTCATAACATTGAAACACATATTTAAAGTCAGTGATTTTATTAGAAAAAAACATTTAAATTATTTTAACAAAATACTTTCGAAACATATTTAGTATCATACTATATCTTAAATAGGAAAGTGGTGCTCATTTAAAGCATTAACTTTTGAGCACATCAATTTCTTTTGCTGATTACTGCGCCGCAATGCACGTGAGTTATACGTAATGTTTTGGAGTTTCTTAGGTTTGAGTTACTCTGCCTAATGTTTCAAAGGAAAATTAATAGATTGTAAATTTGACCAATTTGATTTCAAGTAATATTCTTTAACTAATACAATTATTAAAATAGCAGATCAATCACGAGTAGTTAAGTGTCACAATATCTCCAACTGGTGATACAAAAGCATGATACATCACCAAAAAGAGCCAACCGGCGATACGTACACATGAAGTATCGCCGGCGTATCGCCCAAAAATAAAAATAAAAAACTAATATCGCCTACTAGCGATACATCATGGTTAGATATCGCCGGCGTATCGCCAAAACAATAAATTTAAAATTTAAAATAAGGCCGGCGATACGTATCGCCGACATATCGCCTTGTAATTAATTTCAGTTATTATTTCACTTAATTATAAAAATAACACCTATTTTTTGATTTTCTTCTGTCTATTTGCGTGAAATTCATTAAATAATATGAAGAAAAAAACGTCATACATAATATTACAATAAAATCATTACAACATGTTGAATAATAATACATATATTAACACAAGTATAAAAACTTTTCTATATGATCTTGTTTTAAAAATCATTACAACTTTTCTTCTTATAACAAAAATGCATATATTACAATAAAAGTGCATATATTTACTAGCCAATTACATATCAGGAATTAAAAAAAATCTTCATGATCTTTTGTTTTAAAAAATCTATATGATTTTGTTATAGTATATCTACATGTACTTATCTAATTATTATATTGAATGATAATGTTTGTACAATTTTTATAATCTTATGACTAATTATCAAATTTTTACATGATAAGACAGTTTATATTTTTATATATATTAAGAAATTCAACAAATATAATATATATTATTTTTATAAATTGAGAAAAGTAATTTTTTAAATAAAAAACCGCAGCGATACACACCTGGTTTCGTATCTCCGGAGTATCTCTGACCAAATGAAAGTTAATTTTTTTTCATCTGGCGATACGCAAATGGTTTCGTATCGCTGCCGTATCTCCAGACAAATAATAATAATTTTTCAATTGCCACGTGGGCGATACCACATGCATTGGTATCGCCACGTGGCAATATATTGGCTATTTTTGCAAATTTTAAAATCAATGGCTATTACTTAAAACCATATTGGTCAAATGGCCAATATGATAATTTTCCCATGTTTCAATCGTTTCAATGTTTTTCATGGTTTACTGCACCGTAACGAATCTGAGTTTACATAATGGTTTTCTATTATATATAAAGTTTCGAGAATGTTAAGTTTTTCAATAGTTAAATGCATCACAAAGCACACAAACATATTAATAGCTCATCTGTTCTAATAAAAAAATATGTTAGGATGACACGTAACAACTTCACAGTTATTCTCACTAAAATTTTCCCGTTTGTCTCTTTTATTAAATAATTAACTTAATTACTAATAATATTTATTTAACAACTTTTTAAATTTAATAAATTAAGAAAAAAATATATTTATTAATGTTAGTTCTAAATAAATATTTTTTATATAAAATAATAAATTTTTCTAAAGTATAAAACTTTTTTAGAAATATGGAATTGTTTAAAATTGGTATTTTTAAAAAGTTATGTTTAAACAAAAAATAATCAAAATTGAGAGTTATAATAGGAAACCTTTAAAAATAATATTTTCATACGATTTATTTTAAAACAAATTATTTATTTTTTTAATAAAAGTTTAAAACCAAAATTTTAAAAAGTTAATATTATTATTTTATTATATATTAAAATTAAAATTAAAATATCATTTTATAATTAATTAATTTTATTATATTAATATTTTATTTAATTAACTCGTAGGTTTACTAAAACTAATTTACTAATATAAATCAAAGATAAACTTCTTAAGTATAGATCCAGATCATTTAACTACTATAAATATAAATTAAGATCATTATACAGAAAATCACCTGTCATTTGCCATGAATCACGACGACAAGGATATCCACCTACCCTTTGACCACATAACTAGTGAAATTTGGGCAAATATAAACTATTACCACAGGAGAATATTCACACTCCTCTACGATTGAACATGATACATGTGATAAAATACAAGACTTATAAGATCATTATAAAAACTATCAAAAATAAAAGATATTTATTCAAGCCTCACGCTTTCAAACATCGAAATGGAAAACGACGTATTTTCATCTTCCCGTTTAACGCCAAAGCCAAGACATCATACTCTTCTACATACCACAGCTCAGAGATTGTTGCCTGCAAGTGATAGTTTAATGTCATACATATATGAACAAGAAAGTAATTGATGTTGGATGAAATAATTAAGAAATGTGAAGTGACCACCTTAGTTCCACGAATGCGATTATTCAAACGCGCTACTAATTCATGAAAGTGTTGCAGTTCTGTAGCGCTATCCGTTCCCTAAGTAGTAACAGTCACAAGTCAAAGCAATAAGCTTGAAGTTATAAAGTAACCATATCAACAGGCGGGTCCAATCCATAACCAACAACAAACTCTCTATGAAGAAAGAAAGACAAGTGAATTAGCTCGCATAACAGAGCTAGTTCTGAGTTGGTAGGTTTGTATTTTGAGCAACTAGATAAAAGAGTGGACTTGAAAATGGCCCAACAGAAAACGGGTATAACTTGTGATTCATCTGGGTTGATGGGTTCTGGAACCCTTAATATATGGATAAAATTGGTGGCAACAGGCGGAAATTTTTTTACTTAGAGCCTGATTTCCACTTTGATAGTTTCCCCCAAGATTTAGCCATTTTGATAAGTTTTGTTTTCTTTGTAAATTCATGTGAACCGTGAATGTTGTTAATTATGTGATTACTAAGTCATCTAGGGTCAACTTTAGGCTTTTACATGTTAACATCCCAAGATTTGGCCATTGTTATCAAATTTAGATTTTCCCTAAGAAATGGAGCATGATGTATTAGTTATCTCATTCTGGAATTTATCAACTTTCTCTTTAAGAGTATTCTATTTTATCTTTTCTGGATCACATGATTTTGGTGATAACATTTGAAAAAATGGTGGGATGGGTAATGTGCACCAACATTTATTCCAATCAAAACCAAAACTTAGAACATGAGCATAGACTACTAACCTCAGATGAATTTTTAGGGTGACCAAGAATCCTTGCAAGTGAGGTATGAAGTATAGCAGGAGCATACTATACCATAAAAGTAAAAGTTAGTTAATGGGATATTAACACATATGTTATTTCAATGATTCAATCTCATATAAAAGTTGAGTGATAAGATTGGTAACTACAAGTTGCTTTTCTGGTGCACGGGGAAGAGCATCCCTCAATTTAGAACGCATATTAACAGGATCCGTCCCCGAGATCACCTAAGTAAAAAGTGCAAACTTGCAATAAATCAATAAATTCCCCATCCATGTAAAGTCTAGAAAATCATAAAACACTAGGAAAACTATATACTAACTGTACCTGCCAGCAACCCAAAAGCACACCAGTTGAAGTCAAAACGACCCTATCCAACCAAATTCTCATCGGGCAGAGATGATCTGCAACAGATTTTACAGCATCCGCTTCAGCCTCGATCTGCCAATTATGTTCAGTATAGAAATAAAAAAACATTTAAAAACATTAAAAGGAATGAAGGTGCTACAGAAACATGCTTACTTCCTCCTGTGAAGCTGGAACGGGTAGAATGTGATGTGAAGCATGGAACATACTAAAATGGTATACCGCAGAATTCTGAAACCAAATTACTAACCCAAAAATGATTAATCTTTGCAAGAGAGATAAACAAGATAACAATGGAAGTTTTTGCATATGGTAGCGGACCCTATACGCATACTTTATAAAACATTAAACTTACCTTCATTAAGAGTCGGCGAAAATATGTCCCTAACTGCTTTCCTGCATCAAGAAACAAAACTCATAAATTCATAGAAGCATGATTACAACTCAAACATTGATCAAGTAGTCAACAACTATATATAAACTGAAACTATGGTATGATTATCAATTCCCATACGCAATAGGAAGTGAGTACTCAGTGCTCAAATACAAGACATTAGCTCGAACCGGAGGATTTGCAGCCTGCAGAAGTAACAACATTAGCATTCATTAGGTAGCTATCATCCATAATAAATGAAAAGATGAACTTATAAAAGTATCATTATTATCACATAATCACCTTCAAAGCAGGAGTCACAGATCCATTTTTAACAACAAAGAGATCAGAGAGTAACAATGATTGAGAAGTTTTCCCATGTTTAAGAAAAAGCGCACCATGTTCATCCAAATCCCTGCTCATTTTGTCATACAATTTCACCCTCTCTCCATTCGAAACCGGAACATCATCTGCTTAATTTCAACCGTTATCTACTTACGCAATTAACATCAACTTGAAGCACAATCGAAACTCAAACAGATTCAGAATCAAATACATTAAAATTAAACTAAAACGAACAATCGATCGATCGGTTACCTGTTGAAGAAGTAGAAAGCTTAGAAGCCATACGGAAGACAGCGTAGAAGGTGATTAAGGAGAAGAACCAAATCAATGTAGCTGATTTTGATTGATTGTACAAATTTCTAACCCTAGCCATTTGCTAATCGAATATTTTTAAGAAGTGAGATCAATCATATCATTAGATCTCAGAACTTCGATTAAAATTTGGTAGCATCAGAGATGAAGGCAAATGTTTTCACACATGAACAACGGCACACAATATCACCCCAATTTCACTGCCATTGTCGGTTAAGTCACTGAAATGGAACTCGTTTTAAGACAAGTGACAATTACATATTTCACTTTAGTTCTTTTGTTAATTTCTTTTAGAGTTAATTTCGGTTTTTGTTCATGAGTTTTTCAAATTATTTTTATTTAAGTATCTAACATTTATTTTATTTTTATTATTTATTTTAGTTTTGCAGATCATTTTTATTTTTATTCATTTGACTAACAGTGTTAATATTTTTAGTTAGATTTTTTTTAAAATACCAAAATACTCCTAAAAGCTATAAAAAATCTCACCTCTTTTAATTTCTCTCTCTCTCTCTTGTCTTTCTCCATAGCACCACACACCACCGTCACCACACACAACAAACCACCACCAACACACAACACACAACACCGCCACCGCACATCACCGCCACCACACAATCCCGCTACCACACATCAGATCCTGCTTCGGGGGGTGTAGCGTCATCGACGATGAATCCCGACCATCGTGACGAATTTGTCGTCGTCGTGCAGATACTCGAGCGATTTGATGTTTGTGAGATTAACAAGGGCACAATCGGGTAGAGGTGTGGTTAGTACAACTTAGGGTTTTGAGAGTATTATTATTGGAAGAGACGCAAAGAAACAAAAGAAATTGGAAGGTACATTAGGTGTAATAGCATTTCGTTTTGCGAAAGAAGATGATGTTTTCATGGATGATGTGTGGTGCGGTGGTGTGTGGTGGTGGTCTGGCGATGGTGTGTGATGCGGGTGTGAGGTGCAATGGTGTGTGGTGGTGGTGGTGTGGAAGTGGTGTGTGGTGACGGTGGTGTGAGGTGCAATGGTGTGCGGTGGTGGTGTTGTGTGGTGACGGTTCGGCAGTGGTGTGTAGTGATAATGGTGTGTGGTGCGGGTGTGAGGTGCAATGGTGTGTGGTGGCCATTGTGGTGTTATGTGGTGGTGGTGTGTGTGTTGGCGGTGTTGTGTGGTGGCGGTGGTGTGCGTGTTGGCGGTGATGTGTGGTGGCTGTGGTGTGTGGTGTTGTGGAGAAAGAAGAAAGAAGAAGAGCAAGATGAAATTGAAAAGTGAGTTTATGATATTTTTGTAGCCCTTAAGGGTATTTTGGTCATTTTTAAAAAACTAACAGAGAATGTTAACACCGTTAGTCAAAATGATGAAAATAGAAACGATTTGCCAAACTCTGGCTAATAATGAAGACAAAATAAACGTTGATACTTAAGTGGAGACAATTAGAGACAAAAATTGAGATTAACTCTTTTTTTAACTGCCACATTCTAAATAAAGTCCCGATTTCAGATCTAGATTTTAATAGATATTCTAAAATTCGTGATATTTAAACGTAGCATCGAATCATCTATCCTGCTAATGAGATCAAGAAAAAATTATCGTCTTCATGGACACATGGAAAGTGGTGAAGCAATCATATTTTCTTGGTATTGTGTGCTGCCAAGATGATTGGTTTTGGACTTTGGTCATGTTTATCGTCGTCACCCCAATTTCACTACCATCTGACTACATCATCGGGCTTTGGTTTAACACATTGTTTTATGACATGGTCGTCGAACGTCCAGACGTTTTATTTATCTTTTTTTCATGTTTCTTTGAATATCGATCATGTTTGTAATTCTAGGGACAATCAATTAACACAAAGGGACGTTGTGGACCGATCTCAAATCAAGATATCTTAATCTTAGTTTCAAATTTTCTATAGTTTTGTCACTGTACCTAACTGCCACCTTACCACGATCATGTCATTGCCCTTTGGTCCTCCACTGCACCATTTGCAACACTTTGAGGTCATTACTTTAAAAAATATGGATTATTACTATTTTCACAAATAAAGCAACTCATAGATTTTTTAAAAGATGATTTTACACCCCAAACCCCCGAGGGCAACGTGTTGTATCATACTTACAAAAATATACAACGGAAGACTTAATTTCAAGACCATAAATGCTAGATTGAATTAAAACTTTACGGTGTCTACATAATCCACGCATCCAGTGCATTAAAAATACAAATGACAATATAAAGCACTACCCCAAGCAGTCTCAACTCAGTCACTATTTTCTATCTGAAGATCTTAGTTGTTGGTGAGTCATAACTAAGACTCTAAAATAGTTAGACGATATAACCATGTGTGTATAAGCAATTTGTTTATCAAATCAAATCTCATGACACCCTCATACTTAGGGAAGTGCCCGTCAACATATATGTCACTTCAGGTTTCATAACAAGATGATTTGTAGGTTAAAGGTGCTCCGACTGATTGAATCCCGGCGCGTCACAACTACGAGTAGTAAATAACACGAAGGATCCTGCATTCCCATGTTGCAAACAGCTCCAGCAAGCCTAAATTCTCTAGTAACAGACAACATTAGTTATAGATATGGTGCTTAATATATCTGGTCTGCATTGTCCACTAAATATTTTATTAAATTGGTGGTTTTGCATGAAAAATATTTGTTAAACCGGCATTTCAATGAATTAAGTTGTTCATTCTACTAATATAAGTATTTGTTATAGTAGTGTAGTTACGATGTAACTATGCGTTACATTGATTGTTAAAACATTAGTTTTCATTACATTGATGTATTTGTTTTTTACAATAGTTAAAATATAATTTTAGGCAAGACTATATGGAATTAAAAAGAAAATATGATAAGTTTTATGGTGTAATTTTTATAAATAATAAAATAATATAAAAAGTGATAAATGTATAGAAATATAAGGAGTAAACTTTTTAAATTAAAAATAAAATAGAAGTGATATATTTATTTACCCGTCTTTATTATAACTAGTTTGAAACCGCGCGTTGCGCGGGTTTTAAAACTGCCTGAAATATAATTCCTAAGGACGGCTCTTAGGCCATAAACTTAGACCATTTCCGTAAACTTACTAATTGTATGCGAGTAATCATAAGAACTAAACCACTTTAATGAAAAAGTCATGAGATCACTTCCAGTTTTAAAAACCTGAAATATTATAAAGGAAAACACATCATTCATGTAAAAGTATAAACTTAGACCATTTCCATAGTGTAAATCGAGATGTAATACAAGTCACCAAAGCATCATGCCGTAAATGAACTCATTTCGACCCGAAATCAACATCTTTATAGTAATGAGGTATAAAAGGAAGATAGGGTTCAGATTCAAAGTTTTAATCAATGTCAAAAAAAGAAAGAAAACAAAAGCAAGGGTTAAACAAACATGGATCCTCTGCACAACATGGATTCTATTGGTCAATTTCTTTGTTGTATTTTCTGATTTAATTTTCACAAACTACGGTAATAATTCAGTTTAACCTTTCTTATTTCGATTTAGGTTTAATGTGGGATCGTATCATGTACTGAGGCTAAAAAATGCTAACATGGATGTCTTGGTTGCACTTATGGATGAATGAAGATATTTTTGCTACTTATCTGTTATATAAGACTAAAATAAATAACCATTTAACATACCTCAACAACAATCCAAAGAGAGACCCGAATCTGCAGTAATCATAAGTAATGCAATCATCATTTATAATACAAATAAGGAGATGACAAAAAATGATTAGGGAGTCAACCTGAAAGTGATATGTCTTCCATTTTGACCTGTTATACAACATGCCCAACTAACTGTTCTTGCCACTTCTTGCCACTTCCATTTTGACCTGTTATACAAGATGGCCTTCCCGAGCTAAGCATCTTTCTTCTCGTTTGCATTTACACTTTCAGAAACATATTCCTGACCTGCACTTTCTGCTAACACAATAACCACATGCCCATTTTCTTTTAGTCTCTGCTGAACAAATTCAAAAAGACCACCCTCCCCTTCTAGATAGAACTGAGACTCTGGAATCAAGCAACAATCCTGTTATAATGCAAACCTATAAATATATTGCATTTGCATATACTTGCAGGATAATAATAACAAATCATAATTTTAATGAACCAACAGAAAACCTTATTGATCCAACTTAATTAAGTAAACCTTGCGTTTCAGGTTCATAGTTACAAATCTTACTCTCTCGTCGGATATATTGAGCTTACCTCAATTAGATACATTAGTAGATGCCACTTGAAACCATGAAAAAGATGAATATATGCCAACAATATTGTTATGCTAGGATAGTGGATATCATACACAGATGCAAAATGTCCTAGAAAGTTTATTCTTGACCTCTTTAACAGTTTTATTGAATTAGAAAATAAAAGCAAACTTTGATGCTTCAACTAAGAAAATAAAAATCATTAATGACGTAGAAGCCAAGTCCATATGCTTATAAGTAGAGGTGAGTAGGTGAAAGTATAAAGTATCCATTAAAAATAGAAGGGAGAAAATAGAAACCTAAGAACAAAAGGTTTTGCACTTTCCAAAGAGCTAAATTGTACTATAACTACAAATCCTGGCTTTTTTCAGATATGAAGTATAAGAGCCAAAAGAAAACAGAATTATAACCTGGAGACAGTAAAATGTCCTCTTTTGGATAGCAGATCCTATGTGATTAGATAAATGGGGATTTGTTAGAGTACAAGAAAGGAATAAGTGTGAAATTATGCACCTGAATTATTGTCTTTGAGGCAAGAAAGTCTTCGGTATGAAACCTGCAGATGATGCCATAAAGACAGAAAATGTAGCAAGCACAATTGGTTTCTAAGTTGCATATATAACTGACTAAAGTACGTTATATTCTAAGCAGCAACAAACTGTTATAAGTTTATTTACACATGGTTCATTTACAAAAGGAAGTTGCTTGTAACTTCATGGGTCATGTTGGTTTCTACAGCAGAAGTAGGTTCCAAAAGACATGCCTCAAAAGGTTTACATGTGAATTTACAAAAGGTAGTCTAGTTTGTAAAGGCACGTCTCAAAAGATGTTGACTATCGCCTAGTCTTCTTTGGCTTTGTGTTTCTGCTGTGGAGGTGTGTCTTCAATTTCAGCTGGATGTTTCTTTTTTGATGTCTTGGCTGAAGGTGTTGCAGGTGGTACACTGGATAAAGAGGGTTCATTTTCAGTTGGGATGGGGGAAGGTGGAGTTGATGTTGGTGGCTTGTATGCTTTGTTGACATTGAGTGGTGGTCCATAGCTATCTGTTCTCCCTTGAAGCTCAAAGATGAAGGTTTTCCCTTTGAGTTGTTGTAATTCAGCAGGCAAAGTGTTAGGGTCTTGAGTGGGCTGCTGCATAACCAGATCGTAGCATGTTTTGCCTACGAGTGATGTGACAATGCCATCAAAGAACACTACTGGGGAGATGGTGTCGGCATCAGCAAGCGTTCTAGTGAAGCGGTACCTGTGGAAATTGAGATATGTAACATTTGTGTTTTTATTGTTTGTAGATGTTTTAGGAATTTGAACCTGTATGAATGTTCATCTGGACCTGTATGAATGTTCATCTTTTAATCCATGCTTAAGACAGTAGAACAGGTGGCCGTTAAGGTAGATTTTGTTGGAACATTGGATGCATGAATCATAGTACCAGTCGTGTCTTGTGCCAGAGTGTATCTCTTGTATTTCAGCTAAAACCATGCATGTAGTAGCCTGCTGTTGTCATTTTATTTAAAGAAATATAGTATGGTCACTTTTCGATGTCATTGGTGTGTGTTTAAGGAGACAACAAGTTACCTTTTTGGCATCAGCGAGCTTCGTAATGGCTTTAGATAAGGGAACTATGTTTCTTTCAGCAAACACATTCCTTGTCGGTGATGATGGTATGTCGGTTGTGGGCATGTGTTTAAACCTGTATGATATTAAATATGTTGTTATATGTTTCATTGTAATTTATTGTTGTTAAATGGAAATTTAAAATGTGTTCTTACTTTTGAATAAGAGACCCTAACTATGGTATTGCTGGATTGATGCATGTCTGGGAAGCAGATGTAGATGATAATTGCAGTGCACCTTAACATGGGTTAATGTTTTTGTTAGGTGAGATTTACAAATACGTGGAAGATATTTTATGATAATTAAAGTGGATATTACCTAAGAAAGTAGTCACTTTGAGTGAGGTGACGGCAACGATGACAGGGTCGTCGCTTGTTGTAGCTGCCTTCTGGTTAAATCCAATGGCTCTCTTCCCAAAGGCCGACGTCAATAAGTTTGCCACTGTGTATTAATGAGTATGTGGTTGTAAGTATGATGGATGTTGTCTTCATATGTTGTTACGTATTAGTTGTTGTTGTTACCTTTCATGTTGCAGCATGATGCGAACCAATCTGCTTTTGCTTCTATTTGGAATTTCTGTGATGTCAACAACGCGTCCAATGAAGTCTGCAGGAAGTTATAAAAATAGGTAAGTATGCGTGACTGTTATGTAAATGTAACATTAAAGAAGTATAGTCATTAATATTTGCACCTGTGAGAAGTTTGTTCCCGTCATCGTAACGTTGTTGCAAGGCAGAGTAGGGAGCGAAATCGAAGTAATACCATGGTAGACCGTCTTCTTCTATTGGAATTACAGCTGTTGCTCTACCAAAAAGGATAGACGTGTCCCGATTAACGACCATACTTGCAGATCTAACTTCAACACATACATATCCTGTCACGGAGTAGCAAAATCCAGCTCTTATCAAGTTGTCAAAATAGGAGCTGCTTTGGGCATCGGTAATAGCTTCAATGGCGTCACCCTGTGAATTTCAGCAAGTTATTATCAGCTATAGACATTTAGTATTAATCTGATATTATACATGACAAGAGAATACGAATGTCAAATGTATGTAGCATTTAGATGCTAATATAAGTATGTAGATGTTTTGTTACGTACTTGTGAATCCAAGAAAAGAAAGTGGACTTTAGGCCGTTTGTACATTAGCCATTTTTTGACAACCCTCACATGCAGACATTCTGTTTTGCATCTCGGTGTCAGATCTGATATCTTTTGCATTGTCATCTGAAATGAATTTTTAACAGTTTATTTCACGCAAGAAATCTGAATAAACAATGTTCTTTGTCACATTCGGAAGGTTTTGTTCATTTGGTTCAATGTAGATTTTTAAGGCATGTGGTGATGGTGATCTAGAGAGTGCTACGTACAATTGACCGTGCCCGAAAACTGGTTGTGGCAAATATACACCTATTTTATTTAAAGATTGACCCTGACTTTTATTAATTGTCATTGCATAACATAATTTTACAGGGAATTGCTTTCTCTTGAAATAAATGGTAATTCCTTATCTGTATGGGTCAAAATGATACGGGGAATGTAAACTCTATGACCTGCAGCTATTCCTGTTATAACTTGGGCTTCTATGAGCCGTGGGAGAAGCTGCGTAATTATTAATCTAGTTCCGTTGCAAAGGCCGGCTACTTGATTTATATTTCTCAAAAGGATTATGGAAGATTTGACCTTTAAGTGTAATTTATGAGGGGGCAGTCCACTAAAATTAAGCTCATGTAAGTATTCAGTTGGGTACAATATTTCAGTGTCACCTCTTTCTTTCAAATGGGGAACTATAGAATCGCTGCTCAATATGTAGAAGAGTTACCAGGTGACATGTCGAGGACCATTGAGTTTATGAGGTCTGTTGTGTCGTTTTTAGGACAAACAATTGCTTTTGGTGCTAAGATGAAGATGTGAAGTGAAGAAGAAGAAGATGAAGAAGAAATGGGGAAAATGAAGAAAATGGCTGGGAATGGGGTTTTTATACCCATCCCAGGTTTGCAAAATGTCAATTTTAGTCCCTTTAGTTAGCCCCCGAGTTTCCAAAGTTTGCTTCAGTTGAAAACGACTTTAAAATGTTCGTTGTATTAAGGTTAAAAGCATGTTTAATGGTAATTGATAACTTAAAATGGTTTTATTAATAACAATGATTATAATTAAAAATGATACATTTGGTGATAATGGTGATGAAATTTATAAAAGGGTTTATGCTTAGCACAAGTTCACGGAGGAAGTACAGGCACAAGGGTAATAAAGCAGACATGATTCCTTAAAGCAGGAGTTCATGAAGAAGAGGAAGAATAATTAAAATAATTCTATGCTTAATTATGTCGTTCGACGGACCTTAAGGTGACGGGTGTCACATATCATAATTGCAATCAGCAGCATGGTCTGGGCATATTTCTAATTCCTTTCCTTTATTACTAGATGGATAATTCAACATCAACAACTCTTTATAGGATATGTCACTCCTCATCTCGTCTTCTTTGTTATGCATATAATCATCATTGTTCATTCGGTTAATAGATTATGCACAGTTAACATTAGTTGCCATCATTATCGGGCTCTTTAAAGACATTTCGCCTGATCTAACCCTTGTATATTGGTCTCGTGATTCCGTCAATTGTTCTCATGGTCGGCCCTTCCCCTGTTCTCCATCTCTTCCTGCAACATCATAGAATTTGAAATTTATCGCCCGATTTGTATCATCAGACCTTCTAAGTTGCAATAAATAATGAGAAATCAAGTTTCGTTAATCTTAATCACCCGATACATATCATATCCCCAAGTTTCGCAAGTTTATACTGATCCATATTTCTTACCCATTTTGCAGTAGATAATATTCTCCAGATGAGTTTAATAGACCATCAACCTTCAATCGATTGATAGACCTCTTTAGAATCTCGTGTTCTAACAAAAAATTATGATGTATAATGTTCCCAATTGTCATGAAATGCAGGTTTTGGAAAGTAGATGAACGTGAAAAATATTTTCCGGTTGAGGGAACAGTTGCACCCATGAATTCAATTTGTAATGTTCAAATTATTTTTTTCCCTTATATGTAATTACAATAAAAAAAAGAATTATATTAAAATAGAAATTTCTAATTGGTTGGTAGTGGTTCTTTTAGTTTTTTCAAAAATCCAATTTTCATTTGAATGGATCTCTCTCTCTATATATATATGTATATATATGTATATATATAAATATATTAAAAGAAAAAGGTGCCCATATTTATTAGTTTTTTTAGTTTAGGGGTAAAATGATATTTTCACAATTACTTAATAGAAAAACTTAACAATAGTTGATGTCAATGACCAATAATATGACGCTTTGATGATAGTTGATATAATAAATTAAATAATATTATATTATTAAATAATGTATTAATAATATGAATTATATAATATATCAATTAGAAGGAGTTAATTAACAAGTGTAAAATAGAAATTGTTGCATATATAAGTTGTATTATATGCTTAAAAAGTTGTATTATATATCTTAGAATTAAAAAAAAATATTGGAATGACATTTTAGAATTTAAGTATCTTAAATATCTTAGAATTTAAGTAAAACTAGTATTAAGCCCTCCGCGTTGCGATGGATGGCGTAAAATCATGTCAAGTAGCAACCACCAACGCTTGAAAAACTTGTATTAAAAAATAAATAAAAACAAAAAATATAAAACTGAACGAAAAAGTAGACATAAAAACATTAAACCACACACGTGAAATGTAAAAAATTAAAAAAATAACCATGTTGATCTAGTACTCGTGTGTTATGACAGACTGTTAAAGAGGAAAAATAAACGTAAACCTAAAATCACGATCGCATGTTGCAATGTGTTAACTCGTAAAATTTCGGCCGAAACATAAACAAAAAAACTTGTAAAAATATGAAAGCATAAGGGTAAAGTGGAAACAGAAAATTCATATAGGTTAAATTGTAAAAGATGTAAAAAATATTAAGGTTAAAGCTATAAAAAATTAAAGATTAAAAAACCTAAAAGTGAGTACAACCCACTAAGCTTAAAGTATAAACCTTAATGCACTACAAATTTGGTAATTAGTTTATTATAAATGATATTTGTGCTTTTGTTTCATTCTTATAATTAAAGTATAAATTATAGATTATATAATCGACATGGATAAACAAACCACAGGATAACGCACATTGTATACTTAGCATTTACTCCTTTCTTGCATTCACTATTCTCTTTTAGAACATGTATTGATTTTCATGTTAGTCTTGTCATGAGAAACTTTTTCATCATGAAGCATTCGAACGACTTTTCTTGTCGCAGAGCCGTCACAATACCCATAAGATTTTGTAGCTGACATCTGGGTTTCCTATGTTCGATACATATATGTTGTTTCAAGTGATTCCTCAAAAAAAAAAAAATTCAACAAAGTTATAAATTACTATGTATGATACAAAAATAGACCCCACTGCAAACGCCAAAAATTTTATCAAATTAATGTCTGAAAGTTATTGATGTTTAATTATGGTTTTACCTAAAGAGTTAAAAAACAAATCATCATCTTTGTTGTTCTTTGGCACTCGATAATGACACGTATTTTTCTCGGTTTTGATTCACATAACAACTCTTCGAGAATCCATAGTTCCCAGAGTACTTATATAAATATCTAGTATTTTTATAAAGCTTATAAAAGATATAGACATATTCACCAACATATATATACACTCGTGGCTTTTAAAAAATTGTATGTGGTTTTGGATGCAAAAACATATATATATACAAATCATACGTTTCGTTGTAATTGTATATAATAAACTAAAAATAATAGGAAATAAGAATTACCTATAATATATCCATATATATATATATATATTCGTATATAAATGTTTGACTACTTTTATAAACTTCTATAAAAATAGTTACGTTTGAGTCCGGAATTACAAAAAAAAATGTTTAAAATAATAATGTGTCATATAATACATTTAGATGTCACCTATATATTTAATTCTTGAAATGTGAATTTTATGTCCATGTTTTACTTGTGTTAGAGTAGACAGAAAAATAGTTATTTTTATCAAATTTCAACCGAATGTTACTCTTTAAACAAAAATAGTGGGCTGCTTATTGTAAAGTCGATAAACAAGAGTACCATTCTTAAAAAGTCATCAAAAGATGAGGGGCTGTTCCTACATTATGTTAGCCACCATGTCCAATTCAAGCTCACAAGCTTTGACCACACGAATTTTCCACGGTCAAACTTCAACATTTTCATCTACTTCTTTAGCTTCCCAGAAATTGACACCTTCAAATCAATCCCCCTTAAATATCCATTTTCAATTCATAAACAGAAAAAAACCCCACAATCATCCAACATCTTCAAACAAAATCCCCAAATTCTTCAGTCAAAGATCCAACCCAATGGCCTCCTCTGGCGGCAGCTTGAATACCTCCAGCACAACTTCTCAACACCCTTCATTCTCATTCTCTACATCTTTCAGTGATCTAATTGCTTCTAATAACACTCAAGATTCCAATTGGGGTTTCTTTGGTGGTGGTGGTGTTGAAAGCCCAAAAGTGCCTGCAACACCCTTTTCTCCATCTTCTTTTCTTGCTACACCAACTGGGTTGAACCAAAATCAGTTCTTGGATTCTCCTTTCTTTCCTTTCAATTCAAATGTAAGCTGTTGTTCTTGTTGTTCTTGTTGTTGTTCTTGTTGTTGTTCTTGTTGTTGTTTTGGATAGAGTTTTGATCTTTGTTGTGGGTTTGTGAAAACTGAAAAGACTTGTGTTCTTGTGTTGCAGGTTGTTCCATCTCCTACAACTGGAAGTTTTTTCGGTTCAGATTTCAAAGATGAAGAGAGGAAGTATTCTTCTAATTTCTCCTTTCAATTACAACAAAGGCCTGTTTCCACAAATAAAATGGTATGTAGTTGTTCGGGTAATTTTATCGGGTTTCGGGTTGATCGGGTTAGAATAATCGGTTTCGGGTATAATCGGGTTGGGTTCTGGTCAGTATAACTAGCTGTATAAAAAAATCATTTGAATGAAGATATTCTTTCAACCGACTTATAGCAAAATAATTATTTTGGATTTAGTTTCGTGCAAATACATGTGATGAAATGATATTATAATTAAAATGACGTGTCCCTTTTATTTTTTATTTTTTTTTTCTAATTTGGTTTTGTTTTTCTAAGATAGATCAATATAAATACAAATTATTACTCTTCATTATAACAACTAATTATTCGGTAATCAGTTTGAGCTATTCGGGTTTTTTGGATACGGGTTATTCGGATAGGGGCTTAGTTGGTTTGAGGAAACTAGATCGATTTTGATTAATCGGGTTCGGGTAAAATGGATGGGCCTAATATGCATACAATCTCCTTAATTTGTTTTCTAATTTTCAAGTCCAAAGACTGTTTTATGTTGATTCATAATTTCTGTCAATAATAATAATAATATGCGGGTTTTCCAAGATTCAACATTAATCAAGATATTATTATCCAAAATTGTTTTGTTCAAAGATTTGGGACTTCGTATATGCATAGAACGAGTTCTGTTTCATAATTAGACATTTTATTTTTGTTTTGTAGTTTGACATGAATTGGAAGTTAAATTAAATGTGTTGTTATTGTGGAAACAGGAAGAACACGTGAAAAGTCAACCACAAGAATGGAGTTTGACCAAACAAGCTGATTTTATATCAGAAATCAATAAACCCAAATCAGAATCAACACAATGTGTTGAAACCCAATATGTTTCTGATGAGTCTCAAGCCATTAGAGATCAAACAAGGCTAGAAGATGGTTACAATTGGAGAAAATATGGCCAAAAGCAAGTCAAAGGGAGCGAAAACCCGCGAAGTTATTACAAATGTACATACCCTAATTGTCCGACGAAGAAAAAAGTCGAAAGGAACTTAGAGGGACATATCACCGAGATCGTTTACAAAGGAAATCATACCCATTCGAAGCCTCAAAATGCCAAGAAATCGTCGTCAAACAATTTCATCGAGGCCCCGACAGAAAGCAATCATTTTAATTCTTCGGCCTCATTCGGGGATGATGACTTTGAGCAAGCCTCGTCGATTAGTAAATCCGGAGATGAGCATGATAACGAGCCCGATGCTAAGAGATGGTAAGTGTGTTTATGGTTCAAGTTTCAGTACTATCACTTAAAATGCTAATAATTGTTTTTAATCTAACTTTGAAACGGTTTGTTTTGTAGGAAGGGTGAGACCGAGAGCGAAGCTATTTCGGGGCCTGGAAGTCGAACGGTTCGAGAACCGAGAATCGTGGTTCAAACCACGAGTGATATTGACATACTCGATGACGGATATAGATGGAGGAAATATGGACAAAAAGTAGTTAAAGGCAATCCAAATCCAAGTAGTTTTTGGTGTCCCTCAAATCTTGCATAAAATAGTATGTATGTTTTAACATCTATAAATTTGAACATTTTATCTTACTTAACATAGTCTCTTTGAAATTATGTATAGGAGTTACTACAAGTGCACATATGTTGGTTGCCCAGTGAGAAAACACGTTGAACGGGCATCACACGATTTACGAGCCGTGATCACAACTTACGAAGGAAAACATAATCATGACGTGCCTGCACCCCGTGGTAGCGGAAGCTACAACATTAATCGAGCACCAACCACTAACAACAATTATGGAACCATAAGGCCATCAACAGACTACTCATCTAACATTCAGAACACATCAGGGTTGACCAACAATGGCGGTCAACCCCCATACACTCTGCAAATGTTACAGAACTCCGGGAACTATGGTCGCTCCGAGAGTTCTTATGTGAATCAAAACCGAGGAAAAGACATGTCACTATCGAGCGCCAAAGAAGAACCGGAGGATGATTTGTTTTTCAACTCTTTTTAGGTAAAACCGTAATCACACGTCAAGTACTTTTGGACACTAATTTGTTAGGAATTTTAGGCGTTTGCAAAGGGGTGTATCTTTGTATCATACGTAGTAATTTTATAACTTTGTTGAAAATATTCTTTTGTGAAATCAAATAAAAATATGTTCTTTGTCTACCTTTATCTTTTTCTTTATAAATGAATGATTGTAATATGTTTTGTTAAGTGATTATATGTTATGTAATTGATGCATCACCATGGTAAATGACAACTCTTTCAAGAACGTGGTTCATCCAACTACAATAAAACTTATTGTTATTAATCAAATCGTCTAACAATGTCAATTCACAAGTGTTTTTATTAAAGAACGTGGTTCATCCAACTACAATTAAATTTACACACTGACACGTGTTAGAACTTCTATTAAAGGTTGAAGCAAGTTTTTTATGTTTGTTAAATAAAACAAGTTTTAGCAAAACTATCTTTGAATGATCTACTATTATCTATAACTGAAACACAAAGAATAAACACCAAAACAATTTCTTAGTCATATGATTTGTAGCGTGTGACTGATAGTCATAAAAGATGTCATTATGCATGCGACATGTAACCAATGATGTAATCATGATAAATGTGTGTAATGGGTTAGTGATAGTGGTATGCTTAACTATAAACGAAATTATGATGTATACTATTGTAGTTGATGGACGATAAAAAAGCATAGAAGATTTATATCCTCATGCCTCTTTGCGCATGTGGGGCAACGGTGTTCCAAGGGTGATAGTCTGATTTAAAACCTTCGTCATGTCCCACTACGAATATCTTTGTTGGTTCTAAGATTTTTAGTTTAAATATTTAACATTTCATACCAAAAAGCATGATTAAATAACTATCATGTTTAACAAATCACATATACGCATTTAATTAATGTTTATGTAGTTAACGTTAATATGTATTGGTGATAACTTGGTGAAAAGTGTACATATGTGTACCTCCCATTCAAATGGTATCAAATCACTTTTAAATAGAAACATATGTCAATTCTCATATGTGCATGATGAATAACTACAATTCATGTCATCGACAAGACTAATTGTCTTGTATGCTTGATGCATGACATTTAATTTAGATGCTAGCAAAATATGCTTGAAAGTTACAAGACATGTAGTTAAAAAAATCTTGGAACACTAAAAAATGATTAAATATATGTCCCTGATTTATAATGGAGGTTTGAATGGAGATCTTTATCTTAAGGTGTTCAAAGAATACCAACCTCTAACTAATCAAGAAGATTTTCTTTTTTATTTTATGTGTATTAAAAAAATAGATTAGCAATTTTAGGGAAAAAATTCATAGAAAAGATAGTTACATGATCCACCACAAAGTTAAATGCAATGCTGTTTTAGAAACTACAAATATGACCTCTTGGATAGTGAATATCCGACGGTCATCTAGGGATGATGTCGAGCATATAGTAGTTGTCAGAATTTTTATGTCGTTATAAAGTTAAAAGCAGTAAAAGTGTTTAAACATACAATGTGTTGTACTAAAACTATATTATAGATTTCCCACAAGGGTCCACTTTACAAGTTTCATCAAACAACAAACAACCATACATAGGCCTATAAAAGGTTTAATGTTTTCGAAATCCCGCTAGTGTAATACATGGACAAACTACGCGCTTCTCTCTAATCATGGGCGAAGCATTAAAGGGGTTGGGAGGGACCATCGCACCACTCTTTTTTTCGTCAATAGTGTTAATTTTTGATCCGGTAATGCAATTTTTTTGTATATAATGAGTTCTTTTCATTTAAAAAATTAATTTCGCTCCCGCCCCCATATGACCATATGAAAATATTCAAGCTCTGTTGCTCCGTTACCGTCTCTAATGGCATCCACACATAAAAGAACCAAGCTCAAGATAATGGTACCCAATGTGATAAAAGTCAAGAAACCGATTTTGATCGAAAATGTCAGTTCCCTTTGATCTAAGCAACACACATATTTCCAGGGTTTTGAATTTCAAGATTCTACTCGTAAGCATGTATAAGTTGAAAGATTCCTACACATTCGTATTAATATCCAAGTGAATAAATTTAGCCCAAGATGATATTCTTTCTTAGTCTTAAATTAATCCTTAAATTAAAAGGTAGGGTTATAATTAAAAAGTAAATTTTAATTTAAAGTGTAACAAAGAATTTGAGATTGACATGTGTTCTTTTATTTTTTTTTCTAATGAGAAGATATTTTGATTATTATGTTAAAGTACTTCGGGTTACTATGTCTAATAGATCAGATAATTATGTCAAATATCAGTTCATTGTATCATATATTTTTCATCATTTGTAATATATATATATTATATATATATATATATATATATATATATATATATATATATATATATATAATATATATATATATATATTATATATATATAATATATATATATATTAGTCATTGTGTTTTATATTTTAGAATATATACGTGTTATTTTTGTTGTTCACAATGACGACTAAACACAATAAGATAGTTTATCATTTGGCTTTTACGTTTTATATTATTTGTGTTATTATTTATTATTTTTAATGAATTAGATTAAATAGTTTTAATCATTGTGTTTTGCATATATAATTACATTATAGTGTTATTTTGTTATTATGTTTTGTTTAAAATTTTTCATTTTAGAAATACATAATAATATTCAAGAAAACACAGTAATAAACAAAAAGACACAATGAAATACATTAAATCATATTAACGAACATATTTCATTAGCTTAAAAGCGTAAAAAAAAACTTTTATGTTCTTGTATAATGATATTGTCCTTGTTGTAGTTATTAAAAACACTTGTTTTTATGGTGTAATACTTACAAAAAAATATCGTATATAAAAGTAATAAACATTAAAAAGGTGTAGAATTTAAAAAAAGTCAACAAAAATGTCTATGTCTAAAATATTCATCTAACAAAGTTATTTTGTATAATTTAATCTCAACTATTAATATCCTTAAGTTATATGTTTATCCTTATAGAGATCTTAGAATTTCTCTAAGATTGTTTTGAAGATTTTAATATATCTATTTTATTTACTTGATTAGTCATATCTTAAAAAATATACATATTTTATTTTCTAAATTTTTTATATCAACATAATATACATTTTCAATTTGAATATATCATTATATAATAAATGATGTATCCTAAATATTAAACAGATGAATAAACGTTTATTTGTTAAAATAAATCATTGATGTAAACGAGCGCCAAACTAGATGAAGGCTGTGCTCCCAGCCTCCAACCTTTAATAAGTTGATAACATTATATTTTTTTTCCCTCGGTAGTGTATAGTAAATTTTTGTTTCGATAGTATGTATATGTGTGTGTGTGTATATATATATATATATATATATAGTTCGCCTCATCAAAAAAAATTAGTTTCACCCCGTCCCCTATGACAGTTTTCAAGCTCCGCCATTGAATACGACGACAACTCACTCTCTCTCTATATGTGTGTGTGTTTAAACGAGCTATAAATAAGTTCTATTCTCTGTCAAAACTTCATGCCTTGAATAAAAAAGTAAGGTATTATGTTGTGACTTCAATATTTGGTAGGCAAAGAAAAGTGAGAAGAACGTATGCATTAAATTCTGTCATTGGACCGTATGTTTGATGATAAACAATCATGATTTGTGCATGCAATGAATTTCAACGATGATAATTAGCACAAGCCAGATACGAGATAAATGTAACAGATGTATAAATCATGCTCTTTTTTTATACTCGATCTTTAGTCTTTAAATTAGAATGCTTGTTTACAACTCTATCTTCACCACTAATTTAGTAGTAGTGTAACTTTTTCTTCTTTGTATCTATTCTACACTGATGTATATATATTTCTTTCGCATCTTACACTTATATTTGTTTCACACCTATAGTGATGCAAATCAACTTTTTATTTTTTAAATTGATAGTCATTTTGAAAGGGCTCTCATATATAACAAAAATACATACCGGTAAGTCTCATTTAAATAGTAGAGTTTGAGTAGGATAATATGATGCTAATGAATATTTATCAAGTGTTACCCTGTTCAGACAACCTTAATACGATACGACAATGTTTGATTTTGGTTTATTTTGGAGAAAATAAACAAGTGGTTTATTGGGCCACTTCTAGTTAAAATAAAGCCCATGATTCAATGTTTGATTTTGGTTTATTTTGGAGAAAATATTTGGCTATTCGTCAATTCATGAGAAGGTAAAACTTGATACATCATACAATACAAGTAAATAAAATCAAACATTTGTTACATTAGGATTCTCAATAATAAAACTTATGGCTATCTCTTAGCTTATTCATGTCTACGTGTCCAACAAGTGTAGGCTTTAACATTTCTTAATATCCTCCTTAAGACCACTAAATAAAATTTACTTGCAAAACATAAACTCGTTTAAAACTTCTTAGTTAAACTAATAATTATTTCAACATTTGACCAAGTAGTGTTGTTTAGCATATCATATACAATCTCATTGTTGAGACTCGAGTAAAATAATGTGTTGATACTTAAATAAAACATTTAAATAGAAACACCAGCGAGTAGTACGGCTTAATGCAACATTTGACCCATTCTTTTTTCGCCCCTACTACAAAAATCCTGTGTCTAACACTCTTTCGATCTATGTATGTGTTATATTTAAATATCGTTAGTTACATCATATATATTTACCTTTTGAAAACACAAAAGAAGGTTCACATGCCTTTTTTTGTTATTGCCCTCCATAAATTATTATAACATGATGACACTTTGCTTTGTTAGTTAAAGCTTAGTTAGTTAAAGAATTACATATCGCATACCAACTAACTTGATTTGATGTAGTTACCCCAACTACCGTTAATTGGTAAAGTACGAATTGCCCCTCAACCTTTTCTAAAAGAATCGTACGATGGACAAGGTAATGGAAATCATAATTAGGATTAAACACACTAATTGAAAAGGTAAAATGTACGACAAGAGGCTTCGAAGGAATTGTTGAATCATAAGAATGATGAAATCACTTTCATTAACTATTTATTAGTTATTATAATTATTATTGGGGTAGTTTTCATATTCTAGCAAAAGATATAATAACAAAGATAAATCACACATTTTCTTTTATAAAAAAAGATTTCCTTGTTTTGAATATAAGTTCTTATTACAAATGAACACATTTTAGCAACAATTTTGAAAGAAAAAAAGAAGATACGTATTAGGCACATTAAGTAATTTTCTATTGATTATTTCATAGATTCTAGTATAAACATAATTAAATAAAACATATAAACATAATTAAATAAAACATATAAACATAATTAAATAAAACATAAGGGATGAAGGGTTGAGTCAGTTGCAAAGTCATTAGAAATTAGAACGGTGAAGCCCTTAAGCTCAAAGGTTCTAGACTCGGTTATGATAGGATGATGTCAATTAATTGTGTAGTAAAATTTGTAGTAAGTTTCATGGATTTGTGAATTGTTGTTATTGAAAATAATTAAATTTCAAACATTACAAAATTCAAAATATAAAACCAAATTGGGAAAACTTGTATAAACTAAAAACCAGTATTTCTCCCAAACCCTTGTAAAATTTTCATAATATTAATCACACAAATGAAATGCAAAATCCCTAACTAATTATAAAAACCAAAATATATAAGAATCGTTTAAAAATTTCGAAAAAAATATATGAAGTAAATCAAACCTCACGTGTGTTTACACATCAAATTTAACAACACCATCGTATTCATGGCAGCAGCAGCAGCAAACCCTACGAGTTGGTGGTATCACATCGATCATCACCACCGCCACCACCACCACCACCGCCACCACGGTGGTGAGTCTGAGACCCACTCGCCGGAGATTCAGACGATCCACCACCGAACATTGACCTGCTGTACGGATTCAAATCTGTAAACATATTCAATTGCCCTTCACCATAACCACCACCACCACCGCCACCACCGCCGCCGTTACCGCCACCTCCCGCCGCCTGCCCCGGCAGAAGCGCGACGGTGGCCGGAAAGTTCATGAAGTGCAACCCACTGGACACCGTACCTCTATACACACCGGAGCTATTACTTACATTAGGAAAAGTCCACACAGGGTCTCCGTTCATCACTTGATGTTGATTCGAATTCGCCACCATCCAAAAGTTCGCCGGAATCGATGGGTGGCTCGCCGGAATCGCTCCGGTGGTCGACTGCATCAAGTAGTTTCCATGTGCTGTTGCTGGTGGTGCGACGACAAATCAAGCTCCGCCGGTGACCGTCGTTTTCTACCACCCATACTATCTTCCTCCGTCGTCTCCGGTAACTCCACCGGATTATTATTATTATTATATTATTATTGTTATTGTTATCCCTCAGTTCCTGTTTCGCTTGTAGCATCTGATTAAGATTCATCGTCGACCCAAAAGGTAGAAGATTTGATGATGAATGATCTTGTGATGATAACCCAAGTGTTGGGAAAAGGTTCTTCTTTGTGGGAAGGTGAAATTAGGGTTGTTGAAGTAAGTTGATCGGAGGTGTGACGGCACCGACATGGTTGAACCGGAGCTGCGGATGGAGATGTTGAGTGAGGTGAAGTTTGCCGGAATTGTGCCGGTGCCGGTGGCGGCGATCACGGCTGGCTCCGCCTGCTGGAGGAGCCATTCGATGGTTTCGCCGTCGGATTTGTGGCCGAGCTCACGGGTGAGCTGGAAGACCCTGGCGGCGCATAAAGCTGGCATGCGGATGCGCCGCCCTCGGCCTTCGACCTTGGTGTGTCGATCTTTGGTGGAAGTTCGCTTGGGTGGTTGTTTCTTTGGTGGTTCGTCGGAGGACGTGGCGAGGTTGGGTCTAAGGATGCTAGTGTCGCCGGCCATGGCGAGGGAAGGGTATGGTGATGTGGCGGTGGCGGTGGTCGTAATGGCGGAGGAGGAGCAGGTGGTGGCTTCGTCGTCTTTCTTTCCGAGTAGCTCGATAGGGAAGTGTGGCCGGTGGTGGTGGTGGTGATGGTGGTGGAAATGGTCATCTTCACCGTCCATGATAGCATGAAATGATAACACACAAATACACGATAAAAACCTACAAGAAGTTAACACGCACAATCTTGAATGTTAACACGCACAATCTTGAATGTTAACACGCACAATCTTGAATCTTCTTCACTTTCTCTCTCTAAACTTGTATGATATAAATTAGGGTTTTGCGGGTTTTAATTTCTTTCTCTTTCAACAACATTGGAACAATCTCGATCTAACTTTTGAACTGAAATTGATTTACATTTGATGTTTTAAAGATATGTGTGAGGATAAGGAATTGAAGGAGTGCAAGCTTTAAGCAACAAAGATAATGAGTGGGAATTATAGGGGTGAGCTTTAAAAAGCAAAACAAAAATAAATGAAATGGGAAGATGATGATGAAGGTTAAAGTATGTGTTTGGTGTATAAACTATGTTAAATTACAGTTTTAGTCCTTTTACTCGAAAATGATTGATGTTAAATATAAACAATGAATGAACGTGTGCATATATGTAGTCGACATCGATCCACTTGTGTTATATCTCTGGTTTCATGAAAATGTAATGATATTCGGACACAGACGTGAAATTTCTCTAACATGTTCTTGTGTAGATTTTTTGCAAATGCATATGGTTCGTAACACATGCATAAAAACTATAATTTTAGAGGAACATGATAAGCGTCTTATTCTTTTCTAACATATATCTCGTATTAAAATACCACTTTTACTAGTTTTCAACTTTGACTCTTTGAAGAGTATTTGTTTAACATAAGTTGTGTTTTACCTTTATAAAGGTATTCCTGGGTCATCTGAGTTTTCCTAAATGGGTTTTAATGGTTATCAAAAAATGTATGATGTAAACTATTATTCAAACAACTTACATTGAAAAACCTTTATGTTACGAACCCATTCTCACATTCGATATGATCATATCGTAGCTTGTATGCCGTATAGAGAAGGACAAACACATTGGATACATTCAAAACGTTGTAAGGAAAATGAGTGAAGAACACATGTTCATTGGAAATTGATGTTGAGAGGTTAGTACTTAAAATTGGGACCTTTAAGTATAGGGACCATAATGTAGGTTAGCCAATAGTTATTGGGTGTAATCTGAAATGAGAACAAAGAGAAAGAAGTTACTTTGTTGACATCTTTGCTGGTATCTTTAAATTGATTGAAATGTATCAAAAAAGGAATTTCTTTTCCAGATATTGTTATCATTTTTGTTTCAACTTTTTCTTTAAAAAAATTAAAGAAACAACAGTGAAATAAATTCCTTTAGTATCTGTATAAAATTCAATACATGGAATAACACAGATGTCACATGAAACAAAGAAACATATCTACTAGATCTCACGTATAATAGCGGAATCTCATAGCAACAATAATTTTTGTTTATATGATGCATATATATAATACTTTGTGTTAGTATGCTATTTATGAATTTAAAACTGAAATAACACTGATTCATGGAATACTATTGGAAAAGGTATATACAAAATTCCACCAGAATGGATTTGATGCATCAGTTTTGAATTCAATACCCGTAGGTTAACATTCAACTGTGATTCACAAGATTGAAGACGCGTTAACATATTTGGATAGAGAGTTCTACTAAACGGTATTCCTACCAATTGGTGTTATCAAGAGGAACATTCATATCAATTCCATGGATCACGTTCTATGTGGTGCACATATTCACAGGGTGTGTTATAGCATCCATTGTGATCTTTGTGCAAGCTTCCACCCATATATCCGTTCTCGGGCAGTGACCTAGTGACCTAGTGCAAATTCATAACCAGGGTGATCTTTGTGAACCTAAGAAAAAAAGGCGTTGATGTATAATAGTGTTAGTGTGTTGAACTATTTGAAAGGCAAGGAATAGATGTGTTTTCAAAAATCAAGACGTCTCGATTACAAATATCATTGAGGAAATAAAGTCGATGGGGGGGTACCTATGGTTCAAGAACAGAAACAAGCTTTCTCATCTTGATTGGAACAAGTGTTGCATATTTAGGATTTAGAGTATCATTATCATATATTCAATCTTTTTCATTGCGATGTATTGTTATCTTTGATTATGTTGTTCATGGTTTGTTAGCTTTTGCTAGTTTTTTGCTAGCGTGTTGAATAAATTTAGTTATTAAGAAAACAAAAAAACACGGGTTAAGGCACAAAATGATACATCAAAATTCTATAAATTTTCTAGTAAATTTTATTTTGAGAAGCCTTACCGTCTTTTTTTTATTTTCTTAATGAAACTTTTAGGCTTTTTTAGGAATTTAAATTATTAAATTATTAAAGAATAAATAAAGACAAAAATGAAGAAGTCCTTTAATTGTGGTTGGACAGAGGCCTTTGGTTCAGAGTCCACGTGAGGTGCTCTTTTTATCATTCAATCCATGAAACAGTGGTGGGCCCCTCTACCATTTTGTGGGACCCACCCCTTGACTCAGCGATTTAAGTAACACTGATTGCGTCTGTGAAATCTTAGATTAACGTTGTTTAGGGAAAACTTTTTGAATTTCATTTTTCATTTTAATTTTACAAGGGAGTTTTAAAAATGGTGATGATATATAGTTAAGTAAAAACTATCAAGAAAGCTAACCGAAAATTCAAATTTTATAATGTGAATATGAGTTGGTTTTCAATCCAATGAAAATAATTTTAAAAATTTATAATATTCTTGTCCTTAATTTCTATCATAATATTCTTTCAAAATCATATTTTCATAAACTTCTTATCTTCTTACTATAAGGGTATGTTTGGTAAGTGGTAATGAAATAGACGAATGAATGGAATGAATAAGAGAATAAAATTAATAAGAAAATGAAATGAATCATTACATTTCATTGTTCCGTTTGGTTGTCCTTTAATAATAAATGAATCATATCTTTGTTTTATTTGTTAGGTATAAAAATCGAAACAATAAAGTGTAAAAGTAGTTATGATGGTGATGGCAAGCGGAGGTGGTGGTCGGCGGTGGTTTCCGACGGCGGTGGTGGCCGGCGATGGTTTCCGGCGACGGTGGTGGTTTCCGGCAGCAGTGGTGGCCGATGGCGGCGGTTTCTAGCGACGGTGGTGGTTTTCGACGGCGGTGGTGGCCGGAGGCTGCTTCTGGAGGCAGCGGTGGCCTTAGGTGGTTTCTTGCGATGTTAGTGGTGGCCTTCGGAGGTGGTTTCTTGCGATGGCGGTGGTGGCCTTCGGAGGTGGTTTCTTACGGTGGTGGTTCCCGGCGGCGATGGTGGCCTTCGGAGGTGGTTTCCTGTGGTGGTTTCTGGCGCCAGCTGTGGCCAGTGGTGGTGGCCTTCAGTGGTTTCGGTGGCGGCGGCGGTGTCCAGCGATAATGTTCCTGGGGTAGTGGTGGCCAGTGATGGTTGCTGGTGACGAGCGATCTTGGGGGTCGGTGGTGGTTGTTGTGGCGGGTGGTGTTGGTGACTAATGATGGAAGAATGTATGGAATGAAAAAAAGAAGGGGGAATGGATGAAATGAATTTGAGGGAATGGAATCAACTACGTAATGGTTTATTTCATTACCCCCACCAACCAAATATGTCTTTATTCATTCACCTCAATGGTTCATTCCATTCCGCCTCTCATTCCTGCATACCAAACGCTACCTAAAGGTATCTAAAAGCAACACATTTTAACATCATATTTATTTTCATCAATTTTTTTGCTTCTTTCTCATATTTAATAATCACATTAGCTACTATTAATATTATTTATTTTGTTTAGATTAAATAGTTTTATAATAAATTAATAGAAAGATCTGTTTACTAATATTATTTCTAAGGAAATAAAGTTTCATAAAATTAGAAAACAATTTAGAACATCAAACTTTTTTAAAAATATAAAATATTTTATAATTGGTGTTTTAATAAGTAAATTTTTATACACAAAAAGCAATTAAAATTAAGAGTTATAACAAGAAAGTTTTTAAGTATGACACCTATTAAAACGCTTGTATGAAATAAATTTTTTATTTTATTTAGAGTTAATTGATTTTTGCATCCTTGTGGTTTGATAAAAGTTATCATTTGAATTAAAATATTTAAATTTGACTGATGCACACTATTGTTTTAAAAAACTTGTTGTTTAACTCCAACTACTTGAACACCGTTATATTTGTAGTTAAACCTCCCCCATGTGAGGGGTATATTTGTCAATCTTCTCTCCTTCTCTACTAATGCATAACTTGTATAATTTCATCCCTATAATCAACATGAATAATTTTCTTTCCTTAATAAATGAAGCACAAAAGTACTGCATTTAAAACCTAAACCTCCATAATAGAAGCATGATATGCCATGTTTAAACCAAAGAATCTAGACTAGTAGTCCATGAAACATCACCCAATATACCATAGACGCTAAGCCAAAAAACTCAAAACCAAAACAAGAAAATATAATTATGGACCATATTGACCCTTACATGACTGTTTATTGTGACCTGTTTTTTTGCATATACCACAAGTAACTGTGTTTCCAACTTTAGTCATTTTTCTATTTCTTACAATGCCCTGACTCAATTCATCAGCAGATTTCATCCTTTTTTTCTTACGCCTCCCTATTTGTTTATGATGTTTTGGAGGTATGATGATTGTTGGGCAAGGATATGGTGACCACATATCTCTACCGGATCAATTGTATGTTGATATACCTTCTTCCAAGTTTCTAGCCAATAAACTTCAGAGACCCAACTTTCGAGAATGTCAACCTCAATGCCATTGAGTGCCATATTCCAGTTAACTGCCACTGCATGCTTGCATGGCATACCAATCAAATCCCATCTTCTACATGTACATGTCTTTTGTTCAACATCAACTACACACTGATCCAACCAAGGGCCACTAACTTGATATATGTTGATTGCATTCCAAAGAACTATGTAATCAGATGCCTCTGATTTGTTGATACTAAAGACCTTAGTTGCATTAGGTGTTAATGGTCCATCACACTTGGAAATTAACTTATGCACAACCAATATTCTTTCATCATGTACTCTCTGATGTACTCTAAGCAAGTGATTACCGGCTTCTCTTTTGCTTCAACAAGTTGTTTGTTAAAGACCTCACATGAGTTGTTTAAAAGTACATCACATTTAGCTCTTCCTATAGTGGTAAGTTAGTTAGTTGAGCATCACAATTTATATGCTAAAAACATTAAATAAGTTAGTTAATTATACCAGTAAAATGAGCTCGAGACCAATGCTTGGGCGAATATGTTTTAACTAGTCATACAGAGCTTGATCTTGGGTTTGTATTTCTTCCATTACTCTTTCAAATTGTGTCATTGTTGTTGCACTTCCACACTTTCAAAGCAAGTTTTTGTACAATTGTCCCTTCTACTTTTGTTTCATATATTCGTGAATATGCCTTAAACAATACCTATGTTCAGCACTTGGAAACATCTTAATTATAGAAGGAATTATATCCTAACATGAAAAACAACATTTAGAATATAATATTGGAATATGATATAACAGAGTAATCGATTAAAAAACAATAAATATGAATTATTTAGGTAATGTCCAACTAAAGAAACTAGAAAAAGATCAAATACATAAAGAAAGGGAGCAAAAGAAAATCACAAGAAAATGAATATATAAAGGAATTACAGTTGAGGTGTGATAGTTTAATATTTATTTTTCTTACCAAAATTCAAATGCTTTAAATCATAGTTGGATTATTACAGTTGAATTATGACAGTTTTAGTTTAATATTTATTTTTCTTACCAAAATTCTCATCAATGTTATTACAATTTTCGTATATCTTATACTACTAACAACATTAAAGATATTGATTAAAAACCAATACTAGATATGGATTATAATATAACAAAGTAATTAATCAAAAATACCTTTTGTCTGTCACTTATAAAAGTGAAATTAGATCGTCTCCTAAACACTCCAAGAACCATGTCCAAGAAGCACAACTTTTGGCTTCGACTATAGCATATGCAACCAGGTAGATACCATTGTTTGAATCCACCCCCACAGCGGTTAGAACCTGTCTAGGGTACGGGCCTTTGATAAAACAACCATCTAAACCAATTATATCCCTACCGTACAACTTGAATCCAACCTTCGTAGCACCAAGACATATATAGATCCTCTTTAACTATCTACTTAAACTTATAGGGTTAGGCTCCCTCTCCACATCAATCTTAAACTTATAGGGTTAGGCTCCCTCTTCACATTAATCTTAACACTTGTACCCGGGTTAGATCTAATAAGCTTATCACAATAATCCTTTAGAAGTGCATATTGTTCTTTGTAATCTCCTTGACGATTTTGATTTGCCAACACCTTTGCTCTAAAAAGTTTATCTTTTGATACTTGAATCTAAATTTTTTTTGCAATTGTTCTTGTAGGGCTCTTAATGGTATGGTAGGGTTAAGGTGAAGAATTGGTTGAACTTCCTTGACATAAAAACTAATATTGCATAGCTTTACCTCTCTAGTATGAAGACAATGATGCTCATCCTCACAACCCATGGATAATCATTTAATTGCTTTGATATGTGTAATGTCCAAGGGCAAGTGGGCTTTGGAAACCTTGGTTTTTTCGTTAAAGTGTTTGACCCACCCCCTTGTGAGGTTACACTCACACCCTCTTGGGACCCACCTCCTTGAAAAACTGGAATCTTGCCATAACAAACAACACGAAATCTTGATTTATCATTTTTGACTTGCAAAGTTGTCTTCGACTATCAACACCATGCTTTTTACTAAATCCTTTACTTCATCCCTATTGTTAAATGCTTAGCCAACATAAAAAGAAACTTACACATTATCATTCTTGTGTTTCTTCTTGTGTTTCCTAAGTTTTTTCAAAGCTTTTTTCAAAGGGGGTTCATTCTCTTCATCACTTAGACTATCAAAGTCATTAAACTCAAGTTCTTCATATACAATATCATCAATATCTCCATCTGTGACAACCCTAGATTAAGAAATATTATACAAGGATCATTCATATAACTTAAGCCACACCTAGGTTAATATATATATATATATATATATACTTTTGCATAAACATATGCATGCTTTCATTTTGTTACATAAGTATATTATTCACTTGCATATATATACAAGTATACGTACGCATGGTCGCATACATACCTTTTACGTGTGCATGAACCATCTTTATTAAGAAACATTATACACATGTATATTATCTATGTTTTACTCATGCATATGTCATCCCTTGTTAAAATACATGTGTGTATTATGTGTTTATATGTATATACTATGCGATGCACGTATACATGATGCATGCATATATAATTTACGTGTGCATGTATTCATAAGCAACAAATCTTTGATATGAAACCATATATGATTAAGATACATCCATAAACAACATCAAAACACAACCTAATCAAACACCATAAGTACAAGTTAACATCAAGAGAACTTAACATCAAAACCAAACTAAACCAAATCTTTCACACCTAAAACTTCAAACCGAGCATCAATTAAGTTCACATAACCGGTTCATTAAGCACCCGATTAGTACACTAAATCATGCAATCATGACTTGATGAGTCATGAACCTTATAGAGATGCCACCTACCTTCTTCCTTGCATTGTCACCTCCTCGGCTCTTCTAGACACACACACAAAAGCCGCCACCTAGCCATGACTAACCCAAGCTATAATGAACACCTCATCACCTATGGTTAGGAGTAATCATGAAGGACTTCCCTATATATATACATCATCGATCAAAGGCTCCCATATCCATCATCTTTTAAACAAACACAACCAATTCGGTCACCCTTCACTCGCACACTATTACCATCAACTCCACTCTCGATTACCACCACCTCACCCGAAAACACCAATATCACAGACCATCACCTATAGCTATCACCACCACCATCGTGTACTTAGTTAACAAGCATATCTCTCGGTTTCGTAAGCAAGTAAACAACCAAAGGTAAGCTTGTATGTCAACATATATATATGTATGACATATGTGTTTAACCAACACATATAATCAAAAGCATTATATGTGAACATATTACAAGGAATTTTTACATCATAAAGACATATAAAGATTGTGGGAACAAACATTGTTCCAAATTTTTAAAACATAACCTTGAAATAAAGCAATTAATATAAATAAATTCTATAAAATTCTAATAAATTCACAAAATGATCCTTTTGGAGTACTAAGGTCCCTGGAATTATTTCAGAATTTATTCCTGTGTTATAATTGAGATATAAATTTTTACATGTTCTGCAGTAGAAAAATCAAAATAAATACTTAAATAGCATAATAAAATCTGAGAAAATCATGGATAAATTGATAAATCCAAAACTGCAGAATGTATAAATTTAATAATTTTTGGAGCTATATAGCTATTTTTGTGAAGAAATGAGATTATTGCAAAAATTACAGAAACTAATATGTTATGTGTTAGACTTTGATAAATTTATAAGAAGTTCTAATTATTATGATAAATTCTCTGTAAAATTTTGGGAATTTTTGGACTACGGAAACTATTTTTGGCAATTTATGATGACTTTATAACAATTATAGAAAATAATCTGTAAATATCTTGGAAATAAGAAATTAACGTGATATTCCAGATTAATAAACCTATTTGTTATAAAAATTTCCAAATCTATTGAGGTACTGAAAATTTTGAAGAAAATAGTTAAGTTTTCTAAACTATAAAATTCTTTTGTTTATAGGTTATTACTTGGAGTAAAGGTGAGTTTCATGGCCCATTTTGTTTTTATCAAATTTTGGGGAAAAAGCATACTAATTTATGAATTGATGTATTATTACTGAAATTTATGTTACAACCATTAGTTCGGATGTGGAACCGTTAGATAACATTGGTAGCGCTACTTAGGAGATATCTCCTGCATTAACAGAATGAGTGTTATAATGCTATGTTATCTGATTTATGAGAATATGATATGACAGATATAGATAATCTGATTACTATGTAAGGTTTGGTTGTTTAAATAATGCATCAATATTATCTGTTTAATAAACCTGTGAAGCTCACCAACTTTGTGTTGACTATTTTTGGTATGCTTTTTCAGGAATTCATCATGAATAACAATCTAACATTCTCCTTTGATGTTTTTAATGGCTGGGGTGAAGTTGTAGGAAAAGTTTGTGTGAACCTAACTGTGAACTTGTATGACTTCAGTGTGTCGGTGGATGCTCACTTCCATCGTCTCTGAAGATGTAGCTGTTAAAACTTTATGATGTAATAGGATTATGTAATTTTAAATTTTGCCTATTATGATTTTATGTAATCCTAACTTAATATTATGTTATGAAATATGTATGATTATGTGTTGTTTATTAATTAGTATCCGACAATGAGTTCTGAACAATCAAGTCACATCCTAAATATCTCACGCTTCCGCCGGGATGTGACAGGTTGGTATCAGAGCCATTGGTTATAGAGAATTAGGTACCATAAAAATACCTAGACTATAACCATAAGCTCATATATGTATAATTATGTGTATATATATGATTTTGTGTATTATGATTCCATGTATATTAAAGTATGTTTCATGCAGAAAACTTATAATATGTATAAAAATAGATAACTAACTATTGGGTTTGAATCATGAAAAGATTTGTGTTGCAGCCATGAGTACCAATAACAAATTTTGTGAGACTGATTTATCCGAATGCTCGGATTATAATAATCACGAAGGATTTACGCCTGAACCTAAACCTCAGCAAATTTTAGAATCTTTTTCAACCAAAGGAGAAGATAATCCCGAACCTAAATTTTATGTCCGTCGTGCACCTGTAATGGTAGGAGGATATACCATTAAAACTCCCAGGAAAAGGGTACGACCCGGAAACAAATTTAAGACCAAGCAATACGAAGGCAAGGAGATACAAGAAACTAACTCCCTCGGAAACGAAGAAAGTAAAGCTAAGAGACAAAGGGTGGATGAAGATCAAAACACAGTCACTCAACCAACCCTTAAACAGCTCAAGAAAATTCAACAAGAAATCAGGAATATTCAGAAAGATGTTAAGGAATTGAAAGCACCTACAGAAAACATCTTCTCAAGAATATGGAAATGGGTGCAGGGAAATTAGAAGCTAACTTTTGATGTGAAATCTTTAAATAAGAACTTAAATGAAAAATATCTTTTATGTTCAAAGCTATTACTTGTTTATGTGTTAAGTAGGATGTTGTTAATAATCTAAAAATTCTTCTTATTATTTACTATAATTAATTATAGAAAAGCATGCCGCCAAGAAGGGACACACAGCCCATAAGAAGAACGGCGCGAAGAGGACGACCTAGAACCAGACTTGGGGAAGAAACCCCTATAAACCCAAACACCAATGAAGATGAGAGGATCACACGGATAGTAGCACAACAATTAGAAGCTGCCATACCCACATTAGTAACTCAGCTCCAACAAAACCTAAATCTCGGAACAACAACACCAGGTAATGAGATACCCATGGATGATACCACGAGGGAACAACCAGAAGAGGAAGCTATAATAGAAAGAGGATGCTCCTACAAAGCTTTTATGTCCTGTAGACCTCGAGAATTTGATGATAAAGGCGGAGCGGTACAGGCTTTACGCTGGTTAGATGAAATAGAGTCAACTCTGGAAATCAGCAAATGTGCCAATAGCAACAGAACCTTGTTTGCTTCACACTCACTAAAGGGTGAAGCCCAATCCTGGTGGAAGTTGGAAATGACCATCAAAGGTAGGCACGTTATGAATAAATTAAGTTGGGAAGAATTCAGGAATTTGATTATAGATAAATACTGCCCTTATAATGAAATAGAAAAGTTAGAAACTGAGTTTCTAGCTTTAGAGATGAAAGGAGCAGCATATCGGGAATATACCGACAGATATAATGAACTCTCGAGATTAGTACCACACCTAGTAACCCCAGAATCGAAAAGAATAGGAAGATATATTTGGGGACTAGTGCCACAAATAAGGGGATTAGTAAAATCAGCTAGGCCCAAAACTTTTCAAGATACTGTAAGTTTATCAGGAAGTTTAACAGATGAAATGATAAGAAATGGATCGTTAAATAACCCTAGATCCGGAGAAAAGAGAAAGTGGAATAATGATAACACAGGGGAAAGATTTAGAGGAACTCCTCAGAAACGAGTAGTTAGACAACCCCCTCGGAACTACCTAGGGATGACACGGGAAAAGAAACCCCAGACAGAAAACCAGCCATGGTGCAGCACTGGCCAAAGATACCATCAAGGCAATTGTGCAATGGTAATCTGTTACAACTGCAAGAAGAAGGGGCATATATCCCGAGACTGCAAAAACCCTGCAAATCCAAAACCAATCTGCTATCAATGTGGGAATGAAAATCATCGCCGAAACGAATGTCCGCAGCTGAAGGGAAGAGCACCAGTTAATCAGAACAACCCTCGGGGTAGAGCATTCATAATGCAGGCAGAAGAAGCGCGACATGAACCAGAAGTTGTCACGGGTACGTTCCCTGTAAACAACCAGTATGCTACTGTGTTATTTGATACTGGAGCAACCCGTAGTTTTGTTTCAAATACATTTAGGCAACTACTTAATTTGACCACAGAAAAGTTAGATAAAAAATATATGATAGAGTTAGCAGATGGTAAGATAATCGAAGCTTGTGAAATCATTCCAAATTGTACAATGAATCTAGATGAAAACTATTTCAACATAAATTTGATTCCTATTGATTTAGGAGGATTTGACATTGTTGTAGGAATGGATTGGTTAAGTAAAAATCAAGCTGAGATAATATGTGGTAAGAAAATGATCAAAATTCCTTTGGTTAAAGAGAATAGAATATTGTGTATATATGGTGAAAAACCTAGAGGTACCATAAAGATAATTTCTTGCAAGAATGCACAAAAATATCTAAGGAATAACTGTTTGGCTTATCTGACTCACATTGTTGATACTAAGATGGACAAAGCAAAACTGAAAGATGTTCCAGTTGTCAATGAATACTCAGATGTATTCCCTGATGAATTACCTGGATTACCACCCCCACGTCAAGTAGAATTCAAAATTGAATTGATGCCAGGAACAACCCCTATTGCTAAGGCACCCTACCGTTTAGCACCTACTGAAATGAAGGAATTAATGAGCCAACTTCAGGAACTTTTGGATAAAGGATTTATACGACCTAGTGTGTCACCCTGGGGAGCACCAGTTTTATTTGTCAAGAAAAAGGATGGAACATTTAGGATGTGCATAGACTATAGGGAACTTAATAAAGTAACTATAAAGAATAGGTATCCTTTACCTAGAATAGACGATCTATTTGATCAACTACAAGGATCTAGTTACTTTTCAAAAATAGACTTGAGATCAGGATATCATCAGCTAAGAATACAGGATGAAGATATACCAAAGACAGCATTCAGAACAAGGTATGGACATTATGAATTTCTAGTAATGCCATTTGGATTAACCAATGCTCCCGCCATATTTATGGATCTAATGAATAGGATCTGTAAACCCTATTTAGATAAGTTTGTCATAGTCTTTATAGACGACATTTTAATCTATTCTAAGAATAGGGGAGATCATGAGCAACACCTAAGATTGACCTTGGAGTTGTTAAGAAAAGAAAAATTATATGCAAAATTCTCAAAGTGTGAGTTTTGGAAAAGAGAAGTACAATTCCTTGGACACATAGTCAATCAAGAAGGGATACAGGTAGATCCAGCAAAAATGAAGCTGTTAAGAATTGGGAAGATCCCAAGACACCAACAGAAGTACGTCAATTTCTAGGATTAGCAGGATATTACAGAAGGTTTATAGAAAATTTTTCAAGGATAGCTCAACCCTTGACTGAATTAACTCAAAAGGACAAGTCATATGTTTGGGGAGAAAAACAAAAGAATGCATTTGAACTTTTGAAAAGTAAGCTGTGTAGTGCACCTATTTTGTCATTACCAGAAGGGACTGATGATTTTGTAGTATATTGTGATGCGTCTCGTCAAGGATTTGGATGTGTATTAATGCAACGAAGTAAAGTCATGGCATATGCCTCTAGACAACTTAGGGGAAGTGAGAAAAACTACACTACTCATGACTTAGAATTGGGAGCAGTGATCTTTGCACTTAAAATTTGGAGGCATTATCTATATGGGACAAAATGTACAATATACACAGATCACAAAAGTTTACAGCATATATTTGAGCAGAAAATGCTAAACATGAGACAAAGAAGATGGATAGAATTACTAAGTGATTATGAGTGTGAAATCAAATATCACCCCGGTAAGGCAAATGTAGTTGCAGATGCTTTAAGTAGAAAAGATAGGGCTAAACCGTTACGGGTACGAGCCATGAGAATGGAACTACAATCAGATCTACTAAGACAAATATGGGAAGCCCAACAGAAAAGTAAGGTAGAAATAAAAGGACAAGAAAAGAATTTACAGGCAGATACACATGGGATCTTAAAATTTAAAGAAAGAATCTGGATACCTAATGATACCATACTTAGAAAGGTTATATTGGAAGAAGCACATAAGTCAAAATACTCAGTACATCCAGGGAATAACAAAATGTATAAAGATTTGAAAAATCATTATTGGTGGCCTGGTATGAAAAGATCAGTTGGGGAGTTTGTAGAAAAATGTAACACGTGTTCAAGAATCAAAGCAGAACATCAAAAGCCTTCAGGATATCTACAACAACCTGAAATTCCAGAATGGAAATGGGATCAAATTACTATGGATTTTGTAACCAAGTTACCAAGAACTTCAAGTGGTTATGACACTATTTGGGTTATAGTAGATAGGTTAACCAAATCAGCACACTTTCTGCCAATTAGAGAAGATTACAAAGTAGAAAAATTGGCAAGAATCTACATACGAGAAATCGTATCCAGACATGGAATACCAATCTCCATTATATCTGATAGAGACAGTAGATTCATATCAAGATTTTGGCAAACCCTACAAAAAGCTTTAGGAACCCGAATAAATCTTAGCACCGCCTTCCACCCACAAACAGATGGACAAAGTGAAAGGACAATACAAACACTGGAAGATATGTTACGTGCTTGTGCATTAGACTTTGGAGGCAGCTGGGATATACATCTACCTTTGATAGAATTTTCCTATAATAATAGTTATCATTCCAGCATTAAAACAGCCCCGTTTGAAGCCTTGTATGGGAGAAAATGCAGATCACCCTTATGCTGGAATGAAGTAGGAGATAGGCAACTTATAGGTCCTGATATAATTCAAGAAACATCTGACAAAATCAAGGAAATCAAAAATAGACTAAAGACAGCACGGGATCGACAGAAAAGCTATGCTGATAAAAGAAGAAGGCCATTAGAATTTCAAATTGGAGACAAAGTCTATCTAAAAATATCACCTACCAAAGGAATCTTTCGATTTGAAAAGAGAAATAAGTTGAACCCAAGATATGTTGGACCATTTGAAGTTATTGACAAAATTGGTCCCGTTGCATACAAATTAGATTTACCTCAAGAATTAAGTGAAATACACAACACGTTCCATGTATCCAATCTAAAGAAATGTTTAACAGATGAAACATTAAAAGTTCCAGCTCAGGAAATAAAGATAGACGAGAAGCTTCATTTCACAGAAGAACCAATAGCTATATTAGACAAGAAAGTTAAAAAGCTAAGAAGAGGCAAAATTACTATAGTAAAGGTTAAGTGGAATGCTAAGAGAGGACCTGAGTATACGTGGGAAAGAGAAGATGAAATCAAAAGAAGATACCCCCATCTATTCCAAGTCAATGGTCAGATAAGTTCATTGCTAACCAAATAAATTTCGGGACGAAATTATCTTTACGGGGGGAGAATGTGACAACCCTAGATTAAGAAATATTATACAAGGATCATTCATATAACTTAAGCCACACCTAGGTTAATATATATATATATATATACTTTTGCATAAACATATGCATGCTTTCATTTTGTTTACATAAGTATATTATTCACTTGCATATATATACAAGTATACGTACGCATGGTCGCATACATACCTTTTACGTGTGCATGAACCATCTTTATTAAGAAACATTATACACATGTATATTATCTATGTTTTACTCATGCATATGTCATCCCTTGTTAAAATACATGTGTGTATTATGTGTTTATATGTATATACTATGCGATGCACGTATACATGATTGCATGCATATATAATTTACGTGTGCATGTATTCATAAGCAACAAATCTTTGATATGAAACCATATATGATTAAGATACATCCATAAACAACATCAAAACAAAACCTAATCAAACACCATAAGTACAAGTTAACATCAAGAGAACTTAACATCAAAACCAAACTAAACCAAATCTTTCACACCTAAAACTTCAAACCGAGCATCAATTAAGTTCACATAACGGTTCATTAAGCACCCGATTAGTACACTAAATCATGCAATCATGACTTGATGAGTCATGAACCTTATAGAGATGCCACCTACCTTCTTCCTTGCATTGTCACCTCCTCGGCTCTTCTAGACACACACACAAAAGCCGCCACCTAGCCATGACTAACCCAAGCTATAATGAACACCTCATCACCTATGGTAGGAGTAATCATGAAGGACTTCCTATATATATACATCATCGATCAAAGGCTCCCATATCCATCATCTTTTAAACAAACACAACCAATTCGGTCACCCTTCACTCGCACACTATTACCATCAACTCCACTCTCGATTACCACCACCTCACCCGAAAACACCAATATCACAGACCATCACCTATAGCTATCACCACCACCATCGTGTACTTAGTTAACAAGCATATCTCTCGGTTTCGTAAGCAAGTAAACAACCAAAGGTAAGCTTGTATGTCAACATATATATATGTATGACATATGTGTTTAACCAACACATATAATCAAAAGCATTATATGTGAACATATTACAAGGAATTTTTACATCATAAAGACATATAAAGATTGTGGGAACAAACATTGTTCCAAATTTTTAAAACATAACCTTGAAATAAAGCAATTAATATAAATAAATTCTATAAAATTCTAATAAATTCACAAAATGATCCTTTTGGAGTACTAAGGTCCCTGTACAATTAGCATTGCAAGAAAAAACATTAATAAACCATGTACTAAAATTGGTATTAAATCACTTGAATCATTTGAACCAATGTGATAAATTATAAGTGCTTGTATCATCAAGAATTATGTCACAATCGACGCTTGAATCATACTACATTGATTAAATCAACGTTGTTATCAACTAGAACAAATAACCCAATAGAATAATATTTCTAAGTGAAGAATTGGTGTATGCGATACAGACTAAATCATTCGACAACCCTAACCCATATTTGTGATCAAGATTAAACACGTAGGAGGCAAAGAACCAACTTATCGTATAACTCGTTTGGATCGAAATCATCATTAGGGCCATGAATAACTAGAGTTGTTTAAACATTACTAAGAATCCAGGGTTTTAAAATAGTTAACGATTAGGTTTTGGGGAAAAAAGACGTGTCTTTTGAAATTAAATTAGGAATTTTAAGAGTCTGACAAATATACCCCTCATGTAAACGAGATAACAATTAGATAACGACGTTAATTAGTTGGAGTCAAATGACAAATTTTTTTGAATCCACAATGTGCGTTAGGCAAAATTTAAACATTTGGACTCAAATGATAATTTTTATCAAACCATAAAAGGGACACATGTCAACACCATATTTATTCTCACCAATTTTTTTTCTTATCTCTAATATTTAATAATCACATTACTAATAATATTATTTAATTTTTTAGATTAAATAGTTTTTTAATAAATTAATAAAATGATCTGTTTACTAATGTTATTTCTAAGGAAATAAAGTTTCATTAAATTATAAAAAAATTAGAACGTCAAACTTTTTAAAAAATACAAAATAATTTATGATTGGTGTTTTTAATAAGTTAACTTTTAAACAAAAAAATAATTAAAATTAAGAGTTATAATAAAAAAGTTTTTAAGTATGACATTTATTAAAACATTTGTTTGACATAAAAATTTTCTTTTATTTATCATGAGAAAATTTTCAATCATATCTCATTTTAAAATTAATAAAATTTTATTTTATTAATATTTTTTTATTCAACCCGTGTAATATACGGGTTTATACTAGTGCATAATAAAGATGCAATCAATTGATTCCCAATGATTTGGAGTTAATGGTGATAATCCTCTTGAGTTCAAGAGTTTGAGCTATGTCTATGGAGAATTAATGTAAATTAATTGTAGTGTGTATTTAGGAGTAGATTTTATTGTGTGTGATTTTGCCTTTAAAAAAATTTATAAGGCGTTACCACTAGCTCCGACTGTTTAGGGGGACTCACACTTTTGAGTTGTTAAGGCTAAGGTTCCTATTACCAAAATTTAAAATATTTTTTAGGGGTAACTTTGTAAAATAGTAACCAACTTTTAAAAGTTTTCTAATTAAATAACTCAAGTTTTAAAAGTGTTCCAATTAGATCACTCATTTTTATATTTTATACAAATTAAAAGTCATAACATATTTTTAGCATGTTATACTTTTGGATTCAGTTAGAAAATATTTTTTTCTATCTTTTGAAGCTCATATAGAACGTTGACGTAAATTTTAGGCACTTTTTTTATTTTTTTCATAATTAACATGTTTTTTTATTTTTTAATATAATTTTATATATTGAAAATTCTAACTCCAATGTTTTTTACATAATTACTTTCTTGTCATAATAAAATTTGGTAATGACTCGATTTGATCGTTTGGAGGTCCAATTTGAGAAAAATATGCATGAGTGATTAAATTAGAACACTTTTGAAACTTGGTTACTATTTTGTGATATTTTTCCTATTTTTTAATTACGTGTGCACATCAAATCTCTTAATCTATATCTATCAATACTAATAAAAAAAGAATTTTGCATGTCACTTGTCATAATTTTAGAGTTATCAAGTTTTATTTTTACGTTTCTCTCTCCTAATAATTAAATGTCATATTAACTATAATAATAGTATTTAATTCTTTTCATATTACATATATAAAGTTTTTAAAAAAAAATATCTTTCTACAGATGCAATTCATAAAGAAATAATATTTTTATAAAATATGAAGTTTTTTCAAAAAAAATATTCAAACTTTAAAAAACACAATATATATTAAAACCCGTGACTTTTATACATAAAATTCTTATGAAACAAAAGTAATTAAATTTTAATATTATAATAAATAAATTATAAAAAATGACAGATTTTAATAACGGTTTGTTTTGAAACAATTTGTTTTTAAAACCAATTTTTTTTTTGTGAAAAAATTAAAAATAGTTTAAAATATGAGATCGTTCTTTTATCACTCGTACGTAATGTCAATTATATATTATATCAAAACACCGTTTTATAGTTCATTAACTTTTATTAATAATTATTTTATATTTTATTTATTCCACCCGTGTAATATACGGGGTACTAACCTAGTTAATTATATTCTAATTTCTCATTGATGATAAGCAAATTTGATTGTATTAAAATGACTTTGGTGACACTAAATCGCCAACATAATGATATTTTGATAGGACGATTTTATAACATGATTATACTAGACAACTAAGACATATTGTTGTAGTTGAAGTCTTAAGACGATACTATACAACATGACAAGGGTGCCTCTTTTAGGTAGACTGCTATTACAATAATTGTTCGTTCCATAATGATCAAGTTAGGGCATTAATGTTTTTATAGTAGTTCTTCGTTGTACATACTTATTAACTATGTCATTGTATGATCATAAATGATACAAAATGTTGTGAATTGATGTTAAGTGTACTCATCGTATAAGCATGTAAGATAATATGATGTAAATTGTTGTAAGAACGTAATAAGATGTATCACCTATACCTCTATAAGTGATACTTACCACTTATATTGAAATGTATATGGATTTTTATATAGATCGGGAGACAAATTTCACATAATTAATAAATTATTAACATTATAACAACAAGAACAAGAACAAGAACAAAAACAACAGCAAGAACAACAACAACGGCAACGGCAACGGCAACGGCAACGGCAACGGCAACGGAAAGGGCAACAGCAACGGCAACAGCAATGTCAACAGCAACGACAACATCAACGGCAACAGCAACGACAATGGCAACGGCAACGACAAAGGCAACGGCACCAGCAACGGCAACGACACTAGCACCGGCACAGACACCAGCACTGGCACCAAAAGCAACAACAACAACAACAACAACGGCAACGACAACATCAACATCAACAGCAACAACAACACCAACAACAACACTAGCACTAGCACCAACACCAACACCAGCACCAGCACCAACAACAGCACCAGCAACAACACCGGCAACTACAACAACACTAGCAATAGCAACAACAAAAACAACAGTAGCAGCAACAACAACAACAACAATAATAATTTTTATTATTATTCTTATTATTCTTCTTATTATTATTCTTATTATTATTATTCTTATTATTATTATTACTATTATTATTATTAATATTAATATTATTATTATTATTATTATTACTATTATCATTACTATTATTACTATTGTTATTCTTATTGTTATTATTATTATTATTATTATTATTATTATTATATTATTATTATTATTATTATTTATATTATTATTATTATTATTATATATCTATATAATAGCACAACCTTAGCTACAAGAAAGTTTTAGCATTTTTAATATTGGCCACCAAACTTTTTTATTTTATTACTTTAAAACCAACTTAAATAATGATACCCATCCATTATGTTTTGTTTTTTTAATTTTTGTTATCACCCTTATAGCATATTTAATATTTTAATTTTCAATAATTATAGTTTATATAATAACTTTCTTTTCATAATTATAAAGAAAAGTAATTTATGTTTGTCTTTAGTTTTTTTTTGTTTGTTAATGTTTTCATAAAAATTTGTTAAAAACATAGTTGTATTCAAAATCAAGGTTTTTTTTGCATTACGACAAAGTACGAATTTTATGACAAAGTGTCCTTTCAGGGTTCTATGACATGGTGACACTCACTTATATCACTGTTTTACAATCGGCATGGCAACCGTTTTGATATATTTATGTGTCTTTCTTGATACATTAGGGTTTTTTGTTGAAATAACCGTCAATACAATGTGTTTTTGTATTTGATTTTTATATTAACATCGTGGTGTATTACTCGCGTAATGTGCGTAAGAAAAAACCTAGTTATTATTAAATGCAAAATGACGGATTACTGACATTGGTTTATATTTGGGTTGTAGCTCAGTAACAATAATGGTCAATTTTTTTTTCTAAAAATAGTACTCTGGTTCAAATCTGATAGTAAATTATTAATTTTACGGTTTAAAAATGATGTATGTTTGCCTTAAAAGAATGGGGTTCTTAAAAATCAAAAGCATTCAAATTGATCACACCACTTTAGCATACATTTCATCATATTCCTGCGTTTTTAAATCCATCAATCAAATGACACGTGAAAAGGAAAATTGGAATAAAATAAGTATGTGATTAGGTTATATTATTACCAAAATTGGAACCCTTTTTATACTAAATAAACCAAACAAGACATAACTTTTGATACAAGTATGTTTTTTCTTCTTTCTTGTCCTAAGGAACCTCATGTGTACTTTACAACTACCATAATCTTAACTAATCATTATATCATGTGACATTAATTAATCAAGTATAAACTAATCATAATTTTCATAAACATGACGGGAAAAACTACACCTTAATATGACGATATGGAGTTTTCAGCGGCGATTATGAAAATTATATATATTTTAACAAAGCATCTAGTGTTTATTCTATATTGTTACATATGTACTTATCTTTTTACAATATACGTAATGTAAGAACCTCATATGAGAATGCAAAACCATTAAACCTATTGTAAATTTGCAACATTGGATTTTTGTTCAGTAATTATTTCTATCATTAAACTCAAATGTTTCAAACAACGCTCAAGGGGTGGCATAGTGATAAGCTTTCACTGGTTTCTTGACATAACATTTTGAAGACCACCTATTAATGTAAGTTGTGTTGTATCTCATCCTGTTGTCAACGGTGTATATACAAATTTAAACGAGTTTATCACTAACAAATATCATGAACACAAAAAATATTACAACAAATGAACATTTAATGAAATCGATATATGACATAAAATTAAGTTGTGTTGTCAGGTGCAATACCATAATTTTGGTTATTAGACTTGTAACCTGAAATCACGCATCAATATTGGGGAAGAGTGAGAATTAAGAAATACTTGGTAAGAATAACTAGAGAACTAATTGAAAGTACACAGACAATACAAACAAATTGTATTAATATTAACACCAACTTATTTATGTGATATAACTTACTTAAGCTATTAGTACAACACTTTATGCGCATTGCATAATATCATCTCTTAAAACCACCCGTTATCCTTTAGATTTCTTTTTAGTTGTTGCCAGAAACCCTCACCAGCCAGTGGGTTTTTGCCGCTACGTGGCAGTGGTGTCCGTTCTTGGTCAGCGACGACGGTGTTTTATAATCGACAATTGTGGCCTCCCCATGTCCAATTTGGTTTTCTATTGTCGTGATAGGTCCATTCGCCTCGTAGATGCTCCCGATCTTGGTCGGCGGCGGTAGTGGTGCTTAACTAGTGTCGATTACCGCCTTTAGGGTCCAATTTGATTGCATTTTGCTCGGTGACGGTCATAGTGCCACATACTCGGCAGTTGCTACTGTCAGAATTCCGACTTGTTTCTCTCTTTCTCGGCGGTGATGGTGTTGCACTTTTTTCGCTGATTGGCGCCCTGCTTCAGGTCTGATCCCCTGATAACCTAGTCGACGGTGACGGTATGTTATCATCAATTGGTTATAACTTAATCTGATTTGGTTGCAGCTTTGTCGTGAGGGTTTACTCAGCCGGCTATGATCGGTATCGAAGTACCAATCAAATAAGATGTTAAAATATGTGTTTCTATTCATCTTAAACTAGTTAGGGTAAGTAAGGTTGTCAAACCTCGTGGAATTAGTAGTCGGTGTATTGTAAATTGATTTATAAGAAACGATTAACTAAATTATCAAATTATTTAAACTATTGCCTCATGGCTGTAAAAATTAGATTTTGGAATGATTAAGAAAGTAAATAAGAAAACAAATTGCAAATGATAAAACTTGATTAAGAAGACAATTATGAGAAAGAGTAATCCACTTCGGGGTTAAGGTTTGGTTTTTAGTAATCGTTTAGTTCAACTTGGTGGAAAATCCTTAACGGGGATTCTATACGTGTAATGATTAAGTTATAATGATAATCAAGACTTAACAGGTCTTAATAAACAATAGAAATTCAATTGACAACCAAAACTCTACAACTATACGATTCGCGCAATATCATATGACATTCAAATAAAGGTTAACCAAAACAATTGTTTAAATAATTGAAACACAAGTTAAACTTATAAAATAACTTAAAGGGTTCTAAAGTTTAATCCTAACACAAGTTTAATACAAACGAGAACCTAATCACACGAAACCCATTACTCAAAGTAGATCACGAGAAGATTAGCCACTCATTGTTGATCTTGTATGATCTTCATCACCATTGTTAATTTGCATAATGGATGATTGAATGGTGTTAGAACGATGTGGAATGATGAGTTTCTGGCCTAGAAACTCCCAAAATTCGTCTCAAATCATCCTACATCGAATGGGGGCAAGTGGTTGTCAAAACCTAAAAAATGAGATTTTATAGGTGTTTCCCGAAGGCCCTGGCGTAGGCTACGCCAGCCAGCATAGCCTACGCTGGGGGGTATTCTACTATTTTTTTGTTGATGCTAGTGTAGCCTACGGTGGCTGTAGTAGGCTACGATGGAAACTTTTCTGCTGCATTTTGAATCTTCGTTTCTTGACCCCTCCAATGCCTTGTTTCACCATGCAAGCTTTCAACTTGGTTATTTTACATACAAAATCACTTCAAAATCATAGTTAACCTATTCAACATGATCAAATGCATAAATACGAGCAATCAAACTAAATATTTAACATTTAAACACTTAAAATACCATTTCAACACACTCACATCACATCCCCACACTTTAGTTTTGCTTGCGCTCAAGCAAATCCGTTTGAAACGCTAAACAACAATATATAAACCAAGGTCCCTTACTATGTCTTAGCTATGGTCCAAAGTCATACCCCATTCCAGAATTACAATAATTATGGTTGGTTAGCAAGTAAAGCAACATTTATTTCAAAATAGAATCCTCCTAATTAAACCTAACATGCTTTTGGTTTTTATTTTCATGCAACACACCCCTCACTATTTTCACTCCACTCGGTTTATTTTTGGATTGGTGAAAATTGCACCAATAAATCACTCAAAAGGTCCATGTATGAAACGTTGTTATCATACGCTTGAGTGACGATCAAACTTCCATAGTAACACATTAATAATGCACACATCAAAAGGAATTATTGGTTTTGGGTTTAGGTTCAGGTAGGATGTTTGGCTGTGAAAGTGGCTAAAATAATCAAGGTAAATATCACTGTTGACATTCTTATTAAAATAACTACTACTAAAGTAAAAAAACAACCATGGGTACACATGTCACACCCCAACCTTAACGCAGAATCATCGAGATGTGAGGGTTAAGATTGTTCACAGTCACATAACACTATCTTTAAATAAAATTATCATTATCATAAGTTTCAAAGGTATGCAAGTTACAACCAAAAGTCTCAAACAAAAAATAACATAACATAAGATCAATCCAAGATAATTTATTTATTAATCCAGGTCCAATTCTAGATGTGAGGAAACTTCAAAAGATGTCATCAAACTTGAGTGTTTCCTGAAACATGTTAAAAATAAAGGTCAACTATGAAAGTTGGTGAGTTTCCAAGGGTTTAATATATATAAATATATCAAAAAGGTTACAAGTAGCAATTCATGTCAATGGTTATGAATTATGCAAGATTATAGAACATATATAGCTACAATCAAACCTTGACCATGATTAAGATTACAAGTTTATAATGATTAACTAAGTGTATTTGGTTCCTATGATAAACAAGTCATACGTTATCAGGAGCTGACAACATCGACTTTTGCACCAAATAGGCTTGTCAGGCCCATAGATTTATGACGTCACCAGACTAGCAATAGTTAATGATTATCAACATATAATGCATCTCATATGAAGTTTATAATAACACAAATAACCATGACAAAATATAAGTATGAATTGCAAGTGCAGTACAAGTATAAAACGTTTACAAGTATAAGTTTGATAAGTTTAACATGTTTCACCCCAAAATGTGTGAAATAATAATAAAATGGGCAAGGAAACTCACATGATCAATAAGTATATAAATGATGGTTAATAAGAATAATAAGCAACATTTTAACGTAATCCTTCACAAGGTACCTAAACATACATACATACACACACACACACACACATATATATATATATACATATATATATATAATATATTATATATATATATATATATATATATATATATATATATATTATATATATATATATATATATAATATATATATATGGGAGGGATCAAATGAGAACTAACCTTTTTTGGGAGAACTCTAGAAAACAATCTCAACCACTAGTTATCAATTATAAATAAAAAATAACATAAAAATAAAAAAAATGAAAACACAAAAATGTTTCCCTACTTTCCCTCATTCATAAAGAAATAAAAAAATTTCTGTTTTTAACGAAATTCATTTTACACATGTATAATATCGGATTACACATGTGTAAATCCAGTACCACACACGTGTATAACTAAATTTACACATATATCAATATGGTAGGTGTTGGAAAAATAAAAATACTGAATTTTATGGTAATTTTTTTTAAAAAATGATTTCGTAAAAAAAAGTTATGAAGGTTTTAAAAAAGAGGGAAAATGACATGTGATTTCTATATGATAAAAAATGAGTGGTTGAGATTGGTTCCTAAAGTTCTTACAAAAAAATGGTTCTCATTTGAACTCTCCCCTATATATATATATATAATATATATATATATATTAATATATATATATATAGTTACAAGGTTTAAGTTTAATAATAATATGTTTAACGTTTTGAAGAGAACTAGAGTTTCAAGTGGAATTTGGGAGATTTTTGTAAGTTCGTCAAATAATAAAATAAAGTATATACCATTTATGTGTTTTAATATAAAGGAAATGAAATTAAACCATTTATATGTAACACCCTGTTATTTATTTATTTTCAAGCTGACGAATGAAGAAGAAAAAGAAATAAAGTCCAAAGTCGAGGGACCAAACTCGTCAATAAGAGAAAATTGGGTGAGTGGGGGTATTTAAAGAGAGAGGGCAGCCCTTACCCTTTCCCCACACCCACAAATCAGCCAAAGAGAGAAGAGAAGGAGGAAAGGGAGGAAAAGGGGTTTCGAGCTTGGTTCGAGTGGATTCGAGCGTGAAAATCGTCGTGTAGCGGGTCTAATCGAAGCTCTTCTCATTGTGGTAGTTTGTGTGAGTTCTAGGACCCCTCTTTTACACGTTTTTGAATGATTTAGGGCTGGAACACATCTGAAATTCGGGTTTTTGAAGTGTGTGTGTGTTTGACCCGTTTATGTATGTGTGGGTATGTGTATGATTCGTTTGGGTCTTTTTGTTGAGCTTGTGTGTTCTTGAATGCTGTTGTGGTATGCATTCTTAAGGTTTAGGATGGTTGATTTAGGCTTAGAATGGGTTTGGATGAGCTTGGAGGTCGAAAGTGGCAGATTGGGTTCGAGATGAACTGCATTCTGCATCAGCTAGGGCTAGGCGACCGAATGGAGGCCATACGACCGATTGAGGTGCGATTGAGGTTCATTCACACGATTGAGGTTCATTCGCACGATTCAGGGTTTAATCGCATGTGGGATGTACGACTGAGAGTCCATTCGCATAAATGTTCATCCGCAGTAGTTCCATCCGTATTAGGTCCATTCGCATGGGACTCATCCGAATTGAGTCCATTCGTATTAGTTTCATTCGCACGATTGGGTGTTCATTCACATAGATGTTCATCCGCATTGGTTCAATCGCATGATGTCTAGTCGCCTGGAGGCCATGTGACTGAAGGGTGCCCATACGCCCAAGTAGGACTGGTGTACCCAAGGGAAGTGTAATTTAATTACTGACTTTCGGGGGAAAGTGCAAATGTAAGTTTTGACGTGAAAAGCTCCCGTAAGTTCATGTAAGAGGAATTTTGTGACCTTAGAGGTTATGTTGGGCATGATGACGTTGCATGTTATGCATGATGTATGTTATCTATGTATGATGTTGCCCTGTATGATGATGTTGACTGTGTATGATATGTTCCTTGTTATGATGTATATTTATCTTTCCCATGACTTTACGTTGATCGTTAATGAATGAAGTGAAAGTATTGTAACGTAAAGTGAAAGATAATGAAAGAGGAACATGAAGTAAGAATGGATGCATTAATGAATGATGAAAGTAAAGAAAGTCTTGCAAGCCTGTAGGTCGGGACACACCATTAAAAGGTGTTAGCCCAACGGTGTGTGGGTTCGCTACCCCGGGAGGATGCACATCGGGGTCTTTCTTTCTGATTGTCTATTTGTATAGCCCCATTGCTACATACCCTAGGTACTGCGACCAGAGGTGCGATGCACCGTTATAGCTAGTCTATGATGCCTAAGTCCAGTACCAAGAATAGCTGGGTATTGCATATAGCAGTGGTACACCTAAACTCTACCCTAGGTGTTATGACCAGAGGTGCTGAGCACCGTTATAGCTGGTCTATTAGGCCTAGGTCTAGTACCAGGAATAGTGGGTAAAGTTTATGGTTGAAGGAAAGGAAAGATGTAATGAATGAAAGAATGATGAAGATAATAATGATATTATCTATGTGTACGTATGTTGTATGATCGTATGAAAGTAAATAACGGTTTTAACGAAATAAAAGTATGTTTTATTATAAAACAAGAACTCACTCAGCAATACTGACTTTTATGTGTTTCCAATTGACAGGTAATGGTTGCTGAGGATGGCACGAGGTGGATACTCAACTCTTTTGGATGGCATCCATTTATATAATGCTTTTGTGATGTAATGCAACAATGTATTTTTTAACTGATTAACGATGTATTATTTTGCAAAAGTTTTGTTGATAAAATGAGATGTCATTTTTGAATGTTTCCGCTGCAATGTTTATGTAAGATGAATGAAAATGTGTGTTTTTATGTGCATGATTTACCAGCTGTAAGCGTTCCGGGAACGGGACCTTACATTATAAATATTAATAAAGTTTAAATATAAAATAAAAGGTTGAAACAAATATGATTTAAACAATAATAATTTTAAGGTAATGTTTGGACCAATAATAATTTATTAATTATTATTTAAAATCCATTTTAATAGGAATAAGCCAAGAATAATCCTGGTTAAATGTTTTATAAAAAGATATTTGATTATTTAAATTTAGAAAAAATACAAAAAAATAATTTAAGTCTTTAAATTTTTTAAAGTTTACAAAAACCATTTTTATATTTATTAAAAAGATTTTATAAATTATTTAGAGGCTGAAAAGCCTTAAAAATGTTGGAGGGTGTCCGGGTTCGAACCCGAGACCTCCAAATGTGGATGTGAGTGAGTAACCAGTGAACCAGGGTCATGGCCGTGGGTTTACTGGGTTTAAAAGCCTTAAAACATAAACAAAAAGAAAACCCCAAATCACACTAACCCTAGATACGTTTGGATACAATTGAAGCATCAAATGATAATGATTGCTGTAATAAACATGGGGCTTTTGTTCCCCATGTAAAATTGAGTGTGTATGTGGTTTTAATTATCCAGATTGATGTTTAACTCAACAAGAACAGACGATAGAACAACCGCAACCAACGTGTGTTCAATGGATGTTCAAATGAAGACTATAATCAAATTAACTTCGTGGGGAGCTTCTTCGGGTGCTAATGATGATTTCCCCCCTCAACCAATTCGTATTAAGAGAGCTCAGAAGGTCGATTTCGCCAAGGTTGCAGGTCGCGATAAAAGAGAAAATTGAATGAGATGTTTGTGTGGGTTTCAGGTGAAATTGGGAGTTTTGAATGTTTAGGATTTCTTAGATGGTCGTTTAGGTTAGTTTGACTAGATTATTAGGATTATTGCTCAAACGGCTCTATGATTAAAGACAAACTTCGGTTTCGTGTGTGAATGCCCATAACAATCCTTTAATCGAATTAAAGTGTAGTAATAGGTTCAATCCATGTTCCTGAAGCAGTTGGGAACGGTTGGGTTCGATTTTATGCGTGTTATTAGACTTTGGGAATCACCGGAGTATGGCCGGAAGGTTGTCCGGAAAACCGTGGTTAAGGGAAAATTGGGTTGGGTTTTAATAATTACACAAATGGTCCCTGCAGTTTGATTCTTATTATTTTATACACAAACATTTTATTTAAAGTTTCTAAATTGACAAAACACCCCCCTAACTTAATTACTTTAAGTTTAAACATTTTTAAGTTTAATAATTTTTATAAATTATTTTTGTTATTACTATTATTAATTTAGTTGTTATTATTGGTATCATTATTATAATTTATTATTAGCTTTATTAATATTATTATATTATTATTATTATTATTTATAACTTTCATACATTAAATTAATAACAACTAAGAAATAAACATAAATTGCCCATAAATTTCAAGATTGACAACAATGGTCCTTACACGATGTTAGCTTTTAATTAACAAAAACACAAGATGTTACAACACATTTATCCCATACTTAGTATTTTGCATTTTTGTGTGTTTTTTTTTCTTTTTTTTCTTTTTTCTTTTTTTTTTACTTTCATACATTAAATTAATAACAACTAAGAAATAAGCATAAATTGCCCATAAATTTCAAGATTGACAACAATGGTCCTTACAATATTTTACGATGTTAAAACACAAGAGAAGAAGAAGTCGGAGGAAGGAGGGCAAAGGGCAGGTGCTAAAGCTTACACTATGACCGGGAGGAAGCCAGAGCTGATCCCGATGTTGTGTCAGGTATGTTTCTGGTAAACCAAACTTGTGCCTCTAAGTTTGATTCTGGTGCTAATAGGAGTTTTATTTCTACTACTTTCTGTGCTAAGTTGCCTGTTAGTAGTAGCAAGATCAGTGCACCATTCGATGTAGAAACTGCTATTGGTAAGTCCACTAGAATTACTGATGTGATAGAGGACCGTGCCATAGAACTAGAAGGCCATATGTTTGCTGCTAGGTTACACGTGATACCCCTAGGTGGATTTGATGTAGTACTAGGGATGGACTGGTTAGCAACCTATGAAGCAAACATCGTGTGTCGCAAGAAGATGATTCGACTAGTTGCGTCTGATGGGAGTTTGGTTACGATTTATGGAGATCGTGACACGACGATCCCGAAAGTGATTTCGATGGAGGTGGCGGGAAAGTGCATGAGGCGTGGATGTAGTGCCTAGTTGGCCTACGTAAAGGATGTGGACGCGCCAACACCACAACTATCCGATGTACCAATTGTGTGTGACTTTCCGGACGTATTCCTGGAAGACTTACCCGACGTGCCACCGGATCGCGAGATTGAGTTCCAAATTGACCTGATACCCGGTGCTCAACCCGTTGCCAAAGCACTGTATCGGTTAGCTCCCACGGAAATGAAAGAACTCATGGAACAGTTGCAAGAGCTGCTCGATAAGGGGTTCATTAGACCGAGTATCTCTCCCTGGGTGCTCTGCTCTTGTTTGTGAAGAAGAAAGATGGTAGTATGAGGATGTGCATTGACTACCGAGAGCTGAACAAGTTGACGGTGAAGAACCAATACCCCCTACCAAGAATAGACGATCTGTTTGATCGGCTCCAAGGTGCCAGTTGGTTTTCAAGGATAGATCTTCGATCCGGTTATCATCAGTTGAAGGTGAAGGAGCAGGATATCCCTAAGATAGCTTTTTGCACGCGCTACGATCACTATGAATTCCTTGTTATGTCATTTGGTCTGACCAATGCGCCTGCTGCTTTTATGGATTTGATGAATCGAGTGTGTTGGCCAATGTTAGATAAATCAGTGATTGTGTTTATTGATGATATCCTGATTTATTCGAAGAGCGAAGAGGAGCATGCCGATCACATTCGGGAGGTGTTAGAGACCTTAAGAAGGGAGAAGTTGTATGCCGAATTCTCCAAGTGCATGTTGGGTTACGCGAAGTTCAATTCTTAGGTCAAGTGATAAATCCGGAGGGGATTATGCTAGACCCTGCTAAGGTGGAGGCCGTGATGCAGTGGAAATCTACAAAGACGACATCCGAGATTCGTAGTTTCTTGGGGTTGGCAGGGTATTATCGAAGGTTCATTCAGGACTTTTCCAAGATCGCTTCTTCATTGACCAAGTTGACCCGAAAGGATGTAAAGTTTATATGGGGTCTAGCCCAAGAACAGGCGTTTGAGGAGTTAAAGGTGAGGTTGACTCAAGCTCCTGTCTTGTCATTACCCAAAGGAAGCGAGGATTTGGTGGTATATTCAGATGCTTCTTACTCGGGGTTGGGTGTGTATTAATGCAAAGGGGGAAGGTTATAGCCTATGCATCCCGACAGTTGAAAGTTCATGAGGTCGACTACCCTACTCATGACCTGGAGCTAGCAGCCGTGGTCTTTGCACTAAAGATTTGGAGGCACTATCTATACGGGACGAAGTGCACCATTTTCACGGACCACAAGAGCTTGAAGTACTTCTTCGAGCAAAAATATCTGAACATGAGGCAGAGGCGATAGTTGGAGCTTATAAAGGATTATGATTGCGAGATCCATTACCATCCGGGCAAAGCCAACGTGGTGGTCTATGCTCTTAGCCGGAAGGAGAGGCCCGAGCCGATTCGGGTGAAAGCATACCAACTGATCATGACCTTTGATGTAATGAAGCAAGTCAAGGAGTTTCAGGATGAGGCATTAAAAGAAGATCATCTAAACTCTGAAGGAATGAGAGGTCTGGTTGGGGAATTGGGTGAAAACACACTTGGTGTTAAAACTGGATTTGGACGGGTGTGGATTCCTCGTTTCGGGGATCTACGTGTGAGGATTATGGATGAAGCTTACAAGAATCGATGCTCCATTCATCCTCGTGCCACAAAGATGTATCAAGATATGAAGAAAGATTATTGGTGGCCGGGTATGAAGCGTGATGTGGTGGTGTATGTGAGTAAGTGCCTTACTTGCCTACAGGTGAAGGCGGAACATTAGAAGCCGTATGGGAAGATCCAACCTTTGGATATACCGGAATGGAAGTGGGAGCACATCACCATGGATTTCATTACGAAACTGCCCCGTACTCCGATGCCATATGGGTGATTGTTGACCGCTTGACGAAGATTGCTCACTTCCTACCGATCTGCGAGACATATTCATCTGAGAGGTTGGCTGACCTGTTCATCAATGTCACACCCCAACCTTGACGGCGGAAACGTCGAAGTGTGAGGGTTAAGATTGTTCACAACCACATAAAGCTATGATTAAATGTAAATGCCATTAATTAATTTTTTCAACCACCACATACATCAATGTCTCAAAATCAAACAAACAATACAGTAAGAAATCCCAAAAGTTCTTATTAGGTCTAAGTCCATGTCCTAAGTTTAAGCATTTCCTTCAATCATCTTTTAAGCTTGCACATTACCTGAAAACTGTTGAAAATAAGGTCAACTAACAAGTTGGTGAGTTCTCATGGTTTTAAGTACAATAAGTATACCAAAAAAAATGTGGCAATTCTAGTCAATGGTCACAGAATAAGAAGTATATAGAACATGCATAGTTACAACCAAACCTTGATTGAACAACATATGAATAAGCATGATTAGCTAAGTGTATTTGGTTCCCTAGTGCACAAGCATACGGCTCCTAGGAGTCGGCAATACATCGACTTTAGCACCAAATAGGCTTGTCAGGCCCAAAGATCTAAGACTTTGCCAGGCTAGATTTAGTTAATGATTGCACATATGACACATCTCATATATAACTCAACACATTCAATTAACCACGACTATGTAAAGAATTGCACGTGCATAATAAGTATCAAAGCGTGTAGGAGTATGTTTGTATAACCAACATGTTTCACCCGAAAGGTGTAAAATATATGTAAATGGGGCATAAGAACTCACTTGCTAATAAAAGGCTTTGAAGATGAAATAATAATAACCACGAATAAGATTCCAACACAAACGTCACAACGCACCTAAATAAAATAAATTAGCGCGTTATAATTGGTTTTGATGATAATTATTATGTTTGAGGTTCTCACTTATATATGAATAGGGGTTGACAACTATTCAATTTATTTCATGTTATTAATGTGAATCGGGTTAAGGGAACGAAAGGATAAATATTTAAATAATTAATTTGATTGCGCGTAAGAAAAGGATAATCGAATCGTGCGTTGAACTATTTTATAAAGGTCGTATATAGTAATTACAATAAGTGGATTAACCATTTAAAAGGATATATATTACATACATATATATATATATACATATATATTATATATATATATATATATATATATATATATATATATATATATATACACATACATTGATAAAAATATATATTTACGTATGAGTTAGTTAATCATTCTAATTGCTTGACGATGCATAAATATATATATAATATTGAAGATATTTTACACAAGTATTAACTTTACACAATAACATCATAATTTTAGAATAAGGAAAAAAAATACCACCATGAATTATGTTCAAACATATTTATAAACCTTTGATAAAAATAAACAAATTCTGATTTTTTAAAATAGCTTTAGAAATTTTCCAGAATTTCAATTTTAGCAAAAAAATAATTAATAATAAGGAAAATAAAACAGAAAAGAAAAGAAAAGAAAAAAATAAAAGGAAAAAAAGAAAGAAAACATAAGAGAATAAAAGAAAACAGAAAAGAAAAAAAGGGGGGGGGGGGGGTGCCCGGGGTCGAACCCGGGACCTCGCCTGAAACAAGGGGCTCGGGAACCAGTGAACCAGGGCCGTGGCCTTGGTTCATCCCGGTTTCTTTTAAATTTAAATCAGAGCCGCCCCGAATTTCCCCCAAATCGTATGAACCTAGGTTCAACAGATCCTCAAATTGACCCTCGATTCGATGTTTAAACATCGAATTGTCATAGGGCTTTTGATCCTTGGATCAAATCGAACAAAATACAAGATTCCATTACCTGATTTACAGAGATGTAGATGAGTTTCGTGTTTGAGTCCGGTTGAAGGTTCTTGGAATTTGGGGTTTTTCGTTTGGGAGGGTTTAAGGTGAAATTGAGCTTACGGGGAGTTTAGGAACTTTGAAATGAATCCGAAGCTCTCATTATATAGCCTCAATTACATGGTTTTGAGCTCAACGAACTCGGTTTGAAACCGTGTTAGAATTTACCAAAATAAGAGAAACCCGAGCTGTTAATTAGCTATATTGATTGATTAATTGATTGATTAAGCCGCGTAGTAAGTTTAGGTGTGATTAATTTGATTGAATTTCAGTTTTAGGCAAGATTTGATTGTGGTGTTTGACTCGGTTGATTCGAGGTTTGATTAGGAAGGGTTAAACGCGGGAACAACGAATTAAGTTGTGGTTCGGGTTCGAATCACAGGGTCGAGAGGGTTCGGGTGATTTAATTGATTCAAATTGTATAAAAAAACAGTTTGTAGCCTCGCCGGAGCTCGCCGGAGCTCCGGCCAAGGCCACCGGCGTTTCAAAAGAAATAAAATGGGCGGTTATGTTTTGACCCCTGGAGTTTGGGCGTTTCACATAGCTGCCCCCTGCAGTTTGGGCGCTTGGTTAAGTAAGATTTAAACTTTTGTTTTTAAGTTTGATAAATTACAAAACACCCCCTGTACTTTGAGTTTAAAGAAGTTTGTTATTATTATTATTATTATAATTATTATTATTAGTATTATGATTATGGTTATAATTATTATTGTTACTTTTAGAATTATTATTAGTATTATGATTATTAATGTTATTATTATTATTAATATGAGATGCTTATTTTTTATTATAATATTTATTATTATTATTGCCATGATAATTATTTTGTAAGCATAAGCATTATATATAACACTTATAATGCTTATTAATGAATAATGTTGCAACCATCAATTGTTTATTAAGCAAAATAAGTCCCCAAAGATTCAAAATGACATAAAAGGTCCACACAAGAAATAACGATGTTAACTTTTAATTAACTCAAAAATACAGAATGTTACAATCAAGGAGATTGTAACTCATCATGGTGTGTCGGGTGTCTTTTGTCGGATCGTGACACCAGGTTTACGTCTAAATTCTGGAAGAAATTCCACGACGCCATGGGGACGAGGTTACATATTAGCACGGCTTATCATCCCCAAACTGATGGTCAGTCAGAGAGGACCATTCAGACGTTGGAGGACATGCTTCGGGCATGTGTAATCGATTTTGGTGGAAGTTGGGACGACCACTTACCGTTAGCCGAATCTCATATAACAACAGCTATCATGCTAGCATTGGTATGCCACATATGAGATGCTATACGGTAGGAGATGTAGAACACCCGTTTTTTGGGGTGACATTGGTTAGAAAGAGTTAGGAAGCGTCGAGGTAATCAAGGCTACGACTGAGAAGCTTGAAAGGATGAAAGCCTTCATGAAGGCAGCCAAAGATAGACAGAATTCGTATGCCGATAAACGACGTAGACCAATTGAGTTCCAGGTGGGTGACCGGGTTATGTTGAAGGTCTCACCTTGGAAGGGTATCATCCGATTCAGAAAACGAGGTAAGCTAAGCCCGAGATACATAGGACCTTTCCGAGTCATTGCTCGAGTAAGGGAAGTGGCCTATAGATTGGAGTTGCTAGATGAGTTAAGTGGAATTCACTCGATATTCCATGTATTCATTTGAGAAAGTGCTTAGCTGATGAAGACATGATTGTTCATTGGAGGACATGAAGTTGATGAAAGGCTCAATTATGTGGAGCACCAGTGGCAATCATCAATCGTAAAAAGAAGAGGCTGAGAAATAAAGTGGTTCCTCTTGGGCGTGTACAGTGGAAGCACAGGAAGGGATCCGAATCTACGTGAGAAACTGAGGAGGAAATGAGGCAGCGTTATCCTCGTCTGTTTGAGGAATAACAGGTTTCGGGGACGAAACCTATATAAGGGGGGTGGACTTGTAACACCCGGTTATTTCTAAAAGACAATATATAAAGAATAAAAGCAAGAAAGGCAATAAAGTCCAAGTGGAGGGACCAAAAGGACAAAACTTTGAAAAAATGTTGGTGTAAAGGTGGGCATGGCTGCCCACCCTCACTTCACATCACCACTACTTTCGGTTTTAGAGAGAGAGAGACAAAGGAAGAAGAGGAGAACTTCGGATTTTTGAAGAAGAAGAAGTGAAGGAATTCAAGGTGTTTTGAACTCTTTGCAAGCGGGTTAAAAGAAAGAACACCCAAGTTGCACCAGGTGAGTTCTAGACCCCAGTTTTTACTTGTTTTCAAACATCTTTGGGGCTGAAAAATGTATTTAAATGATTTTTACAATGTTTGAGTATGTATGCCCGTATGTATTGTGCATGACTGGTTGTGATTCCTAGATGCTTATACGTTATTCGTGTTTAGAATAGCCACATTAAGCTTAGAACAGATGTATTTGATGATTGGGTTGAAAACGTACTAGAAACATGTTGAACAGAAGGTCCATGCGCCTAAATAAGGCTCATGTGCCTGAAAATGCCTTAGAAAGATTTAAGTGTAGCCCATGCGCCTAAGATTACCTTAGAAATGTCTAAGTACAGCCCATGCGCCTGAACTGTGGCCCATGCTCCTGGAAATGTTAGCCAGACGACTAAGTGTAGGGCCATGCGCCCCAATAGTGCCCATGCGCCCAAGTGGCTCATGCGCCTAAGTGTCCATGCGTCTGAATTACCCATGCGTCTAAGTGTTCATACGCACAAATAGTGCCCATGCGCCTGAATAGTTCATGCACCTAGGGAAAAATGCTTAAGTGTTGGCTGATGCGCCTACATAGTGATGAAACGCCCGAACAGGGCTCTTGCGCCTAAATAGTTCCTATGCACCTAAGCACTTAGAAATTTTTACAGTATTTTTCTGGGAGTTTGTGCTTTAGGGTTTTGACCGAGGTTGACTAAGGGCTTATTAATGATGATGTTTCATGCATGATATGATACTTATGATTGTTCCTTATTATTGTTATTGCTATATTATTATTACTTATAGTATGCGACTTTACGTGGTATGTTATTATCGTAACGTAAAGTATATCGTAATAATAAAGTGAAAGAGCAAATAAAGAAAAGAAGAGGAACATTAATGAAAACGTTAACAAGTCTTGCAAGCTTACAGGAGGTACACGACCATGTTGTCCTTAGCTCAACTGTGCTGCGGGTTAGCTACCCTATTATGCACACAGGGTCAATCAATTGAGATTGGCAGGACCTTTGCAGCATGTCTGGGTGATTGGGTTGGCCTTGTACATAGTACACAGAACCCTTTCGAGGGATACAGTTGACCCTTTCGGGGGATATAGTTGACCCTTTCAAGGGATACAATTGACCCTTTCGAGGGATATAGATGGCGCATCACCCGTTTTCCATCGCGCATATAGTTGGGGTATTGCTCACTGGTCCATACAGAAAGTGAAACATAAAGATAAAAGTTTACAGAACAGACAAGGCATATTGTAAAGAGAACGAACAATATTTGTTCATATAGTTGATGCGTGCTCGTATACACAGTACATAGTTGTATTTTTAAAAAAAGAGTATTTTCTTATACAACATATAGAAAGTATTTTATTACTTATAAAACTAGAGCTCACTCAGCAACGCTGACTTTTATACATTTTCAGTTGGTAGGTAATTATTGCTGAGGATGGCACGAGGGTGAAGCTACTCGGCAGGAAAAATCTGACATCCATTTGTACTCTGTGTTGTTGTTTTGTAATGCATATAAACAATTCTCTTGTAAACAGTTAATGATGATGTATTGCTTAATAACATTGTTTTGAATGAAATGAATGGTTTTGTTTTATAAATCATTTCCGCTGCTTAAGATTGTATAATTATAATGTTTAATGTTTTAATTGCTATGATTGACCAACTTTGAGGTTTCCGGGAACGGAGCCTTACAAGTTGTATCAGAGCCTAAGTTTAAGAGAATTGGGTTAAATAAACTTTTTAAAACCTAAACTAAAAATGTGACTGTAACATTTCATTTTTTTCTGTTAACAAAAAGTTAACTTTGTTTTTCTTATAAGGGTCGTTATTGACTATTATGAAAACTCATGTGCTTATTTCTTTTTGGTTATCACTAACTTTTAATATATGAAGGTTAAAAAATATATATAAATATATATATAAAAATATATATATATATATATATATATATAATATTATATATATATAATATATATATATATCAAATAATATTAATTATGTTAATATTAATAGGAGTACAAGTTATAATAGCAACACTAATAATAATAACTATAACACTAATAGTTATAACATTATAATAATAATATATTATAATATAAAGATAATATTTATAATAATAATACTATAATAATAATGAGAACTTAAAACAATTAAGTTAGGGGGGGTAAATTGTTGTTTTTTAAAACTTTAAATGCAAGTTTTGTTCATGAAATAATAAAAACAAAACTGCAGGGACTAAAAGTGAAAATTATTAAAACCCAACCCCCACCCCCGTTTTCCTTCCCCGATTCTCCGGCCAGTCACCGGCCGTCGCCGACCGACCTCCGGCGGTCCTTAAAACTCACCAAAACCTTCGAAAAACGACTCTAAACCGTTCTAAACCTTTTCGTGTACATGATTCGAACCTAATCATGACAATAATCATCTTTAAACGTCGGTTACTAATCCTAAACGAGTGAATAACCGAAGTATTAACCCCACAGCCGTTCGAGCCTTAAAAACCATTAATAACTCAATTAAACCACACGAATGAACGTCTATCTACCTTTAATCGTTTACAATAATCAATTTCACCTGAAACAAGCGCAAACATCAAATTCAATCATCACTTTCATCGCGAGGCTGCGACATAGTCGAAATCCATCTTCCGATTGGTTTAAACTGAAATTGGAAAGGGGCTTTGCATCAAGAACCTTATTTGAAGTTTCCCATGAGTTCAATTTGATTTCCATCATTGTTTGAACATCGAACCATTCGTACGTGTGCCGCGGCCTTAGCAGCGACTGTTCTTCATCTGTTCTTCTTCAATTCGGGTAATTGATTTCACCTACACACTCGGTTTTACTTGGGGATTAAAAGCCCCAAGGTTAATTTATGATCATAATCGAATTGGGGTTCGATTTGGGGTAAACAAGTTCTAGGGTTTATATGGGAATTTGGGGGTTTCATTCGCGATGGTTTTTAAGTTTTAAAACCAGGTTATAACCACGGCTGGAAGCCTGGTTCACTGGTTAAGTCAATGTTCCCCATACATGAGGTCACGGGTTCGAACCCGGGCACCTCATGTAATAAAATTTTTTTAAAGCCTTTTTGGCTTAAAACTAATTATAGAAAATTTATAATAATTATAAAAATAAATTTTAAAACCCTAAATATTTATAAAGCCATCTAATTATTTCTTAGAAATATATTCTTGCAAAACTTTGTAATATTTTATATAAAATTATTTACAAATGTAATAATTAAATATTTTTATAAAAAGTAGATTATTATACTTAATGACATTAAATTAATATTAGACCTTATGTTTATGAATTTATCATGATATTTATAGAATTTAAATATCATTTTATAAATAAAATCACAAGTTTTTCACAAAGGACCAATTTCCTTAAAAATAAATTTATAAATTTCATAATAATTTATTAACTTTATAAAAATCCCCAAAATTCTAATACTCTAGTTCATGTTAACTCGATAATCTATTATTAACCTAAATCTTATAATATTTATATTTAGGTGCCTTGTGACGTTTTACCTTGGAACGGCATTTTTTATTCTATTAATCTTCATTATATACATATTTAACATGTGAGTTTTCCTTGCCTCTTTTTACATTTTTCACACTATTTTGGGGTGAAACATGATACTTATACATCGTACACTATAAACGTTTGAGACTTGTAATGCACTTGCATTTCATTTTATATTTTGTCATGTTTATTTATGTGTTGTAAGTGATTATATGAGATACATAGTTTGTTTACAATCATTAACTATTGCTAGCCTGGCGACGTCTTAGATCTTTGGGCCTGACAAGCCTATTGGTGCTAAAGCCGAGGTATTGCCGGCTCCTGATGACGTATGCTTGTTCATCATGGGAACCAAATACACTTAGCCAATCTTTTATACTTGTAATCAAGTCGAGGTTTGGTTGTGACGATATGTGTTCTATAACCTTACTTGCTTATGACCTATGACATAATTTGCTACTTGTAACTTTATCATATTATGTATAAAAACCTTGGAAACTCACCAACATATTATAGTTGACCCTTTTATTTTTATCATGTTTCATGAAATCCCCAAGTTTAAAGTGGACTTTTGAAGCTTGGAAATAAAACTAGGACTTGGACCTAGTTAAATAAATAAATGTTATGTTACGTTTTGTTTTATTGGGGATTATTCATGTTTTGAGACTTATGTTTGTAATGCCTTTTGAAACTTATAATTTTAATATTTACACTTAAATATAGCGTTATGTGGTTGTGAACAATCTTAACCCTCACATCTCGACGATTCCGCCGTCAAGGTTGGGGTGTGACAGTGACAAATGGAGGGATGTCAGCCCGAGTAGCTACATGCCATCAGGTATGTCTTTTCCTAATGTTAACCGGTATTATGTGCGCATGCTATTTGATTATGTGCTTTTAGTAGATTTAGATAATGATTAAGTCAGGATAGCAGATGCTTAGGGTATGAAGAGTAAAGTAAGTGGATAATTACAACTGGCCATTGTAATTAGGGACTTACTATACTTGACATAAACTGAGTGTTACCTTGAATGACCGCGTTAGTGTTTGAATCTTATAGTGTGCTTTTAGAGGATGGCTGGCGGTAGATCTTCAAAAGCCTCTCGTGGTGGAGGTCAGGGTGCTGCTCCGCGACCCAAGAAAGGGAGACCAGAGTCGAGAAAGTGGTTCATGAAGAATCAGAGACCCCTCATCCGGAGGGTGGCGACGAGAACGCCAATCTGAGAGCCTCAGTAAAGGAGGCTGTGGTGGAAGAGGTTCACCAGGTCATGCAGACGATTCTACCGTCTGTGGTGACCGAAGTGATCAAGGCCGTAAGGGATGGGGAAAGAAAGGAAAGAAACAGGTCCTGGGGAGGACGGGATCAACCAGAGCCAGAAAAAGTTCTCTCTGATGATGAGGAGGAGGAAGAAGAGGAGCCTGTGCCGGTGGCGACTCGAGGCTGTAACTATGGGGCATTTATGAGATGCAAGCCCCTACCTTCGATGGAAATGGCACTGCGGCAGCTGCTCACCGGTGGGTGAGGAAAATGGAGGCTGTCCTCGATATCAGTGAATGTCATGAGGATCAGAAGGTGAAATTTGCTACCCACTCTTTTGTGGACTTGGCGTTGTGTTGGTGGGACAACATTATCCAAGCCGAGGGTAGCAGGGCCATTAGAAGAATGAGATGGCCTAAACTGAAGAAGCTAGTGATTGAGGAATTATGTCCTCACAGAGAGATGGACAAGGTAGAAAGAGACTTCCTGCAGCTGGAGGCGGGAACGATGACACACCAGCAGTACACACCAAATTCAATGAAATGGCACGGCTGGTGACGATCAAGTGACACCATTGTCACGAAAGATTAAAAGATACATCCAGGGGCTACTGGCGGATATCCGTAGGCATATGATTGCCGCCCGGCCGAGCACTTTCAGGTTGGCGGTTGACTTGGCTGGCAGATTATACGATGAGCGTGAGATGGTGGTGGTTGAGGTGGATAAAAAGGATGGTGGTAGTTGGAACTGGAATGGGAAACGGTTTGGACGTGGTAGAACTGCTTCAAACAAGAAGGTGGCAAAGATGGGTGAACGACGTGTGGTCACATTTGGATCAGGGCTGAGGAGGTGTGACAAATGTGGAAGGGAGCATACTGGTGAGTGCAGGATGGGGATAAACGTATGCTCAGGTGTGGTCAACCTGGCCAAATCGCTAGAGACTGTTAGAAGCCGAGGGCAGACAAGAAGAAGCCGGAGGAAAGAGGGCAAAGGGCAGGTGCTAGAGCTTACACTATGACCGGGAGGAAGCCAGAGATGATCCCGATGTTATGTCAGGTATGTTTCTGGTAAACCTAACTTGTGCCTCTATATTGTTTGATTCTGGTGCTAGTAGGAGTTTTAATTCTACTACTTTCTGTGCTAAGTTGCCTGTTAGTAGTAGCAAGGTCAGTGCACCATTCGATGTAGAAACTGCTATTGGTAAGTCCACTAGAATTACTAATGTGATAGAGGATTGTGCCATAGAACTAGAAAGCCATAGGTTTGCTGCTAGGTTACACGTGATACCCCTAGGTGGATTTTATGTAGTACTAGGGATGGACTGGTTAGCAACCTATGAAGCAAACATCGCGTGTCGCAAGAAGATGATTCGATTAGTCGCGTCCGATGGGAGTTTAGTTACGATTTATGGAGATCGCGTCACGATGATCCCGAAAGTGATTTCGATGGCGGTGGCGGGAAAGTGCATGAGGCATGGATGTAGTGCCTACTTGGCCTACGTAAAGGATGTGGACGCGCCAACACCGCAACTATCCGATGTACCAGTTGTGTGTGACTTTCCGAACGTATTCCCGGAAGACTTACCCGACGTGCCACCGGATCGCGAGATTGAGTTCCAAATTGACCTGATACCCGGTGCTCAACCCGTTGCCAAAGCACCATATCGGTTAGCTCCCACGAAAATGAAAGAACTCATGGAACAGTTGCAAGAGCTGCTCAATAAGGGGTTCATTAGACCGAGTATCTCTCCCTGAGGTGCTCCGGTCCTGTTTGTGAAGAAGAAAGACGGTAGTATGAGGATGTGCATTGACTACCGAGAGCTGAACAAGTTGACGGTAAAGAACCGATACCCCCTACCAAGAATAGACGATCTGTTTGATCAGCACCAAGGTGCCAATTGGTTTTCAAGGATAGATCTTCGATCCGGTTATCATCAGCTGAAGGTGAAGGAGCAGGATATCCCTAAGACAGCTTTTCGCACGCGCTACGGTCACTATGAATTCCTTGTTATGTCATTTGGTCTGACCAATGCGCCTGCTGCTTTTATGGATTTGATGAATCGAGTGTGTTGGCCAATGTTAGATAAATCAGTGATTGTGTTTATTGATGATATCCTGATTTATTCGAAGAGCGAAGAGGAGCATGCCGATCACATTCGGGAGGTGTTAGAGACCTTAAGAAGGGAGAAGTTGTATGCCGAATTCTCCAAGTGCGCGTTCTGGTTACGCGAAGTTCAATTCTTAGGTCAAGTGATAAATCCGGAGGGGATTATGCTAGACCCTGCTAAGGTGGAGGCCGTGATGCAGTGGAAATCTCCAAAGACGCCATCCGAGATTCGTAGTTTCTTGGGGTTGGCAGGGTATTATCGAAGGTTCATTCAGGACTTTTCCAAGATCGCTTCTTCATGACCAAGTTGACCCGAAAGGATGTAAAGTTTATATGGGGTCTAGCCAAGAACAGGCGTTCGAGGAGTTAAAGGTGAGGTTGACTCAAGCTCCTGTCTTGTCATTACCCAAAGGAAGCGAGGATTTGGTGGTATATTCAGATGCTTCTTACTCGGGGTTGGGGTGTGTATTAATGCAAAGGGGGAAGGTTATAGCCTATGCATCCCGACAGTTGAAAGTTCAAGAGGTCGACTACCCTACTCATGACCTGGAGCTAGCAGCCGTGGTCTTTGCACTAAAGATTTGGAGGCACTATCTATACGGGACGAAGTGCACCATTTTCACGGACCACAAGAGCTTGAAGTACTTCTTTGAGCAAAAATATCTGAACATGAGGCAGAGGCGATAGTTGGAGCTTATAAAGGATTATGATTGCGAGATCCATTACCATCCGGGCAAAGCCAACGTGGTGGCCGATGCTCTTAGCCGGAAGGAGAGGCCCGAGCCGATTCGGGTGAAAGCATACCAACTGATCATGACCTCTGATGTAATGAAGCAAGTCAAGGAGTTTCAGGATGAGGCATTAAAAGAAGATCATCTAAACTCTGAAGGAATGAGAGGTCTGGTTGGGGAATTGGGTGAAAACACACTTGGTGTTAAAACTGGATTTGGACGGGTGTGGATTCCTCGTTTCGGGGATCTACGTGTGAGGATTATGGATGAAGCTTACAAGAATCAATGCTCCATTCATCTTGGTGCCACAAAGATGTATCAAGATATGAAGAAAGATTATTGGTGGCCGGGTATGAAGCGTGATGTGGTGGTGTATGTGAGTAAGTGCCTTACTTGCCTACAGGTGAAGGCGGAACATTAGAAGCCGTATGGGAAGATCCAACCTTTGGATATACCGGAATGGAAGTGGGAGCACATCACCATGGATTTCATTACGAAACTGCCCCGTACTCCGAAAGGGTACGATGCCATATGGGTGATTGTTGACCGCTTGACGAAGATTGCTCACTTCCTACCGATCTGCGAGACATATTCATCTAAGAGGTTGGCTGACTGTTCATCAAGGAGATTGTAACTCGTCATGGTGTGTCGGTGTCTATTGTGTCGGATCGTGACACCAGGTTTACGTCTAAATTCTGGAAGAAATTCCACGACGCCATGGGGACGAGGTTACATATTAGCACGGCTTATCATCCCCAAACTGATGGTCAGTCAGAGAGGACCATTCAGACGTTGGAGGACATGCTTCGGGCATGTGTAATCGATTTTGGTGGAAGTTGGGACGACCAGTTACCGTTAGCCGAATTCTCATATAACAACAGCTATCATGCTAGCATTGGTATGCCACCATATGAGATGCTATACGGTAGGAGATGTAGAACACCCGTTTTTTGGGGTGACATTGGTTAGAAAGAGTTGGGAAGCGTCGAGGTAATCAAGGCTACGACTGAGAAGCTTGAAAGGATGAAAGCCTTCATGAAGGCAGCCAAAGATAGACAGAATTCGTATGCCGATAAACGACGTAGACCAATTGAGTTCCAGGTGGGTGACCGGGTTATGTTGAAGGTCTCACCTTGGAAGGGTATCATCCGATTCAGAAAACGAGGTAAGCTAAGCCCGAGATACATAGGACCTTTCCGAGTCATTGCTCGAGTAAGGGAAGTGGCCTATAGATTGGAGTTGCTAGATGAGTTAAGTGGAATTCACTCGATATTCCATGTATCTCATTTGAGAAAGTGCTTAGCTGATGAAGACATGATTGTTCCATTGGAGGACATTGAAGTTGATGAAAGGCTCAATTATGTGGAGCAACCAGTGGCAATCATCGATCGTAAAGAGAAGAGGCTGAGAAATAAAGTGGTTCCTTTAGTGCGTGTACAGTGGAAGCACAGAAAGGGATCCGAATCTACGTGGGAAACTGAGGAGGAGATGAGGCAGCATTATCCTTGTCTGTTTGAGGAATAACAGGTTTCGGGGACAAAACCTATATAAGGGGGGTGGACTTGTAACACCTGGTTATTTCTAAAAGACAATATATAAAGAATAAAAGCAAGAAAGGCAATAAAGTCCAAGTGGAGGGACCAAAAGTGTCCAAAAGGACAAAACATTGAAAAAGTTAGTGTAAAGGTGGGCATGGCCGCCCACCCTCACTTCACATCACCACTACTTTCGGTTTTAAAGAGAGAGAGACAAAGGAAGAAGAGCAAAACTTTGGATTTTTGAAGAAGAAGTGAACAAATTCAAGGTGTTTTGAACTCTTTGAAAGCGGGTTAAAAGGAAGAACACCCAAGTTGCACCAAGTGAGTTCTAGACCCCGGTTTTTACTTGTTTTCAAACATCTTTGGGGCTGAAAAATGTATTTAATGATTTTTACAATGTTTGAGTATGTATGCCCGTATGTATTGTGCATGACTGGTTGTGATTCCTATATGCTTATAGGTTATTCATGTTTAGAATAACCACATTAAGCTTAGAACAGATGGATTTGATGATTGGGTTGAAAACGTACTAGAAACATGTTGAACAGAAGGTCCATGCGCCTAGATAAGGCTCATGCGCCTGAAAATGCCTTAGAAAGATTTAAGTGTAGCCCATGCGCCTAAGATTACCTTAGAAATGTCTAAGTACAACCCATACGCCTAAACAGTGGCCCATGCGCCTGGAAATGTTAGCCGGACGACTAAGTGTAGGGCCATGCGCCCCAATAGTGCCCATGCGCCTAAGTGTCCATGCGTCCGAATTTCCCATGCGTCTAAGTGTTCATACGCACAAATAGTGCCCATGCGCCTGAATAGTTCATGCGCCTAGTGAAAAATGCTTAAGTGTTGGCTGATGCGCCTACATAGTGATGAAACGCCCGAACAGGGCTCATCCGCCCAAATAGTTCCCATGCGCCTAAGCACTTAGAAATTTTTATAGAATTTTTCTGGGAGTCTGTGCTTTAGGGTTTTGACTGAGGTTGACTAAGGGCTTATTAATGATGATGTTTCATGCATGATATGATTACTTATGATTGTTCCTTATTATTGTTATTGCTATTGTTATTATTACTTATAGTATGCGACTTTACGTGGTATGTTATTATCGTAACGTAAAGTATATCGTAATAATAAAGTGAAAGAGCAATAGAGAAAAGAAGAGGAACATTAATGAAAATATTAACAAGTCTTGCAAGCTTACAGGAGGTACATGACCATGTTGTCGTTAGCTCAACTGTGATACGGGTTAGCTACCCTATTATGCACACAGGGTTAATCAATTGAGATTGGCAGGACCTTTGCAGCGTGCCTTGGGTGATTAGGTTGGCATTGTACATAGTACACAGAACCCTTTCGAGGGATACAGTTGACCCTTTCGAGGGATACATTTGACCCTTTCGAGGGATACAGTTGACCCTTTTGAGGGATATAGTTGACCCTTTCGAGGGATACAGTTGACCCTTTCGAGGGATATAGATGGCCCATCACCCGTTTTCCATCGCGCATATAGTTGGGGTATTGCTCACTTGTCCATACAGAAAGTGAAACATAAAGATAAAAGTTTACAGAATAGATAAGGCATACAGTAAAGAGAACGAACAATATTTGTTCATATAGTTGATGCGTGTTTGCATATACAGTACAGAGTTGTATTTTTCAGAAAAGAGTATTTTCTTATACAACATATAGAAAGTATTTTATTACTTATAAAACTAGAGCTCACTTAGCAACGCTGACTTTTATACATTTTCAGTTGGCAGGTAATTATTGCTGAGGATGGCATGAGGTGAAGCTACTCAGCAGGGAAAGTCTGACATCCATTCGTACTCTGTGTTGCTGTTGTTTTGTAATGCATATAAACAATTCTTTTGTAAACGGTTAATGATGATGTATTGCTTAACAACAGTGTTTTGAATGAAATGAATGGTTTTTTTGATAAATCATTTCCGTGCTTAAGATTGTACAATTATAATATTTAATGTTTTAATTGCTATGATTGACCAACTGTGAGGTTTCCGGGAACGGGGCCTTACACGATTGGATCAGTTAAAAATATTATTTTTTAAATTATCCTCTTTTTGTTTCCATCATCCCCAAACTTGAGATACATTGTCCCCAATGTGTGATATTTAGGTTAAATACATAGTTGTTTTAATTCAATTTATCCAATCAATCAACATAAACTACTTTTCAACCCAAACCGACCCAGATACAAACATAACCATTCCCAAAACATAATACTAATAACACCACCAAATTGACAACATAAACTACTTAAACAAACAAATCAAACATAAAAGCATAAAGAATCAATTTCGGGTTGCTTCCCCATCAACGCTAAGTTTTAGGTCTTCAGCCAGACCGTACCTGCAACCACTCATGGTGGTCGAGTAGGATTCTTGACTCTAGTATTTTTCAAATAACCTGGTGGGTCTTCAACTATATCGCATTGTGGCCTAAACATTAAGGCCTCAATTCTGTCTTTTGAAGGATCAAGTGGGTCACCAACTTTTTTCTTTATTTTAGGCTTCTTATCTTTTGTTTCCATCATTATAATTGGCTCTTTCTCTTCTTTTAAATTCATTAATTCCTTCAAGTCCACATGCTTAACCCTATCATACTCAAAACCATTCTCAAAGTTAGTGTTTATGCTTACACATGAAGTATAAGTAGGAACACACATGTTAGTCATATGTGCCACAAAAACTTCATCATTAACAAAATAATTAACCGACTTGGAAAATGCATCAAAACATAACTTACGAATTTAGTGAGACATTTCAATTGTTCCATCCCGACAATTGATTTGAGCATTGGTAGTTGCTAAAAACGGTCGACCCAATATGACACTCGGTTGCTCGTTTGTCCTTACTGGTGCATAATCCAGCACCATAAAGTCCACCGGGTAGTAAAATTCTCCCAACTTTCTTATAACATTCCTTACCATCCCTTGAGGACATTTTTTAGTCAAGTCAGCTAACACCACAGTGGTGTTAACTTACTCCAGAGAACCGAAGTCATACTGATCATATAACATACTTGGCAAGATGCTAACAGCTGCTTCATAATCTAAGAGTGCTATTTTTATCTTCAATTTCCTCACTGTGATTGGAATGATGGGTGCTCTTTGGTCACTATCTTCCACTGCATTCACTTTCTATTCATTATTTGCAACTTGTTGTCATAAAAAAGTAAAGTTATAATCAATAATTTTAGAGTCAGGAAGGATACTAACCGAATTGATGTGAACATTTCTCATGTTTTCCGTGTTGGTTCCTTGATGTTGAGGATTGATCATGGTATCACTCGATAGTTTTCCAGGGTTACTTTTAATCAGGGTTACGTCCTTAGCAAGTTGACACACTTGTTTATTCAAAGCTTCATAAGCTTTGTCTCTTATTTCAATTTCCCTCTTATTCTCTTTCATATTCTCCTTTATAATATTCATCAAAACCAACTTTGTATTTGTAGACTCTTGTTGACCTGCATTGTTGTAGCTCCCTTGATTGTTTCCTTAAGAATATGAGGTTCTTTGATAACTAATTTGATTGTAATTCCCTTGTGCCCGGTTCTGATATGATTGACCACCTTGATTACTACCTTGAAAATTACGGTTCATCTAGTTTGAAGCATTTCCATACTTCAAGTTTGGATGATTTCTCAAACCGGCATGATAAGTATTGGAGTTTATATCAAACTTCTTATTCTCTCCATATACTTGATCCACCATTTCATGTTGACTTAGAAGCAACGGACACTCTACACTTGCATGCCCCAGTTCACCACATTCATTGCATACATTAAATCCAACTGAAGCTACATCTTTAGAAATTCCTAATCCGCAGAAGCTTGTGTTTTGGACTTCCTACACATCCTCTCTAGAAATTCCTAATCCGCATCCTCATGGTTAGAAAGGAAGGTGTCATTGCTTGTAGATATAAGTACTTTTTCTCCTCATTGGTCAATCCATCCGAGAAAGTCTTGATAAATTCCCAACGTTCAAAGGATCAGTTCCTTAAACCTGGTGAATGCTTCATGAAACTGTTCTCATGCTTGTTGTTGAAAGGATCGAATAGCATCTCTTGCGTCACTAGTTTTACCCGTAGAATAATATTCAACTAGAAAGGTTTGTTGCATTTCTTGCCATGTGTGAATACTATTGTCGGGTAAAGTGAGAAACCATTGCTTAGCTCTATCTTTCAAGGTGAATTGGAACAGTTGCAACCTCACCTCATCTTGTGTGAACTGATTTCCACCAATAGTACTACATATGGCATCAAATTCAGCAAGTGTACAAATGGTTCTTCTGTTGTAGTGCCTTTAAATGCTAGAAGAATGGTGAGATAATGAGGGCGGACGTCAAAAGCTCTTCCTCTGATTTGGAGGCACGATGGGATTTGGATTTTCTAAAATAGCCAGTCTGAAATGACTATCCACACCTTGTACTTAAGCTCTTTGAGGCTTTCTTGGCTGATTGACATTGTTGTTAACTCTACCCCGTTGTTGATTGATATGTGGTGCATTCCACCCATGTTGATCATTCCCCCAATTGTTATTTCCATTGTATCCATCACCACTACTACCATTTCCATCCCAAGCATCATAGTTTGCACCATTATAGAATTCTTCATTGTTATTCCACCCAACTTTATAATCTTCATCACTCGTATGAACACTATGCATACTCACATGATCAAAGTCATCACTTTGATTGAGGTTATTTAAATTCACATTGTTGTTGGGTAGTGGTTGATTCAGGTTATTATTGCGGTTGTTATTTGGCGGTGGGGTTGGATTTGGGTTTTGATTTTGGTTATTAGGAGGAGGGTTTAGATTTTGAAGTGGTTGGTTATTTGGGTTATCCATTTGGGTTGAATCAAACAAATTGTTAGCTACTTGATCAATAGCTTATGAAATTGATGTAGTTGGTAGCCCTGATCGATGCAGAACACAATTATACCTTGCTAATTTCTCTATCTCTGGATCGAATACTAATGGTGATTTCCTACCCAAATAACGAGTATGCATGCAACCTGTCACCTGCACACTAAAAAATACCAAGCGTAACAAAAAAATAAAGAAATAAAGCAAAGCAAGTAAGCAACACTAAAAACAAGTCAAATACAAAACACCAAGCGCACCGATTCCCCAACAACAACGCCAAAATTTGATCGATGTCGAAGTACCAATCAAATAAGATCTTAAAATGTGTGTTCTTATTCACCTTAAACTAGTTAGGGTAAGTAGGGTTATCGAACCTCTTGGAATTAGTGGTCGGTGTATTGTAAATTGATTTATAAGAAATGATTAACTAAATTATCAAATTACTTAAATACCTTGTTTCACCACGAAAGCTTCCAAATTGGTTATTTTACCTACAAAATCACTTCAAACTCGTAGTTAACCTATTCAACATGATCAAATGCATAAATACGAGCAATCAAACTTAATATTTAACATTTAAACACTTAAAATATCATTTTAACACACTCACATCAGGCTTCTTGCTGTCGATACTAAGATCACCGTCGTCACACCACATACCTAGCAGTGATGTGCCTTTTGTAAATAAGACGATGATTTCATTGTCAGTGATGGTGAGGCATCACGACCCAGAGACACTGAACTGCTATTTGTATTGGTTAGTCAGATCAATTGTGACACAAAGACAATGATGATGGAAGCGGAAATATTTATGTTATCATGGTCTGGTAAACTCAAAGGTCGCAGTCATAATGAAATTTACTTCTAATCTTTATACTAAAATATTTTCTTTAAATGAGGGTATAGTTCAACAAGCAATGGTTATGATGATATTAACATGAGGAGCAGACTCTAGTCACGTGTCGAAGCCGTTGTTGCCATATTTTAAAACTAAAGATGAAGTGTTCAGCATTGGTATGGATCGTCACAACACATGGGGTCGATAAATAAACCAGGTATTCTTTCCTGAATCAAAATATCCATTAAAATTTTCATATAAAATAATCATACCTTAGAGTTTGTTTAAAGTAACATAGCAATCACTTGACTGCTTCCACTGATCTATATTGGATTTGACTTGAACTACTAACAACTCCAACTGTAGCAATGGCAAGTCATCTTGGTCCTAACCAAATATACAAAAACCAACGTATTGGTTAGCGTAGGGCAAAGGTAGGGCATCGGAGAATGTGTTAGGACCCTATGTCGAGATGACATCTCGTCGCTACAGTGGTTCATTTACTTTAATTAAGTTTTTTATTTTATCAAAATATCTCTACGACACCTTATATATAGTGAGGAAGTGTTGTCACTATAGACTTAAAAATTATTTATTTAATCTTTTTAGTTGACAATTTATTTACTCTGAGCCTAGTTGGACTTAATCTTTTTCTTAATTTATAATTTATTTGCTTTGAGTCTATAGAGACGATATTTCGTTGCTACAACCTTGTTTACACCGACGAGACCTATCCTGACGACCTAGTACGTTGACCGACAACCACAACTCTATAGCAATGAACCATACAGCTACAACTTGTTATTAAAAAATCTTTACTTTTTGTTATCGCTATAAAGCCTCTTCCTTACGGTGGTACTAACAAAATCTCATATTGAACAAATTGAGTAATACATCATGTCGATAAGTGAGTACGTCTTGATCACATTTAGAAACAGTCTTCAAGAAAGATATGTAAAGTGAGAATTACTTGGTCGAAAATTAAATGAAAAAGAACATTCTCCTTGCATGTCTTAGATATCTAGAAAATTCTTTAATTTGATCTCAAATTTACCATACAATGACCTAATGAAACACTTCAATACTTTAATTAGTATGTGAATTTGCGAAACAATGACCAAATGAAAAACTAGAAAGCCTATTCAATACTAGAAGCAAATGTGAATCATATGATTATCAAATTGGTCGAAGTGATACCGTGGTATTCAATTGAAAAACACGACTAGTAGATGAAACTAAAAAATAACATGAATAAGATAACAATAAAACAGATAAAAAAGTTTAAGCTTTCGTGAAAAAATAGGTTATCATAGTATAAGTGAAAATCAATGGGCATGTACCTATCATATGGTAAACCATCTTATGTAACCCTACAAACTACCCTCAAGAACATAAGAAAGGATATAGATGATAATTCTTGTACATATGAGAAAGTTAGGTCCCAATGGTCTTGATACGACTAGTATAGTATGGATATTGATGATTTCTTGACAAATGAAAAACTGGTTGGCTAGATCTAATACTAATTTATCTTAACTTTTAAACCGGTTAAATTCTCTTAACAAGTTTTTCGTTGATTATTTATGAGACATTTTTGGTAAAAAAATTAAATGGTCTACATCTTTGAATACTAATGAAGAACTTTATGAATCCTTATAGTAATTTGTGTTTTCATTTTGATGCATATGGACCATCACGTTCATTCAACGATTGATTATGAAGACGTGTGTTTAATATATCGTGCAAATATAAACATTAATATAATAAAAATAAATATGCAATGGCTTACACCATAATAGCACTTATATGTTATACTACAAAAGAGACATAATGTTGCGTAAGAGCAAATATATTATCACCTAGAGGAGCAAAATTAAAGATCGATGATACATCATATTTTTTCATGTCTTAGAAAGAAACTTATCATGTTTCATATACATTTTTCAAAATATATAACATATTGATGGTACAAGTGAAAAACATGATGATCACCTTCTATTGTGAATATGATTTTAGGTATAAAAAAGCGCGCGTGTATATATATATATATATTAAAAATATTAATTCTATTCTCATCTTGTTTATTACAATAAGATAGGGGTGCAAACGAGCCGAGACGCTCGTAAACTACTCGAGATCGAATCGATAAAAAGCTCGAAATGAGTCGAGTTTTATCGAGCTCGAGTTTGAAAAAAAACTCATTTAATTATCGAGTCCAAGCCCAAGCTTCGATCACGTATCGAGCTCGAGCCGGCTCGCGAGCCTAAAAGAATTTTTATTTATATATTTTTGTTTAACTTATTAAATATATTATATAATAATATCTATTATATATAAAGTTATTATGATAAAAAACAATTAAGTAATATGAATAATGTTACATATAAATATATAATAATAAATATATATATCGAAATTAAATATAAAAGGATCAAAAATAATATTTATATAAATAAATGAGCCGAGCTTGAGCTTGAAAAAATATTTTTCGAGTTGAACTCAAGCTTTAAAAATAATGCTCGAAACGAGCCGAGCTCAAACTCGAGTTCTCCTAAGTCATCACGAGCTGAGCTCGGGCTCGGCTCGGCTCGGCTCGGCTCGGCTCGTTTGACCCTTACAATAAGATTAGTGCAAGTGAATCACATGTAATTAAAAATTTGAAATTGTGGACTATAAAATTTGTATTACGTCTTTATTGTTTTCCAATATCATCAAAAGAAAATCTGATTCGTTCAAACTTTTACTTTTCAGTTTACCTTTTCCTCTGGTTACTTGTTTACTAGAAAATGTTACAAAAGTTTAAGAATATAGATACTACATCAAAATTGATTTATCAACATTTAAAACTGGTGACAACTAATGTATAACAAACGAAGTTCATAAATGATTTGAAATTTACATATCGTGTCATCGTTGTCACCTTCACATGTACAGAGGAATTAGACACGCTACTTGATATTTTCATTTATTTCCCTAACTACCCATCCTTAAAAATATCCAAAAATATCGACTTTTATAAGTAGATGACATACAAAATCTTTTTACCACATCCTTATATGTATGAGAAAAACGGAATTGCCTCTAAATGAAGTCTCACGATCAAATCATAGTTTCATATATCTCTTATCATGATATTCGTTCCGTTGTTAATATTATACATACTAATTCCGTTGTTAACAACATATTGACGCTAGGGGTGTAAACGAGTCAAGTTGGTTTGGAAACTACTTAGGATTGACTCGAAAAAAACTCGAATCTAGCCGAACTTAAACAAGCTCAAGCCCGAGCTCGAGCTCATATTATGGCTTGTTTATCAAGCTCGCATTACGGCTCGTTTAATGAACGAGCTCGAGCCTGAGCTTTAGATAGTGAGCTGGAGCTGGCTTGTGAACATAAACGAGCTTTTTGTTTTATAATTTTTTAACATTATATATATATACATATACATATATATACATATATATATATATATATAAAATATATATATATACAAATAATTATAAAAATTATAAATAGATATAAAATAATTATATAAAAAATAAAAAATTTAAAAGTTTATCAATAGACTACCTAAACCAGAGTCGAACTCGAGTTTGAAAATTTTCCGACGAACCAAACTCGAGCTTTAGAAATAAAGCTTAAAAGAAGCTCAAAATTCTTAAAACTAAAACAAACCGAACTCAAGACTAAACAAGTTTCAACTATACTTGACTCGTTTATATCCATAATTAACACATATCATAACAAAAGAATCTGATGTTAGTAATCAGTTAACATTACTAATAATGTATTGTATAATGAAAGAAAAAGTGTAAAGTTAGAAAACATGTGATGTGTTGTGTGGAACAAAGAGACAAGTAGAGGTCCAGTTGAGCAGTGAGTCCAACCCCACCAGACCCAGAGGCAGAGCCAGCAGGTGGTGGTGGTGAGTCACTCATAAACATAACCCCAATCAGTTTGTCTGCATGTTTTCAGAGCACTGCCTTTTCTGATTATGACACTTCAACCATCTTTATATAATATTGCTCTACACTTTGGAAATTTATTAATTATAAAAATATTAAAAATACTAAAATCATACCATTACATGTCAGGCTCCAGTTGTTTCAATGATTAAAACATAAATGTTACTGGGTAACAGATTAAAATCTGTATTTCTTCATATAGATCTGGTCATGTTTACTAAAATCATGAATATGTTATATATTAAATTTGTTTACATAATTTGATTATAAAAATGTATTCTATTACAAACTTATAGTTTGATTTTTTAAATTTGTTTTTTTATAATATTCTTTAGGAACTTTTAAGATTAGTATCTCTACCAAACAATTTAAAACGTGGTCGAAACACAACTGATATACAATTTTAATCCTCACGTATATTTTGTGTTATAGAACAAAATAATCTGATTTTGATCAATATATATGTGTGAAACAAGACAACAATTAGTATTTATATTACTTGTGAGCGTTATTCAAACTCTCTAATGTGCTACAAGTAATTCCAAGTATATAACTTTATTTGCAATAATTTTATTATTTTATAAGACGTTAAAACCCGTTATTAAAGATACAACTCGGTATAATCAACACAGATTTTACGCTTTGAATATTATATATATAGTGTCCATGCAACATGACACATGAATGACTTAAATAATCTCATAAATATAATAAATAATTGTAGTTAGGTCAAGTATATTTAATTTCTTGTAAAAACATGTTCTGACATTTTACTACCCTACTTGTTTGATCCCATTGAATAATAAAAATAAATAAATAAATAAATAAATATATATATATATATATATATATATATATATATTATATATATATATATATGTATGTATGTATATATACACACACGAAAATCTTTAATAAATAAATTCCTTGTGATATTATAATTTTTATTATAATACTTTTGTCCAAACAAATAATCTAAAAACAAATAGACAAGAAGGCACTTGATCCTATTTATAAGCCCCACTATATCCATTAAGCCGTAATAATAAGTTAAATTGTGTACGTTCTTTAATCTCCAACACATTAATTATTACTTAATTATGCTCCCCATCCTTAAACATACCTTTTAAGCCACTTGTCTCCATCAAAATGCACACATATATGCACAGTAACGATTATATATGTCATATGATTAACTATACCTAAATAGAAACATGTTATACAAAACGTTTTGTAGATTTATGATATTTTATTTATTACATAGTTTGTCGAGGTGTAAATTCTCTCTTATTCTTATAAAAAGAATTCGATTAACTTGTATTTTATTGGTTGATAAGTCAAATGATAAACATTTAATATTAAAGAAAACTAGTCACATGGTTCATATAATTATCCTTCTGTAATTTCATGAATAGTAAATTACAACATTCAAGCATGAGTGTACAAGTATGCATTTGTCTACGTGTGTTTCATCTTATGTCACGTTAGGAATGAACGTACCTCTTCTTCCTTTCTTTCACTTTCTCAAGATTTACATTCTTCTCGCACCACACCATAAAAATAGATGATAGACAGAGATCGGATCGAAAGTTCTTCGTAGTCTATTTTGAATAATACGTGATGGTGTAAGTCACAGGTAAGACCATGGCAGCCGACGGTGCGGAAGAGGAACACCTTCCGTATGCGGTAAAAGTTATCATTATGTGGTAAAAGTTATCATTGCTATCTAGGTTTACATATAGCTGATTATCATTATGATTTCTAAACTATTATAAATGTGGTAAAAGTTATACACACATTATTGTTGGGGAAATTCTTCGTCACATAGTTAAGATTATCAAAAAGTCCGATTATGAATCGTGTATCATGTAAAGGTCCATCTTTTAAAAGTAGTATTAACAAGGTCGATTTATAGATTTCGAATGCCTTGTGTGACAAGTAATAAATGATTTCCTTAAAGTAGAAGCTTATATGTGGTAGCACGAAATGCAATGTCAAGGTGCTAAATCACCAAGTACAAGTCAATGACGTATAGGTGATGTGTGATTCGGTGTCATGTGTGATATAATGTAATATAGTCTACTAGGTTAAAATCTTTGGATACAAACTTAAATAAATATGGAGTTTTAATTTTTATACTTAATCTGCTTAACTGGGTTAATCATGCCATTATCGACAATATGTTATGTGATTTTTAAAACAATTATAAATTTATTATACCTCTCAAGAATATATGTTATATAATAAGTATAGTTTTTTAAATATATTAATTGGCACCTGATACCAAAAATAAAAAAATAGGCTCCTTAAAATTTGGCCCCCCGTGTGTTCACTCACACGGGTATAAGGGTAGGCCATATGGTTTTTTATTTTTTTTTAAATTGATTACAATAAATTAACTTTAGGATAATAAATAAAACCACACTACTCAATTTAAGGCAATTCAACTCGAAACCAATTAAACACAAAGATGTACCATAAAATGGTTGTATGGCATGCTCTTTTATACATTCTTATTGATAAAATAAGATTTAGAAAAAGATTGATATATGCAGATCAAGAAACAATATTTATACAAGTACTTAAGTGATAATTTTATTCATGAAACATTACAACTTTTCATAAAAAGTTAGTTATAGTCGGTTACATACTTTCACCAATATCATACATTTTTTTTTTTCTGAAAATTAGTTAAGAAAATTCATGAGCATGAGCTTAAATGTTCATAAAAATTTGTTTAGTTTAATTTTTATTGAAATTTAGTCACCGGTGTCTAAATATAAAAGTTATGATTACCAATGAAGATGGTGAGTGTTTCGATTAGCTAGTTGTAATGTAGTAAAAATTAGAACCGGTGTCTGAAAATTAGAACCGGTGTCTGAAATCGCTATGATTACCGGTGTCTGAAAATTAGAACCCATTCTACTAATTGGCAATTAATAGGTAGTCGGCCAATAACCTTGACGATTAATAGGTAGTCGGCCAATAACCTTGACGATTTCACCTAATTAGAGGTAGTAATTAGTAGTCGGTAAAATTGACCAAATATTAGGCCTAGGTGGTTCTAATCGTCAATTTCTAGCGATTTCAGTGTACCTTGTAATTTTCGGCCAAAACCTGAAAATTTTGATTAAACCTTAGAAATTCTAGCCAAACTTGTGTGTGTATGATGGATTATTTTTATGAAACTTACATATAAATATATATATATATATTATATATATATATATATATGTGTGTGTGTGTGTGTATAACTAAAAAATAATTATAACGTTTCATTTTGATTAATTTTGCTTGATAGTAAGTTGGTATCACATTGCTCGGCTAACGCCTAGCTATTTTCACAACCATGATTAGTGGCATAGAAGGTAAGATGAATGTGTTTATATGGTTAGCGTTAGAAAGGATTATATGGTTAGTGTTTGGAAGATATGATGTATTCTATATGCTAATTTTCAACCAATATTTTTCGCTGACTATTAATAATAAAAGCTGGCCTTTTACAATTTTTATGCTGACCCGTACTTGATAAGCATCGCAAACTTCTATTTCTCAAGCCTTTGTCATATTAAGACTTTGAGTTCGATCAACTTATAAATATAAATATGTATTACACGTAATCTAACTTGTTATAAAATCTAACTTATATCCTCTAGGATCTTATTTTTAAACTTGTTATAATAAAATAATCCACAACTTATAATAATAAATAGGCTAAAGCGATAGAGAATGATCCATTAATTAATAACAATCATTTTTTTTATCATCATGCATGTCTAATATTCATTTATTTGATTTATAAACACCAGCTAGTGATTTATGGATTCTATTCATATCCGCTCCTTAATGTCATATGAAATTGTCATGTCCAGTGTGCATACCATGTTAGAAAAAACTCAACATACTTAATTTTACCGACACATTAGTTGCCACATCATGACTAGTGACAAGACCACATTTTCTTTAAAATAAATTATTTGATAGAGATGGATTTGTCTAACTTAACAAGCTTGATACTTCTGATATTTTAATAAGTTAACAACAACTATATATTATTTATTTATTATTAAAAGAGAGAACAAAATTATGGTTGGTCCAACCACATACTCAAGTTTACATATTTTGACAGAATTTTATTTGAACTCCTTTTAGTTAATTTAGTAAATACACCAACATTTATTTATTTATTGTATTACAAGAAATGATATAAATAATAATAAATGGCATTGTTAAAATAGAATTAAATCAGTGGAGGAGAGCTTGTAGGGAGACAGTTGGAATCTTTGGACTCTAAGAGGCTTTTGGGCTGGTGTCACTTCAACGATATTATTTTATTGTAACTAATGTGTTTTACTTTTCAGAGTATTTTAATAAAAAAAACAGAAGAATCGTTAAAGTGATGTTTTTAATTGTTAAAATGTTATTCCTACAATCTCATTTATCTAACATAATAAAATAAAGTTTTGGTGCGACACTTTACATAGTTCTATATATTTTAATTAATTTTTGGTTCTTTTTCTTGATTAATAAGGGTAAGATTATAACAAAAAAAGGTATTTATGTCTAATATGTTTATTGTGTCATATATTTTTTAACATTTTTATATGCATTTATCATTGTGTTTTACGTTTTAAATAATATTATATTTTTTTGTATTTTTAATATATTATATAAACTTATTATCTAACATTATGTTTTATAATTAGATATATATAATTATATATTTCACTACTGTATTTTTTTTCAAAATTCATAGTGTTCAAGATAACACGATTTACTATTTTTCAATTATTTTATTATAGATTATATTCATTTGTTATCTATCACTATGTTTTACAATTAGAAATACACAATGATATTATTTCACCAATGTATTTTTTAAAACTTAAGTGTTAAAATAACATATATTTTATTTTTATCATTGTTTTTTATAGATTATATTAGTTTGTTGTTAACAATCATTGTATACTAAAACTACAAGTATGCAATCATATTATTTCATAAATGTATTTTACAAAACTTATAGTGTTTAATATAACATAATAACAATTAAAAAACAATGATTGTGTTTTATGTTTTATATCATTTTTTATGTTATTTTGTTATTATTTTTAATGTATTAGATTAACTAGTTGTAAGTTATCATTGTGTTTTACATACTATAAATATAATTGTGTTAGTTCAAATTATATGTATACTTTAGAATTTATCATTTTAAAAAAACACAACAAACAAAAAACACAATCAGCAACACTAACGGGAAAAGAACAAGAAAAAATAACATGAACGTAAAAACTTAAAAAATATTATTCTTTTATATAATGATATTGTTCCTATTATAAAAGATAAAAAAACACTTGTTTTTATGGTGTAATTTGTATATAAAAGTTATAAATGTTTTAAAAATGAGGAAACCTGAAAAAATAACAAAAATGCCTATGCTTCAAATACTCATTTAACAAGCTTTTTTCCTATAATTTAATCTAAACCATCAATTATCAATTAAGAATATTGATGATTGAGATTATTTCTTACACATTTTAGAATAAAAAAAATTATTTGAACTTGTAGAGAATATATATAGAGGCTGAAGCAACCAAAGCCTTTCTGCATGCATGCTGCACAAGTACTGAAGAAGAATGCTTTGGAAGTTTCACACATGCAACATAAATATTCTAAGTGTGAAATCTTCCGAAGCCAAGACCAATATCTTTCGAAGCCAAAGATGAAGTCTTCCAAAGCTTCAAAGACAAAGTCTTCCGAAGCTCCACACTTGAAGACAGATTTCTTCCGAAGACTTTTAGTAACATGCTTTATCTGATGTACTTTTCCATAAAACTGGACCTTTTTTCCGCTGCAACTCTGTAAAGTCACCAACTTACATGAGTTGGTGAAAAGGTTCGTGCTTTTGGTAACTATATGTTGAGGTCTTGAGTCTGTAACTTTCTACTTCATGTACTTTATCCTTTTTGTAATAGATAAGGATGTGAGCTATGACATGTCATAGTCACAAAGTCAAAAAGGAAATCTGTCTTTTTGACTCTACAGTTGATTTTGTTTTTAGTCTAGTCAATTGTATCCAGCTGGCTTTCATAGTATGGTCGGCTGTAGGATGTAGTATAAGTATCTCATGTTCTTGTAACTTTATATTTATGCTTTGTAACACTTGTAATAGAACTTGAGAAAGCAATATACTGCAATCTTGAAAACCATACACTTGTGTATCTTGTTCTCGTGTTCTGTCTCTTACTATATTACTTGTGTTCTTAGTGTCTTATTATGGTTAATCCAGTTTACTGTTTGATTAAGATAAGTTGCTCTCCTCTTTGTGTTGTTGTGTTGTAAGTGACCCCCTTCAACAGTCCTGCATTTGGTATCAGAGCTTTCCAGGCTCTTAATATAAGATCTCATCATCTTAAGATCCCTCACACACACAAATTCTAAACTTTTCAAATGGCAGCCATTTCCAAGATTGATATGAAAACTGGAACCATGAACAAGTCCCCACTGATCACTCTTGATGACTTTGATACCTGGTGCCTGAGAATGGAAGGTTTCATCAGGTCTCAAGACTCAAGAATGTAGGAGTCTGTTAAGAATGGACCTTACATACCTAGCACCCCTTCTGCTACTGGTGGTGGTATGATCCCCAAGGCTATGGCAAACTAGTCTGATGAAGACAGGAAGAGAGTAGAGATTGATAGAAAATCCATGACAGCCCTTCAGACTGCTCTTCCAAACTCTGTATACAAAGGTTTCAAGAAATGCAAAACAGCAAAATAGTTGTGGGATGCATTGAAACTTATGTATGAGGGTTCCTCTGAAGCTAAGGAGAACAAGAAGGATCTCCTGAAGCAACAGTTTGAAAACTTGACCTTCAAAACAGGTGAAACCATGACTCAGCAATACTTCAGGTATGTTGAGATTGTGGATACCCTTGTGGATGGAGGAGTTTCTCTTGAGAATAGGGACATTGTAAGGAAGTTCATGTCCTCACTTCCTAAGCAGTGGACACACTACTGTGTGATGATCTAGAGGACTGAGAATCTAAAAACTCTTACTCTGACAGAGTTATATGGGATTCTCAGTGGCTACCAGATGGAGATGAACATGCTAGGTTCATCTAGCAACTCTAACAATCAAATGGGTTCAGCCCTGCATGTGGTTGAAAGGGATAGCATAAAACCCCAACATAATCTCATATGCAATCCTGACAACTCACCTAAGGGCCTTTTCATCACCTTCCCAGAGACACCAAGGGAGAACTACACCCAAGGAAGCCCATTCCAAAAGACAAGTTCTTCTCAAGCCTTTATGCCTTCTGATGAAAGTTGTGGTAGCTTTCTGTTCACCCTTGAAGACCTGGACTGTATCTATCTAGATGATCTGGAGTACATAGAGATAGTCCAGCAGATGGCTCTTCTCACTCACAGAGCCAAGAAGTTCTACAAGCGGACTAGAAGGAAGTTTCCAAGTAATGCAACCAGTGGAAAGTTTAGCCTGGACAAAAGTAAAGTCAAGTGTTACAACTGTAACTTGATGGGCCACTTACCAGGGAGTGTAAGGCACATAGAACAAATGGTGGCCAAACACAGTCCAAATCCATCTACACTAACAAAGCTCCCTAGAATGAGAAGCCAAAGTAGCAAGTTGTTGTTGCTGTTGGAGAAGGAAGCTTTAACTGGAGCTTTCAGGTGGAAGATGCTTCTCCAAACCAAGCACTGATGGCAGATTATGATGAAGCCAAGGTATTGGAACATCTCTGTACCCCTGAATGTATTGCTAAAGTAAATAGATACAGGTCCTATAACTTGGAGATGAGATCTGATCTTGAGTCCTTAAACATTTTAAAAACTGATTTTAGAAAGTCTGAAAATAATTATAAACTGAAGATAGAGGACTTAGAGAAAACAATTTTAGTTCTAAAACATGAGCATACAGATTTTAGGACTCAAATCAAGGATCTCATAACCAAGCTGACTGAGTGCTAGGCTGAACTTGTAATCAGCAAAGCCAGGGCAGACAGTGAGTTCTGGAAGAAAAGACCTTCAAGAACATGATATCCTCATCCCTTCATACAAAGTGTGCTATCAAAACAAGCAGGGACTAGGATCAAATGAGATAGCTCCTCCATACACAATCTTGTCCGTAAGATCACCTAGGTGTGGAACTTGTGAAGATGAGCTTCCTCTCATAGATCCTTTGAGTGAAGAGGATGAAGAAGTGATAGTGAAGAATTCCTGTAAGAAGAATGAAGAGGAGGATTCTAAGAAGGGTCACTATCCTTCTGAGGAGAAGAAGAAGACTGTGATGACCAAGTCAATGAGGAAGAACTTGATCAAAAAGAGCAAAAGGAAAGCATGGAAGACTCAAGAGATCAGGGCTACTTTTGACTCCAAGCAGAAACAATTATTTATCTCTGCAAGGTTTGAAGTAGTAAAGATTGAAGACATCAACCTAAACTCTTCTGCTAAGAGTTTTGGTTCTTGTTCAAATCATCTCAGTACCAAGAATAAGACTGATCTGCTGTGTACCACTGCTACACAGCCTGGACCCTTAAACTCCAAGAACAGTCTCCAACCTAAAAGGACTGTCTCAGCATCTGCAAAGATGAGGGTGGAGAAGGGATGTGACCAAATTCAGTCTTATTCCCAGCAGAAAGCTCTTAGGAAGAAGAAAATGGAGTGTGTTATGTGTGAGAGTACTGCTCATCTTGCTAAGGATTGCCATACAATCCTAAGGGTACTCTTCACATGATCAAACCAAAGACTTCCAAGAGTTCTAAGAAGATTCAAGCTTCGGAAGGAAAATATGTTTCCTTCAAAAGCTCCAAATCTAAGAAGAAGACAAGTGGAAAATTGCCTTCGGAAGAAAAGTTGGTCTCGGAAGGAAGGAATACTTTCGAAGCACTGAAGTCTGCTGTAGTGTCTGCAGAATCTTCCGAAGGATCAGTCATCAAAACTTCCAAAGTATCAAAAGCTTCCGAAGTATTGAAGGTCAAGTCCAAGATTCCAAAGGTGGTGTGGAAGTCTAAGAAAGACCAAGTGACTGAAAATTTTCCATCAACAATAGCTCAAGATCCTCCTAGCATAACCATAGGATCCATTACTGTTGCATTACCTTCTGTTTCAATTAATGAGCCCAAGACAAGTAAGGCTTGGGGTTCCAAATGTAACTAATCGTTTTCCTTGTGCAGGGACAGCTGAAGACAAACAAAAATGTCTGGATCATTTACAGTGGTTGTTCCAGGCACATGACAGGCAATAGGTCACTACTCCAGAACTTTGAAAGGATTGATGGAGGGCCAGTTGCCTTTGGAGGAGATGAAGGTGGTTACATTTCAGGAAGGGGCAAGGTCACTAATGGTAAGCTCAGCATTGAAAAGGTAAACTTTGTCAAGGAGCTTGGGTATAATCTTCTGAGTGTATCCCAATTTTGTGATCAAAGTCATAAGATGCTCTTTACTGAGCATGAGTGCATTGTTCTCAAGCCCGGGGTGGTCATTCCTCATGAGCATATTCTGCTTAGAGCTCCCAGGAAAGGGAACATGTACAAGATGGATTTGCAAGAAACATCTCCCTCTGGAGAAGTTTCATGCTTTCTGTCTAAATCCAATAGTGATGAGTCTTTCCTATGGCATAAAAGAATGTGCCATGTAAACTTTAAAAACATGAATAAAGAGAAGAATGCTTCGGAAGTTTCACACATGCAACAGAAATATTCTAAGTGTGAAATCTTCCGAAGCCAATACCAATATCTTCCAAAGCTAATACCAATATCTTCCGAAGCCAAAGATGAAGTCTTCTGAAGCTTCAAAGACAAAGTCTTCCGAAGCTCCACACTTGAAGACAGATTTCTTCTGAAGACTTTTAGTAACATGCTTTATCTGATGTACTTTTCCATAAAGTTGGACCCATTTTCCGCTGCAACTCTGTAAAGTCACCAACTTACATGAGTTGGTGAAAAGGTCCATGCTTTTGGTAACTGTACATTAAGGTCTTGAGTCTGTAATTTTCTACTTCATGTACTTTATCCTTTTTATAATAGATAAGGGTGTGAGCTATGGCATGTCATAGCCACAAAGTCAAAAAGGCAATCTGTCTTTTTGACTCTACAATTAATTTTGTTTTGAGTCTAGTCAATTGTATCCAGTTGGCTTTCATAGTATGGCTGGCTGTAGGATGTAGTATAAGTATCTCATGTTCTTGTAACTTTATCTTTATGCTTTGTAACACTTGTAATAGAACTTGAGAAAGCAATATACTGCAATCTTGAAAACCATACACTTGTGTATCTTGTTCTGTCTCTTACTATATTACTTGTGTTCTTAATGTCTTATCGTAGTTAATCCAGTTTACTGTTTGATTAAGTAACTCAAGTTTTTCTACTTTTGTACTTAAGCAACTAACACTAGGGGATGTATAGAACTCCTAATTAACTTTTACGCTATGTCATGTTAGTGTTACATTACATTTTATTTCTCTTCATCATTGCAAGACCGTTTAAGGGTATTAGCTTACAACACAACAACATAAAACGAATAGTGTGAAACAACACTTAACAGATCAAATAGGAAACTAGAAACCAGTTTTAGTGAGAACTAAGAAACACAAGTATTCAATAGACAGAACAAGAACAACACAAGTAGTTGGTTTTCAAGGATAATGTATATTGCTCTCTAGTTCCTTGTAAGTATTTACAAAGCCATGTTTAAGATACAAAGGACCAAAGATACTTATACTACAACCTACAACCGTTCATACTTTGAAAGCCAGCTGGATACATGATCTAGACAACAACAAAATCAATATAGAGTCAAAAGACAGATGACATATCATAGCTCACATCCTAATATATTACAAAAAAGACAAAGTACATAAAGTAGAAAGTTACAGACTCAAAACCTCAAGGTACAGTTACCAAAAGCATGGACTTTTCACCAACTTATGTAAAGTTGGTGTCTAATCAGATTTGTAGCGGAAAGGGGTCCAACTTTATAGAAAATATACATCAGATAAAGCATGTGTTCAAAAGTATTCGGAAGAAATCTGTCTTCAAATGTTGACTTTGGAAGACTTTGTCTTTGAAACTTGGGAAGACTTCATGTTTAGCTTCGGAAGATATTGGTTTTGGATTCGGAAGATTTTACACTGAGAATATATTCTAAGGCAGAGTGTGAAACTTACGAAACATTCCACTTCAGTACACTTGTGCATGTATGGAAGAGAGACTTTGAATGTTTTGGATTGGATCAGTCTTATATGAAACCTTACAATCGTTTTTCACTTAATAAAAAAATACATCACTTTCACACCAATCTCCACTCTCTTTTGTTTTTAAATAAATAATTATATTGCTGCATTCTTAATAATATTGCATAAGAATAAAAAAATGAAATAAAATAATAAACTTATAATAAAAAGATAAAATAAATATTAATATTAAGTATTTCCAACGACTTTATTTCACAACTATATTTCCAACGACTATATTTCCAACCTTACGAAAACCATAATGTATTCATCCCATTCACCATCTTTAAGTTCCTAAAAATCCTCAAATGGCACATTTATGAGACAACATATTCTTCACTCTGAAACCACCTTCAATAGACATACAGAAAACTCTTCGGCTCCTAAATTGAAAAATCCTCCGGTGCAAGCACTAGAAAACCTGTGAGTCAAGCACCGAAAAACGAGCCGATGAAAAAAGATTATTCTGATTTGGATCATTTTGATGAGACTTAGATGTTTAGCGATTATTATCTCCATGGTGGTTCATATTTCGATCCATACAAAGACAACCTGACAGAAGAAGATATTTGATGGAGTCCATAACATTAATGTATTTAATATCAATTTTTAGTTTATATTTTATGTAAATTGACATTTTTTGTTAGTGTAACTTATAGTTTTAAGATTATATTATAGTTTATATACCTAATTATTATTCACCTTAAAATATGTAGGTTAAAAAAACTATTTTTTTACAAAATAGATTAAAATTATTGGAAAAGTGAGTATCCGCAAGCAATTAGCGACGGAAAAAGGGTGGGTTTCGTGCATTGCCACTGTCTAGCCATCACCCATGATGGTAAATCTTCTTCCATACCGATCGCTCTAACATATATAACATATTAGCATATACAAGCAAGTCTCATTATCCAAATCAATTCTACATATATGCAATTTGATATACTCACTTCTTCTACCTTTAACCTGACACCACAAACTACCAGACATAACGTATATTGCAACAAGACAGATCACCAACTCTTCACAATTATATATATCTTATAACAAAACTAGAATTCTGAAGACCACATGATTCGAAATTGAGTTTTTTTTTTATAAAATTGTAAACCCTGACCACTCCCAAAAATAGGGTTTTCTCGTTCCTATGAAGGCAAAAATGAAAAGGGTGATCTCTCTTAAGGTCACAAGCCATCAACTCTCACATTATGATATTCTACTTTATTTTACTTAATGAATATTGTCTTATTCCTAATTCATAAACGTAACATCCATATTTGTAATTCTCTTTTATGACTAATACAACTAGTTTTAAAAAACGGTCCCAGATTTTAGTACCCCGTTCACATGTATATATGACTTTAACATACCAATTGATATTTTAACAACTATTACGGCATAAGGCATCACTTATATACAATACTCCGTTCACATGTATATATGACTTTTATCTCGTTATGTTACTTTAACAAAATGATAAATTTTAATATATAAAATATGTTGTTCACGTATATAAAAGTGTCATTTTTACATTGGACTAGAATATTTTGGGTAAGTTTTAGAACGACAAAAGTGATATCTTACTCATATGATGTCACACCCTCAAAATCCACTTGCGGAGTTTTACCGCGAGGCGTGTGAACAAACCAGGATCACAGTCAATAGTTACTCAGAACGACTCTAAATGCCATAATTGAAACATAATTGACCAAAATACCAACTTTAAACAATGCGGAAGCGTTTTTTAAAACAACCCAAGTCAATAAAGTATAACCATGGCAAAACAAGTGCCAAACCAAAGAGTAAACTATAATTATTAAAATGTCAAATTGTCTTGAAGCATAGTGTCTTAACATGCAATGAACCGTGCAGTGCTCCTATGGCAAGCAAGCTAAGGACCTGAGAAAAGCATACTAAAATGTCAACACATAGGTTGGTGAGTTCAAGAGTTTGAGTTCAATAAACATATAAACAGTTGCGATAAATATAAGCAGTGTATGGTAATAGATAGCTAGTCTATTATCAACAAATATTAATACATAGTGATTTTGCAATTGAAGCTGACTGTGATAGTTGTTGCCTCCTGTCACGACTTACCATGTCGTGACAATGATCAATAGGACAAATTGCACCCGGTTGACCTCGAGTCACACAGGTGGGGCTCGTCAGACCCAGTAGTACTACCCAAGTTTCCCCGCTATTAATATTAACAATTCAAAAGTGTGAGGACTTTTCCCATGGTAAACAGCACTATATTAATATTATACACAACTTAAATCGTAAAAGCGTTTGTATAAATACCAGTATGCTATCTCCCCCAAAAGAGATTAAGTAAAGAGTGGGGCATGAACTCACCTGATGTATGCAAAGTACTTAGGGTTTATTTTGAGAAACGAGAGGATAGCCAACCTTCACAGGTTACCTAGATCATGTGAGTACATAAGTACGTGTAAATAAAAGACATGTGAAACCCTAATCATACCAAAATCAAAGACTCAAGCTTCCAAACAAATAGACACGTTGACCTAGTTGACCCGTTTGACCCGTTGGTGACATTATGGGTTATAATTCAAATAAAGCCAATGAACACATACAACATACATGATTAACATTCAAATAGTGTCATACATATGTTATATCAACCAGGTGTATCACATAGATCATCATACAATCAAGTACTATACAAGTCATGCGAATCTAGAACATTAACATAACCACTAGCTACAAAACAACTAACATGACATACAAGGTTCAACCATTCATCACATGCCATGTGAAGCCACTCACGACTTCACATCCTAAACCCTGCCAATCCACTAAGTAGGGGCCTCATATCCGCACGCGTGTATAATGATCACAACCAAATTCTTTAAGCATATACATTGCATCCACAACATCACAACAATCAATTACCAGACCCAAGCATGATGTCCTACTACTACACAACATCCAAACCATACATGATTACCAATTCCAATTATCACCCATGATCATCCAAACATGCCATACAACTAGTTTAACACGTTCTATTACACTAGGATCCATCCTTGAACATATTAGCAAGTTCCTATCATCTCAAACATGATCACAACATCATACTTCAACATTTACACAAATAAAGTTTCCCTTTTGGGAAAGAACATCCAAAGTCTATCAAACATCCAAGGTATGCATGAATTCATCAATAATATACCAATTCAAGCTCATACTAACATCTAGACATGATCAACAACACTAAACACCTCAATCCAACAATCTTCATAAACAAAAGTTTCTACTTTTGGCAAGCTATGATCAACATCATCAAATTAAAGATTTCTAGCATTCATAATATCAATCTAGCATCTAATTATCATCATGAACCCATCCATAACATCAATCCATCAATAGATCACTACTACATGCAAAATAAAGTTACTATTCTTAGTAACCTATGAACAATGCATCAAAATCCCAACTTTCTTGCATAATCAACGTATTCTAACATTCATACAACCCAATAATCATCAAACATTCATCAAACAATCATCCATCATGCATAATCAAGCCATTTTCGAATTAGGGTTTGCTCAACACCAAAATTCATGATCAATCCACTAAAAACCTAGAATTCTTGCATAATCGACGTTAACTAACATGTATACAATATAACTAACATGTTAACATCATCAAACAACAACCAATTCGACTCCATGAATGCCAATTCACGAATTAGGGTTCGGCCACTATGAACTCTTCACAAAAACTCGCAAAAACTAACCTTTAACCTTGTAATTGCTTGAAATTGATGATTCCTAAGCGTTGTATAACTTGTAATCGAATCAAAACCACACAAAATCGCTTGTTCTTGGCTGGATTCGAAGTGGGGAGAGTGTTTGGAGATGGTTTGCGGCCGAAGGGTGGGTTAGGGTTTGGGAATTTTGTTTTAATTAATTTTAATTTACATATTTACCCTTTAAACCCTTGTGTTTTGGTATTTTATAAAAACTAAACTTTAAACTCTTTGTAAAGTGTTTTTAACTTCATAATATAAAGATATAAACTTATAAAGTTCATTATATATAGACACGTTTCCGCGTTACGCGATAAATTCTTTAATTAACCGTTTATAAATGTGTAAACACATAAACATAACCCAATACTCACATAATCACTTAGATTCACATCAAATTAACATTAATCATTATTATTAGGTCACCAACGTTCAACGACAACTAGTGTGTGTTCACGACACGTGTATACAAGACTTAACGGAACTAACGGAGTTTGGTAACGTAAATTTACCGGATGTCACATATGATACTAACGATAAGGAGAATACCTTAAGCTCTATAAACTTCATGTTTATGTTTTGATGGATGTGATATAATGATTATAAACTAGGTCACAACTGGTGTCAAAAAACTTAATAAAAACTTAAATTCCTCATAAAATTTAATCAAAAATAAGTATAAAGTTATATAGAACCCTTATTATTGATTTGAATAAAATTAAATGCTCCTTTTTCATATTTTAACTTTTAAGAAAAACATAATTTGAATATATAAAATAGAGGTAAATTCATTATGAATAAAAGATGACTAGTGAAATCAAAATTGTTAGAGGTTGAAGAGAGTGCTTGAGTTACAACCACGGCTTGCCATTTAAGTTCTATCATATTACAAAAGTGTCACCCAAGGCTTGTCATTTAAGTTTCATCGTGTTACATATTTCTTCACTATATTTCTTCCTCAATTTAGTAATTTAAAAGGATGTTTCTTCCGTATCATCTTTACCTACATAAATGTATGTGCTGATATGCGTACATGTACACCTGCAGACATACATATAAATGCATATACATATAAAGAGAGAAAAGAGGTAAGTGTAAACATATACGAGAGGGTTCAAGCGAAAACTTTAATAGATGGGAAAACTATTATGAGAAGCAAATTTGATTGCACTTTAAAATTTAGATATATTTGCAATTAGCATCCAAATATATATGCCTTATTTTTTAAATATAAATCATTAAATTTAAAAACCTTTTTATAACTTCTTTGAACACAAGGCTAGATAGGGATATGTAAACAATAAGGAAGAAAAACTTAAACTGATTTTTGGATTTTGTGCATAACGTTTCTTGATCACTTTAGATAAAATGATGCATATAATATATAAATAAATGAAAAATAATATATTTTAGCCCTTTTTAATAGTTTTAGAAATTAGTCTAAGGTCAATCACATATTAAAATTCATAAGAACGAAAAAATCTACTTCTCACTATCACAAACATTTTTATTTTATCTTAACAATATTTAATTAGTATAAAACATACGGAGTATATGTATTGAGAAGTAATCTGTAAGTTTGATACATAAGCTTCTTACTATCACGAAATAAAATGTTGGTTTAGTTTAAAACAGACACGAGTCAACTTCTTGTCAAACTCTCGTACAAGCTTAGCTAAATAGATCGAGTCACTTGAACACTTCACGTCTTTTAATAACAGAAGAAATAATCTTTATGTATTTCATTAGCTTGGTCTATGTTGATGAGAGAGTGGGCAGCATAGTAGTATCAAAATTGAGGACTTGTTTGTAAATTGATAAGATTTTGGTGGTCAATCTATGAAACCTCAAACCTACGATATTTACTATAGTTGCCAACCACCAGTTTTAATGTTATAGAAATGTTTAAATAAAAAAATTAAAACTAAAAAGTATAAAAAATAATCCCAACAATTAATCATTTTAATCAATGGTTAAGATCAATTTGTAGGGAAAAGTTTGTTAGACCATGTGTAATGGGGCATTAAACTCATACATAACGGTACATAATGTCCCCATCAATATTATGGTGGAGCGTTATGTTTAAAGGTGTGTTATTATTATAACGTCACAAATCAACAAATCCATAATGTTAAAGGGGCGTTATAAGGGCATCAACCATTACTTATATTTTTAACAAAAAAATAATGGTGACTTGATGCTGATTTGGCAGAAAATGTTCCTTAATGAGCATTAACCATTACTCATAGTCTTAGAATGGTATTTTATGAATAGTCACTTTTGTTGAACTTTTACAAGTTCTTTTATCTTTTTAAACGTTCGTAACTTTTATGTACGGTATCATTTTTTAATAAAGATTACACCACAAAAATGATTGATTTCTTATCTTTAAACAAGAGAATATTGTTTTATAAAAAGATAATTGATTTTTTTATGTTTTTAAGTCTACGTCTCGTCGTTGTGTCTTTAGTGCAGTTAATTGTGTTTTTTTATTAGGTATTTTGTTTTCCTGAATACTATTATGTTTTTTTTCTAAAATGATGATTTTTAAATAGATGTGATGGTAGAATAACATTGTTGTGCATCTATAATATGTAAAACATAATAATAAAGTAACAACTAATTAATTTAATACATTAAAAACAATAACAAAATAACACAATTTCTCATTGTGTAATTTTGTTATCATGTGTTATCTTGAACAATAAAAGTTTTGAAAAATAGATTGATGAAATAACATCATTGTGTCCCTTTAATTATAAAACATAATAATAGATAACAAATTTATATAACAATAAAAAACAATGACAAAAAATAACACATTGTGTTATCTTCAACACATGAGTTGTTTAAAAATAAATTGGTGAAAGTATATAATTATGTATTTCTAATTGTAAAACACAATTTGATAACAAGGTAATATAATCTATAGAAACAATGACAAAAATAACACAAAATGATCTAAACCGTAATACACAATAATAAATACATATAACAAATTATGTAAAATATATGACACAATATACTAATATTTGACAGAATGAACATATAAGAGACAATAATCAATATACCCTCGTTTTTAAAACAATAAAATGACACATGTCAAGCATACAATTCTTTTTAAACTTTTTAAATAATATTATATATAATTAGAGTGTGGAAAGAAAAAGCAGTACCATATGCTAATGACTTGTTTGTCAATCGAAATGATTTGGCGGTCAATCTATGAAACCTAAAATATGCATTGTAGTTGTTAACTATCAATTTTAATATTAGAACATTCAAAGTTTTCTTTCTATTTTTATGTGAGTGTATATTTTATATTATAAAGATGGTTGTAAGTGAATGAAATGATGAGGATTGTATCGTGATTTTTCATATTTGAGAAAACATGATATAACCTTCATTAATTTCTTAGTATTTTTAAAGATGATTGTGAGTAGATGAGAGGGAAAAGCTAAAGATATAAAATAGTATTACTAAATTAAATAAGGAAGTAAAAAAATAATATTTTTAATATAAATATGAGAATATAAATAGAAAACTAGTATGAATACTCTTGTTTATATAATTAGAGTGGGTAGCAAAAGTAGTGCGTACGCTAAGGACTTGTTTATAAGAGCATTCGCAACTCATTCTTTATATTTTTCCATATAATTACACTAAAATTCATTATTTTTTCTCTCTCATTTTTAACTTTATTATTACTTTTTGTCTCTCCTCTACTCACAAACACTTAAAATATATTAAAATTATTATAGGGTTTTAAACAGTGTTCCCCCAAGATAGAGATTGAATAGTAAATTTCTTATATCCTTCACTTACAACCACTTATAATCAAACCATATAATATAGGAAACACACTCACAGGAATATAAATTGATAGTCAATCTTTAAAACATAAAATATGCACTGTAGTTGCTGAACACCAGTTTTAATACAATAAATAATACGTAATCTTTGTAAATTGAAATCATAAACATAATGAATCAATCTCTTCTTAAACTTCCTCTGTTGGAAAACTTTATAGAATAGTAAACTAATTTTAAAATTGTTTCAATTAAATTACTTATATTTTTTTTGTTTCAATCAGGTCACTGATATTTTTATTTGTTTCAATAAGTTCATTAAAGTTTTGAAAGTATTCCAATTAGTTCACTCATATTTTAAACCTTTTAAATAATTAACAACTTTTTAAAATGATTCAATTCTTTATAAATATTATTAATATGTTATATATTTCAATTGTTTTAAAAAAAATTACAACTAATGAGGTATCTAATTAGAACAACTCTAAAGTTTTAGTGACCTAATTGGGGTAAAAAAAATATTATAAGTAACCTGATTGAGACAAAAAAAAATTTATAAGAAAACTGATTGAGACAAATAAATTTATGAGTGACCTAATTAGATCAATCTTAAAACTTGATTATTATTTTACAAAATTATCCCCATATATAATATCTTTTCATCTTCTTATACTCTTATATATTTATCCATTTCACAAGCATCACTAATTTTAATATAAGCCTGATAAAAAAACATATATAATCGAAGTTAAAAGGCTAATGATAAAATCATTGGATATAGAGTCGCGTGACTACACTTAAGGTCAAGGTAGCCAGATTTAAAGTTGGTTTGTGTAATTTAGTTTTGTAGTCGGCTATAGATTAACATATATCGTTCAGAAAATATAATGAGTTTTCTCCAGACTAGTTTAAGTTATAAAAAAAGTATATTTAAAGATAATCTAGATTAAATATAGAAAATAGACTTTGTATGGAGGTGAATGTAACAAATTATTTATGATTTTATATATGAGACAACAGGATAAAAGGTGATTTCGAGTATCTAAAAAAGAAAAGAGAAGGTAAAAACATAAAAGATTATTAATAAGATAATTTTCATTGTTTAGCAGCAACTAGTAGGATTTTAGGATAAGGTATAATAATTAAGACTATAAACGAATCAAATGTTTAATAAACAGTTTAATAACCAATTGACGACAAGTTTATTTGTGTTCATTCGTCTGATTAATGGATGGACACGAACAAGAATTTTCTTACGTTTAGTCAAACAAAATTGAACAGAGCTTACGTTTATTCATTTATGTTCGTTTAACATTCGATAATGTGTTTATTAATGTTCGTTCGTTTATGTTCGTGATAATTATGTCAAGTATGTTTGGATAATTATGTTATATATTTATATATTTTGGTGAATTTTGTGTAATGTTTATGATGAAAATGCTTATTTTATTATAAAGTTAATATATTACCAGTTGTATTTGTTTATGCTAATGAATGTTCTTTTATGTTTGTTATGTTCATAAAGATTTATTTGTATTCATTTCGTAAGATTGTGTTATTAAATGTTCGTGAGCAGTTCATTTACTTAATGAACGAATATGAACAATAATCTTGTTCGGTAAGTATTCATGAACGATTTATAAACATATTCATTTACTTAGTGAAAAAACGCGAAAGAGATTTATTTATGTTCGTTTAAAAATCTAATAACAAGCTCTATCATTTGAACTCCTAACACTTTTATTTAAAAAAATATATCATTTTACTCCCAAGTTTCTTTTTAATATACAGGTTATTGGGACGAATAAATAATTACATACTCCAACATGACGTATGTTTCAATAAAATTTATGAAATATGGCTTTGTGACTTGTGAGCCAGCAGGTCATGTGATGTTATAAAATTTAAACAAATAGTTGTGAAATCTTGCCTCCTAACGTGGCAGCTCATGATTGGTTAATGTGGAATTTTTGCAGAGGATAGATAGGGTCATCTAATCATTTTGTCAACCTAAAGTGGTAGTCAACTTTAGGATACTTTATGGTAAATTTTGTGTTTTTAAAACAAGAAATTGTTTTTTTATTTAAGTTGTAATTTATAATAAAATCGTGTAGGATATGAAGATTTTGTTTTGGAAAAAAATAATTTGTAGACATAATAGTTAAATAATAGTTTAAGTGCTTACTTGTTCTTGATGACAAGAGTTGCCTATTAGTTAGTAGTAATAACATGAGTTGCGCGTAAGAATGAAAAACATAAATCGCTAGTTATGTAGAATGTAGGCATAAGTTAATACGGTAACAATGTAGCTTATTAGTTAAAATAACATGAGTTGTGATAGTCTGATAAAATACGAGTTGCTTAAGTATATGAGTTGCATTCAGTTCCTACTACACTTGTACATAGTTAAAAACCAATGAGTCCTTAAATGGTTAAACCGTTTAGCATGTATCTAGCTTGCATACATGTTAATGCTCTAGTAATGCACAACAAGGGGTGAAATTGATGAGTAATGAATAATAATATATAGTTAAGGAATACCTTAAATAAAATAGAACTGTATAAAAAATTAATTAATTAATTAAAAGGCATAGTCAGACGTCACTTTGGCTCTGTTGCATGCCACCTTTCATATGCTAGAGTGGCGTATGATACGCTAGTCGTTGCATGCCATACACGGGACATTGAACCAAACAAGTTTTGCACTATTTCATGATGTGATAGCTTATATCCCTTAGGGTATTTGATCCTATATGATTAGCATTGAAATAAATAATCTAAGTAATGGATTTTGTGGGTATATCTCATGACTAATAGAGGATGAAGATGAAGCCTCGACCAAATAATTGTGAAGAACAATTTTGTTTTGTACATGATCCTTTTGCATGGGCATACCTACGTATAATGAAAATTTTTATGTGTTATGTATATGGGAAAATTCTGGTTGTTCTTTTTAAAATTTTGTAATTGTTCCCTTGAACTTTTGAAACTGAAGAGAAAATAATAATGTCTCAAACACATTATCGGGGTGGAACTACAATTGGGTTATAGTTCAGCGAATCATAATTTCTCGCTAACCGGGGTCTATAACCCAGTAGATTTTTAGTACTTTCACCCTCAAATAATCAAGTAACTAGTACGAAAAAAATTATTTCGAGATAAATGTTTTTTATTATTAAGCAAGCTAAATTTATATTGACTAGACATTGTTCTCAAACATGTGTTTTCCGGTATTAAAGAGTTTGGGAACCATTTTAACGATAAGTATAAGTGTTTAACACATATTACATATCATCACTTTTAAGAGTATAATTGTCTTTAACATCATATATAACCACTTTTATGAGTATAAGTGTTTTAATATAGTTCTTGATATATATGAAAATACAATATTATAAAGACCATTTTAACAATGTTTTTCGGCAACAAACCGGATCCGATCCAATCTGACCCGAACCGGACCATAAAATATATTATATTGTGAAGCCAAATTACCCATAAAAATCTCCGCCCCCATGAAAAAATTTCTAGATTCGCCATTGTTTTTTTGTGAAAAATATTTGATTATCTATACTATATATAAAACATTTAGGAAATATATTTTAAAATACCATAAAATTAAGAAAAATACTTGTCTCAATGCATAATGTACAACCAATTTTAAGAGTAAAATAGTAATTATATCATTATTTACAGATTACTCCCTTATAATTAGTTACGTAATAACACTACAATTCTTACATTTACATAAAAGTTTAACAAATTTGATCTATTTAATATTTTAAATTTGCATAAGTTTAGGAATTTAAGAATCAATTATCCAACCCTATCTATTATTTTAGGTATTTAGTAACCAATTATTAGATGGTACATATAAATATTTTGATTATTAATAAGTGAAACTATTTTCTTTCTATTAAATGAAGTTAAATTATGAGGTAACAGTAAATTAAAAAACAACTTTAAACCTTTATATTAACTGTTACGTAAAAATTTAATGAATTCGAATTACTAATAAGTAAATTTGTTTTCTTTTCGTTAATGAAGTTAAATTATGAGGTAATAGTGAATAAAAAATAACATCTTTAAACCTTTATACTAATTATTGTTTTAAAATTTTAACAAAGTTGAATTACTAATAAAAAACTATACACATATATAGCATTAAGTAATAAATAACTTTAAACAACTTTAAATATTTATACTATTTGTACACATATCTTAACTTTAAAGGTGAAAGGTACTACCATTGACGCTGGCGTAAAAATTTTAACAAATTTGAATTACTAATAAACTAATTGTATACATATATAGCATGAGTAAATAAACAACTTTAAATAACTGTAAATATTTATACTAACTGTACGCATATATTAACTTTAGGGTGATTTACATAATTTATGTAAATATTGATTTTTTTAATTAAAAAACTACTCAAAACTTTTCAAAAACAGGTTATCTCTACTATATATAAAGTATATGAGAGTGATATTTTAAGTTACTATAAAATTAAAAACAATTATTTTATTCAATGCATAAGATACAATCACTTTTGAAGGTAAAATCGTATTTATAACATTACTTAAATATTACCCATTACAACTTGTTATATAATAACTTTACATTTACTAACACTTACATAAATTTTACATTATCTATCCACAACAAAAATGTTTAAGATTTCAGCTATTTTTTTAATTTATCACATTTAAAAACTTTTAATACTACAACTGTATTGTGTATTTTTTAAACGTTTTGGTGTAAACTTTTTGCTGAACCGATCTGTATTTCATAAGCTACAATAAGTTAATGCGCAAATATACAAGTAGTCATTCAAAACTCATTTATTTTATTTTTTAGATTTTAACTTAGAAAAAACATAATAGACTTTTGTAAAAATATTACAAGAACAAAAAAATATTAGAAACACATAACGAATATAAAATGTCGCCCCGCTGCATTGTGCGGACACCCTTCTAGTCTTATAGACATGTACACAAAATTTAGAAAGATTAAACTTGTTAATCATGAATAGTAGATAATTAAGTCTAGCTAACTGACTTACATCATCTAGTCATTCAATATGTAAAACTTAACCATGTATTTTGGTAATGTACTAATTTTCTAAGACCAAAATGTGTGAACTTTTATATACTTTTGCCATTGTGTTTAAAAACTTAAGTGCTACAAATATACATCACTTTTAATATTATATTAAAGTAGGATTATGTATAAGCAAATTATATCAATGTTACATGTAAATTGATAAAGAGCGTCTAAGGTTTTCTAAAGTTGCAAATCATATTACATATCTTTACTATAATAAATAAGAATTTAGGGGGACACGCGATATATTCCTAGGATGTTAAATTATGATTTATCTGCTCCTTTGTGGTCAACCCTTAAATCATAAAACTTATGTTATGTGAAATATTATTTGCTTATTTTCTTCATTCACCATCCCCAAGATTGATTTTATGTGAAAATTGAAAAAGTTTCTATATATAATCATGTCTCGTTTTCTTTTCTTTTCTTTTTATGTGAATTCTTTTTCTTTGGGATTTCCAAATTCCAATCCTCAAGATTAACTTTTATATACAATCACCTAAACTCTAAGACAATACTCACAAAATTATCCTTTCTTATTTTCAGTATTATTATGTTAGTACTTAAAGTTTTTAGTTTTACGTAATTTCAATAATATAGTATTTCGGTTCTAGAATCTTAATTATCAGTTATTTGATTTAAAATTTTCTTTATTAGCCCATGTGATACACATGTTTCTAACCAGGTATGGTATACACACATACAAATGCACTAATTATAATGTTAATTGGATAGCATTGACGAAAAAATAAATTCCACTTGTTCTTCTAATCTTAAATATTTTTACGTAGCTGGTTTTTTCATTAAAAGCTCGCTAGAATGATTCACCCAAAGTTACAATGTAATTGGTATAATAGTGTGCTTTATATCATAACATTAGGTTCAAACTCATTATAACGATGCATTCAGAATTGCAGATTAATGCAGTGTTGTGATTGATAAGTAGATATGCTCATGCTTATTTTCTCATAGACAAACATGTTGTATGCAAACGTATACAATAAATTGTAGTATTTTATAATGACGATTATCGTATAACATCATTAAATGATAGATCTAGGGTGTTTGTGAGTCGAGAACCAGACCAGAATTGATTATGGCAGGTTTACAGGACCACAATCCGACCATTTTATGAGTGGTCCGTTTCTGGATTATGCATGTTTCGCGTGTCAAGACGTTATGGGTCAGGTATGACTGAAAGGTTAGTTTGTCTTGAAAATTTAGTCGGGCTAAAACGTTTATGAGGCTTGTCATATAGATTGTAAACTTTCATGCAAACTAACCATTAGAGACGAACTTTTGTAAAATGCTATCAAGATTTTGTACGTTTAAGATAACCTTCATTTATTAGCAATAAAGTTAAACAGTTAGCCACTTTTCCTTTTAATTTAGAGATTTGTACATCAAGAGGTTTTCATGGATATCAAATCACCTTGCGTTCAAACTTATACGATATTGCAATTCATTCTATTGTATACCAATGATTAGCGAAAACATTGTAAAGTGGATCAAGAACGGACAAGAACCAATTATGGCAGGTTTACAGGATTGAGGACGGACCTTTTCTTAGGTGGTCTTCTTTCAGGTTGTGCAGAATTCACTGGTCGAGACGCATAATGGGCTAGCTGGTAAAGACCGTAAAGGTTAGCTGGACTTGAAATTTCATTTAGTAGTTTCATGCGAACTTACCATTAGAGTTGCAGCTATTTTATTTTTGAATATGTAAGATGACATTTGATTGACATTAAACTCTAATGGTTAGTTTGCAAGAAAGTTTACGGCCGAAATGAAATTTAAAGCCCACTAGCCTTTCCAGTCCTACCCAACCCATAATACGTCCCTACCACAAAACTTGCATAACCCGAAACTAGACCAGCCAAAAAAGGGTTGGTACTCAGTCCCGATTCGTCGGTCCAGGCCAATGTGGTTCTCGAAGCATGAAAACCCCAAAATCTTGACGTGTGTGCAAGAGAGGTCAAAAACTAAAGGAAAAAAAGGACCAAATTACCGACTACATAATGGCCGGTCCAGTCAACACCAATCGGTATAGAAAGCGTTTGCTTGATCTTGGGCTCTACAAGCGAACCATAACCGACATGAAATGCTAATCACTCCAATGCTCAAAAATTCTATTGATGAACAGAGTGATGTGGGGCTAGCAGGTTTCATGGCTCTTCTATATTTTGTAGTGGATTAATTTTTCTACAAAAATTAAGCGTTTATCATAAATTAGAACTTCAAAACGGCAAACTTAACGATAAACCTACCCACTAACAACCCTGCAGCCTGCACACATTCACTTCTCCTGGTCCTCCTCATCTTCATCTTCTTCAGAGTCATCTGTGCCAATGTCCTGCAAAAATAATTCCAGTTCAATCGATACCTAAAGCCCCTAAGAATAAATGCGATGATTGGATCCATTTACTTATGGTTGATCTTGAACAGTTTAAACGGGTCAAATAAAAAATCTGGTTATGAATGAAATAAATAGGAGTCAAACGTCAAACCTGTAGAAAGCCACTTAAAAGTGTATTTTTAACGGAAACCATATAAACTGATTTATTTGAACAAAATCAGATTGTTGTTGTAACTGTATGAGTTCATATTAACTATCTATATGTAATGAACATCCTTTTGTCAAACATATTCATGGTGACCCAACCAGAATCGGAGCATACTAGAAGTCGGCCATTTTAAACCAATACTCAACCCACCCAATGTTTTCAGTCCAGTTGTTTACCTCTTCATCCTCCTCATCACCAAAGTCCTCTTCATCAGCATCCTTATGATCAAGAAATTTTGGAAAAAATCAGTAGGAAGAAAACTTCATAATCATGGATGCAGTTATATGATAGATAAAAAACATAAAAGAAGAAAATAAAAGGATTACGTTGTTGAAATACGAAAGAGGATTAACCCATAAATCCTCTCTAATCAATTCAGCAACCTGCAATACATAATTAAGCATTGTGAAGTCAAAAAAAGGTTTGAAGTAAGCATATGTATGTTTTAGCATTTTCATGTGATTCAAAGATCTTGTGAACATACTCCATCATGAATTTCATCCAAAATCAAATCATCTTTCCGTTGGGTCCCACTGAACCAGCTAAAGAAGCTGCATCAAAATGTCCTTGAAAATATAAATAATTTGCATGAAAAACACTTAGAAAAGGAAAACCAGGTTGGTCAAACAGGTAAAAAAGAAAAAACAAGTTACACAATTAAGGTGTGTCAAGCATTGTCTAAAATGTATAAGGAAAAATGATAAACCTTTTTCATAATCATATTCGATGTAGTAATTTATAAAATCCAAAAAAGAGGACAGAGAGGCTTCAACCCAGTTGGAAATATAAAAATAAGTTTTGACCAAAACCCATATTGACCTTTTACATAATCCCACACGTTATTCACCTGTAAGGCTAAACAGATACAAAAGACGTATTTATTATGCCGACAACAATAAAAAAAAGAGAGAAAGATAGATCATATTTATTAACCTGTCATCCTCATGGGTCCTCTTCTTTCCGTTCTTTTCATGTGTAACTCCATTTGGTAGTCCCTGCAGAAAAATTAATAACGGCCCCAAGATCAGATGACTACAAAAGGACGCATAGATAGACATAAAATAACAAAATTCTACCATGCCCTCTTTCCACTTGATTGATGTAGCAGTAATTTTTGTAGATCCCTCATCAAGAAATGTGAAAGTTTTTGTTAGCTTTGTATCCTCAAAGTATGGGTTGGGACTGAAGTTCTGAAATAAGTATGAGATCTTATAATTACTTATCATGCAACTAAATTAATCAAATACACACCGACAGTTTCAAGCATTATATATTAAAAATCCAAAAACAGGTTAAGGGTGTTTGGATGGGTATGATACTGTGACTCTAGTCGAAGTAATCATTTTTTAGTGTTTGGATGAAGCCTGAAGAGATTTCACTTGTAATTGTTTGATTATTTTAATGGTCAAGTAATCAGTTTCATACAAGTTGCAACAAAAATAGATAACCAAAAGGAAAAAAAAAATTGCCTGATAACCCCTTCTTTTAACCTGATTTGAAGGACTTCTACACGTTTTTCAGTCTCACAAGACTTAGCTCCTAAAAAGTAATCAAACACGTCATAACACTTGGCCAAAAGATTATGACTATTACAACTTCAAATAGCAATAGAACAACAGAATACCATCTAATTGCCCATTTAGTTACAGCTACTTATATTATTCAAACATCAATAATCACTTCTTAAGTGCACATCTAGACAGCAAATAATGAACACAACAATTTCAATCAAAGGCGCATACATAAATGAAAAGATAGACAGATTTGATGTATTTTCTCTAATTATCGTTAAGAAATAGAATACTTACAATATGATTGAGTAACCCGACTTTACATCTTTCATATCTTCAACTTCGAGAGAGGTCAGATGCTTAAATATCTAATAGTACAAATGTATGTCAAAAAAGAACTTAACACGGAGTACGTTTACACGATTTAAAAAAGTAACCTTTTGGTCTTCTTCATTCAGAAGATCAGCGAGAGCAGGATGACTCAAGAACTGCAAGAACAAGTCCAAATTAGATATAAACCTGATTATGAGATATTGAGCATTCAGAATCATATACTTTGTTGTAAGTAACCAAGGTGTTGAAAAAATGGATGCAGGATGTGTAAAAAGTTGACCACTTACAGCAGTTAACCAAAAGTCAGGAATTGATTTAATGATATCACCGCGCTTATTGTACACAGGCTTCCGGATCTCATTATATTTCTGCTCAATTTCCAATACTTTATCACTTGCCTCCTCATTGATCTGGAGCCAAAAATAAAAGATAGGAATTAGAAGGTTCTTGGATGTGATATTGAAAAAACTGTTGTGAAAGTGATCATGTGAAAATGAGATTGTTAATCACTTTAATAGAATGAGTTTTGAAAGATAGTTTTCAAAAACACTTCTGCTGCAGTACGTTGCTATAATCAGATAATTAGAGGTTTAAGTGCTTGGCAACTTTTATTGTTTGGAATTAATATATCAAATGATCAAACACACATTATGTTTTCCTCTATTGCAACTTGAGTCACTTTTTCAGATTCAGATATTCAAGTGCTTAAAGTTAAAGACTTAGGTAGTCCGTAGTCAAAGGCACTAGGCGCACTTGAGGCGCAAACCTGTCACCTGGGCACTTACAAAGCGAAGGCCTCTTTAGAAAAGGCGAACGGTATACGCAAGCCATTTTTAGAGTTTTATACATGCTTTAGGCTAGTTTAGGTTTGTTCCAGGCCATTTTAAGATGTTTCATACTAGTTTTAGCTATGCCAGACCAATTGCTTGCAGAATTCGGCCGGAATCTGCTTCTATGCACCTTTGCCCCTTGACTTCTACAATTAAGTAATTTTGATTGAATAACAAATAATAATCTTTTATGCAATTGTAGGTATTTTGGTTCCAAATATAATCATTTTTGCCAAGCACTCTACTTAGTAAAAAGATTAACACTAAAGCCCCCCATTTAACGGGAGAAAACTCAACAGATAAGAAACCCTAAGAATGCAAATAAGCACTACATATCTGGTCATACTGCAATCAAAGTCTCTCAATCATCTAATGTTGCTTCACAGCATTCCAATGTTAGAAAAATCAAGATTAATCAGGACCCAATTGCCCGTTTTTACAACACTGCAATATTCGCAAAACCAATTGAACAGTACACTGCAAATCGATGATGATGAGAAAAAGAAGTACCTTTTCGAGCTCATCTTGAATCTCCTGCAACTTTTCAATGGATTGAACAAGCTCAACGTCAATTTGCTCAGCTCCGTTGTCGATTTTCTCACCGACCTTCGGCTTCTTACCCTTGTCGGCCACCATTTTAGAAACCTAAAATTGGCCAATTTCTTCTTGCTCTAGTCTTCACAGAGTTTGTGTGTGTGAACAAGAGGAATGAAGGTTTTTGTGTTGTTAGGGTTTTAGGATGTTTGAACAAAAGGATTAGGTTTTGGGAGTAGAATATTGGGCTACTTTGTTAATATCAAAACTTTCAAAAAATATTTTAAATAAGTAAATCAAGTTTAAAAATATTTCAATCAGACCATTCATTTTTATAATTTATATAAATTAAAAGTCATAATATATATTTTAGTATGTTATACTTTTGGATTCAGTTAGAAAATATTTTTTTTCTATCTTTTGATGCTGATATAGAATGTTGACGTAAATTTAGGCACTTTTTTTTTATTTTTTTCATAATTAACATGTTTTTTTTTATTTTTTAATATAATTTTATATATTGAAAATTCTAACTCTCATGTTTTTTCCATCATTATTTTCTTGTCATAATAAAATTTGGTATAACTCGATTTGATCGTTTGGATGTCCAGTTTAAAAAAAAATATGCATGAGTGACTAAATTAGAACACTTTTAAAACTTGGTTACTATTCTGTGATATTTTTCAATATCAAATTTCAAACTCATCATCTTGACCGTTGTATATTACCAAATACCAAGTGAAGTAATTTCAAATTGTGTGATTTAAAAATGGCATATGATAATTAGAGGTGTCAAAACAGATAGGTTGAATGGGTTGATTGTCATGTTCGAATGGGTTTAGATGAATATGAGTTGGGTCATGATGGACTAACGAATTAGTATAGAATAAATTATAATTTTTTTATTTAAGTATACTTAAAATTATGGATCTTATTTTTAAACTTTTATAATTATATTGATCATTATTTATTTAAAAACTTATCACGCTTTATGTCCTTTCTACTTACTAAAGTTAAATTTTTCAACTAGTTTTTGTAAAAGATTATTTTACCCTTACCTCTTAAAAGACGAAATCTATAATTTTCACTAATCTTTTTTTTTTTCTTTTTTTTATTTTATTTACTTTATTTCTATTTAATTTTTTTCTCTTTTTCATCACTTTTATTTTAATAAACTTATTTTTTTAATAGTCATTTTACCCTTAACTCTTAAAATGACAAATGTGTTATTATTAATCTTTTATTATTACTATTATTTTAATTTTATTTTATTTTCTTTACTTTTATTTATTTTTAGACCCTTTTGTTTAAAGAATAATCATAAATATTAATAGTAATTTTATTTTATTTTTTTATAAAATGTAACTTTATTATAGATTTTTATTTTCTTATAAATTTTTTTTATTTGTTCATTTGTTCATTACCTTTGTAATAAAACTAATAAAATTAGACAACTAAGTCTTTAACTTTTTGGAACAAGATTTTTTAATCGTTTCAAGTTATTTGGTTTATGGTTTATATTCAAAACCGATTGGAGAAAGTAAGATTTTAGTTTATGATATGAATTTTTATTTTTTTGTATTCAATCAAATGGTTTGTTTTTAAATATAAATATAATGTGATAGCGCGTTACTTTCATTTAAAATAAAATATACTAAAATGTTACTAAAGAACTACTAGGAATTTTTAAATAAACAATCATTCAAATTTTTTTATTAAATGTACTTTTATTCATGATTTTATTTAAATTGTTTATCTTTTTATCAACAGAAATCAAAGCCAAACCACTTAAAATTAAAACAAAACCGAACCAAACAATTATTAAAGGTTTGCTTTGCTTTGGTTGGTTTACGATTAAGTTTATTTAACCTTTTTTCAGTAAAAACACTTAAATACTCTATATATCTATTTTAATTATACATAGCTCAATTTAGAATAATTATAACCAAGTAAAATAAAAAAATATATACTAAAATCATACGGTCTTTAATAGATTTTTAATATAAATCGTAAGTCAGACTATTTAAAATAGTTAAAAATTCTTATACTAAAAAGGTAATAGAAAAACGATGATAAAACAAAATCAATTACTAGTTTAAATGTATAACATAAAAAATATTGTAAGCTCTCCATCTTGTTTACGTATGATTAGAAAGATAGATAACTAATTTTTAAAAATAAAAAATAATAATAAATAAAAAACTATAGACAAAATTATATTTTATAAAAAAAATTAAGTAATAATATTTCATATAAGTTTATAAAATAAAAAATTGATTAAAAAAATAAAGTAAATAAAATAAAAACAAAATAGAAATAGTAAGAGATTAAGGAAAATTGCAGATAATGACAAAATGGTACATTTACACAAACTAACTGAAAAAGTTAACTTCAGTTAATAGAAAGGACATAAAATATGACAAATTTTTAAATAAAGAATGCTTAGTATAATTATCAAAGTTTAAGAACAAGATCCATAATTTTAAACATACGTAAAGGACAAAATTTATAATTTACTCATTAATATAATATAACAACACTTTTATTGTATCAAAATTTATATAGATATTAAATCCTCACCACCAAAAGCCCTATCGTCATAGCTATATCAAACCGTCACATTAACTTATCTTAATCTTCTAACAAATCAAGGGTTACTCGTCGCCTTAATTTATTGTTATCTAACAAATCAAGTGTTACCAGTCTAATATTCACTTTCTTTTGTAACAATATTCCGACAAAAAAGTTTTAAACTACTCACATTCAGAGTCCAAACAACCAAACTATTTATTAAAAAATTAGTTGCTCTTTCTTTCACCTACACAATCCAACCAAACTCAAATTTTCACTCTTATTAGCAACCAAACCAAACCGATATTTTATTAAATAATGATATAATGTTATAATTTTTTCTAAAAATGGATGAGATCATGCTAGATTTTTTTAGATGACAAGTTTTATCAAATTATATATATTCAGCCAATTGCCACCAACTACATGTGGCAAATCGTTTAAAAGATTAATAAATTAAGTCGTCTATTAAGCTAAGGTAAATCTTATCTTATCTTACTATTCTAATAAAATGGTAAATGGAGGTGTCACGTGTCAGCGTCACAATCATTGCTATCAATTTTTTCTCGTCTCTCTCTCCTATTAAATAATTACTTTGATTACTAATAAATTTATTTTAATACATTTTAATATATACTAAATTAAGAAAGAAATTTATTTATTAAGGTTATTTTTAAATAATTGATATTTTAATAAGTCTATTTTCTTAAAATAAAAAATAATCAAATCTGGGAGTTGTAATAAGAAAAAGAATTTAAAATAATATTTTTATACGATTTGTTTTAGAATAAAATGTTTATTTTTTAATAAATTTTAAAAAGTTGATATTACTGTTTTATTATTTATAGTTATTCTTATACGTAATTTCAGTCATGTCATATCTTAAAGTATCATTTTATAATTAATAAATTTATTATATTAATATTTTATTTATTCAACACGTGTAATAAACGAGTTTACTAACTCTAGTATGTTTAATAAAAAAATCAAATTATGAGAAAATTTAATTCGTAGAAAGGAAAAATAAAAATAAAACATAGGATATTAATATGAACAATAGGAATACCCCAATTCTCAAATTAATCCACATGCATAAGCCTTCACAACCGGCAAAAGCATCAACACAACCCTCATAATATGACCAAGCGGCATGTCCTATCTATAGATGGTAAACCGTGTTTTGGGTCATACCCGAAACCGGGTATTTTTGTACCCGGGCCGGGTTCACTTACTTGAAAACCCTACCCGTCATACGCGGGTAGGGTAGGGTCGGGTCCGAAACCGGGTTCAAGACCAGGTTTAGTTTTTTTCTTCTTTTATTTTTCTGTTTTTATGTCCAAAAACGGTTTAATATCGGGTTCAATACCGGGTTTAATTCAGGTTTAAACCGGGTCGGAGTCGGTTCGGAGTCGGGTGGGGTTTGGGTTTGCTAAAAGCCTCAAAACTAAAATCAGTTCCAACCATATGGCTTTAAACGGGTCCAACCCCGGGTATGCCTTCCATCGGGTACTACCTGTACCCGGATCCGGGTCGGGCCCGAACCCGGTTTTTATGCCCACCTCAAGTCCTATGTACATGAACCTTCGTCCAATGTTGAGATTGTTTCAATATGACATCGTTTGTATAGTGGTATAAATCAATTCTATTTGTTGGCAAACATGAATAAATGATCATTGGGGTAATGATTATGATCATTGGGGTAATGATTATTCTTCTAAGTTGCCCTTGCTTCAACAAAGAAACGAAAATTTGAACACGCTAAGCGATCAATCTTACAAGTATTACGTGTCCTTGTCGACGAGCGAGATATGGATTAAATGGACATGTTTATTCATGTATATAGCCCGTCTCGACCCCTCAAAACAAAATTTTATATTCTCTCTTAACTGTTCTAACCCTGAGGAGTTTTTTTTTAGCCCATCCTCGTATCTTGAAGAATTCTTTTGATCTATCCTGACACAAAATTGTATCTATGCGTTTGTATTGTAACTCTATGTAAAAGTCATTGTAAAACAAGAAATAACGGATATGTGATAAGTAAAAAACTAATAAATAATGAAGATTAAGAATTATAAAATTATATATCAAGAAAAGATATAATTAAAATCTTATGATTTATTTATTTTGATAAACTATTAAAATAATAATATTTAAATTTTAGATATATAATTGTTTCATTTAGTTATATAAAATCATTATCAATTAATTGAAGTGACGTGGGAAGCATAAATTTAAACCTCACTAGAAGTCACTTCTCAAAGGGCTAACGATGAAGGAAGTTGCTTGCAAACTTTGTAATCAACATCAAAACATTGCTATGAACCTGATTATGAGATGAAATCAACGTGGTTAAGTAATTAAAGAAAAGTATATGAAACTGAGTAGGTTTATGCTTGTTGTAGCTTACGATTCAAGAAAGACAAAAGTAACACTTCACATAAAATCAAATGCCAAAAAAGAAAAAAAAAAGGAGAAGCTTTTGTGATAAAAACTAAATCCACAAAAGTGCATTGTAGCAAATATGTTGTTTTTTAATATGTAATATAATTTTATGTTTTAAGAAGACACTTGTGAAATATTTATTTAACTATTCTTTATGTATGCTCTTTAACTTTTTTATGTTTTATGATATATATTAAAATTTTAGTTTGATTATAAAGTTATATATGTATTGTTTTTCAAAGATTTAATTTTTTTCATCTCGGTGGTTTGATAAAGATTGTTATTTGAATTAAAAAAATAAAATTTGCCTGGTACACAATGTGATTTCAAAAAAAAAATGCCATTTGACTCCATTTTGATAAACACAACTATCTCATTTATCAATCTCATTTGAATGAGGGCTATATTTGTAAATTGTGTGAGGGGCATATTTGTCGGACTTTTATCATTCCTTGATTCTATTCTAAAAGACGTATCTCTTTTGTCCCCAAAAAATATCACAAATAATTTTGGAACCTTCAATTCTCAGTAATGTTTGAACAACTCTTGTTTATCCGTGGCCCTAATGATGATTTCAATCTAAATTGGATTTACGGTAAGTTTACTCTTAACCCATTGGGTGCTTTAGTCGTAGTCACAATTATTTATAAGGGGTTTCCGGTGATTAGTCTCAATCGTAGACACAATTGTGCACATAAAATGTTATTCTACTCGATGATTGCCTAAATTGTTAAGAAATAGATTTAATCAATGTAGTGCTAGGTGTGGCACTTTATAGTATCGAGGTTGACATTTTCAAAAGTTAAGTCTTTGAATTTTATAACTCAGATACTTGATAGAAGGTAAATCAACATACAATTAATCCTATAAATGATAGAGATATGTTGTTATTGGTCCTAATTTTCTTGCCTAACAACCACCACACCTCCAAAACATCACAAAAAGTAGGGAGACCAAAAGAAATAAAAGGAAGTAGAATGGAGTCAAGGCATTGCAAAAAATGACAAAATGACTAAACATGGGAACACTGTGACTTGTGGTATATGTAAAAAAAAGTCATTATAAGTGGTTATTCTAACAGTCAAGATGGTCCATATTAGCCTTTTCTTGTATTGGTTTAAAGTTTTTTGGTTTAGTATTCATGGTATACTGAGCGATGATTCATGGACTATTGGTTTTAACATTGTATTTTATGCTTCTTTTATGCAGGTTATGTTTGGGGTTTTAATTAAAAATTTTATGTTTATTTTATGAAGAAATAAATATTATGCAGGTTGATGAATTTATATAAGTTATGCATTAGTTTTATGCAGGTTAATCCGTTATACGTAAGGAGAGGAAATTGACAAATATACTCCTCACATGGGGAGGTTTAACAAAAAATAATAGTGTTATTTGGGTGGATCAAATGCTAATTTTTTATTTTCTATTTTTGAAATTATAGTATGCATAACTCATAAGGCTAAATCTTAATATTTGGATTCAAATGACAATTTTTGTTAAATCATAAGTACGGAGAAAACACTAAACTTTTTCTCAAAAATATATTATTATATATCAATAAAATTTAGCTTTAGATTCATCTTGCATTGAGGTCATGGCTTCTAGTGATGTTTACAATTTGGTTAAAAACTACGAAACTGTCTTAATGGTCATCAGTTTGGTTTTGTAGCCGTGTTTTTTCCCGATTTAAATTTTATATTACAGGGAAGGTTTGGTTTACAGTTTATTTTGAAAACTTATCATATAAAACCAAGCCATAAGATTAGTATAAATTTATTTTTTATAATTTAAAATTTTACAGTAGCTATAGCTTATTAATTATTATGTGCATAAAAGGAACTCCAGAACTACATTTTTCATTTTATAAATTGTCTTACATTTACAACTTGCATAAAAACAAAAGGAAACCAAACCATTATTAGTGATGCACTTTGAATCGGCTTTAAACTTTAACTATTTGGTTCGGTTTCCAATTGTAACAAAACCGTTACTAAAGTTTTGGGTTTTGTCTGACCTAAAAACAATTAAAAGTAGATCACACATATCTTTATGGCTTCAAGATAACTACTCATGACCGATTAACTTTTAATCTTTTAGGGTCTTCGCGACCTAGAATGAATACAAGATAGTCCAAACTAGGATCTTTAAAACCCAATGGCGAAGGTTATAAGGGGCCATGTGGAAAATCTTTTTTTCGTTAATAGTATTAATTTTCTGTTTCCGGTAGTGTAAATTTTTTGTCCGGTAGTGTAAATTTTTTGTCCGGTAGTATAATTTTTTTTCCGGTAGTGTAAACTTTTTGCCCGGTAGTGTAACTTTTTTAAAATATATTGAGTTCGCCCATCCATAGCAAAACCGTAGCAAACTTTTCCATAGCAAAATATTCATAGCTAAAATCAAACAAAACTTCATAGAAAATATTCTTAGCCAAATGCGTAGCTAAATTAGCGACGCCAATTTTTAGAGCTAAAACCGTTGCAATATTGGTCCCTTGCAAATATTGGTCCGTAGCAAAAATCCGTAGCAAGATAAATTAACGACGAAAGTATCACTACTAACCAAATCCGTAGCAAATACTCGTTTTGCTATAGATTCGTTACGGATTTAATCGTAGCAAATACTTTTTTTAATAGTGAACCTAAATAACTATAAGTTTAGCTAGCATTTCAGTCGACTTTAATATATAGTATAGCATGTTAATATATTAATATATTTAAATGAACAATAATTTTTTGTCCTTAGTTCCCTTGGGTTTCATTATGTCTTAACTATTTTTATATTTATAATTTCTTTTAGAAGATATATACCTATACTTGAGTTTTTAAACGTTTCTAATTCTTTTGGCAATAGGTTTGGGATCGACTTTTGGGTAACACCATGAGTGTGTTCGGGCTAGGTAGGGTCACGCCCCTCTCATGCTTTAAGGGGCGGTGTTCCACGTTCATGAGCTACTTATGTAATACTCATGTCCGCCACTCATGATTGTATAATACACAATACTTATCAACTTACTCATAACACGAATCCTATAAGAAAATAATATGTATTATCATGCTAATTCCAACTTGCTACAATCTTCAATCGGTTAGTAATCATTGTTAACCATGTAAATTCACCATTGAGGCATTGGTGGTCATTTAAAAAATATAGATATATTTTTCAGGGGTCATATTTATATTCCCTTGGTATATTCCAATGATGAAGAGATAGATATATAATCAATGATGATTTGTTATATTTAGTAAAACAAAAATTGAGAAAAATCCAACGTTCTTATCTTTATTACGACCATATGTGGTTTTCTTAATTATGATGTTAACGTTTAAGAACATGAAGATAAGAACATGACATGATCCCTAGAAGACATTCTCTTTTCTCTAGTATTCTTTTTGACACTTTCCGCAATGCCCAAATAATGTTGTATGTTTCTGAAAATCTTTTCTCACAAATTTACAAATAATGTCTTTGTCACGTAACAGAATTGGTTACAGACATAAACAATTAGACAAATGTCATTGTTCGATCACCACCCCTGTTCATGAGTAATCTTTATAAATTCATTGTACATTGATAAATCAAGTTGATTGGACTATCATTCGAATGGCCACGCAAGTAGCTTGATTACTTGTTATTTGATGGGTGTGGGGTTGTTTAACATTGTAGCTTTTGTCGGTTAAGATTGTCGAGATTTATCCTTTTTAGAGAATTGCATTTGTAAAAACGTATAAAATGTACTGAAGAATGAAGATGATGTTTATATGACATTTTAGAGAATGGAAGGTCTCTTTTAAAACAAAAATATACAAGTATTTGATGCATGTTTATTTTTATTTTTATTGACACGTTTATTCGTGGTATTCTCAAACATTATCCATTAAAAAGTCTCATCTTTATGTTCCACAATAGCCATATAAACATTCCCTTAATTTGTGGAGACAAAAGAACTCATGTGTCCATTGCCACTTTAGCAAAGTTCAAAGAATCTTATTCAAAATTTCAGCATTAGTGGCTTGTGAAATGTAGATGTTGATCCCACCTTAGTTGGTTGAAAGTTACATACCTACAAGCAACTTACCCGACACCATCAAGTATATTCTTATGCACTTCCAAATTTGTTAAAATGTGTATGTAATGTGTAAACACATATCGTCACTATCAATTCAATAAATCATAAATACTTGACAAACTTGTGAACCATACTGATGGTCCACTGGTCTTTGTTTATATCTTTACTGTTTTCAAGGGTCTTTCTATGCTAATAATAAAAGTAGTTTTTAAAAATAGGAGAATTATAATATAGTTCAAACCATGTAAATAATATGTATATGTTCTTAGTTAAAATGTCATTTCTATACATATGATCCTTGAAATACTATTCTTTATTAGAGCCATTTATCATTTATTGTACAATTAAAGAATCTTTGTAGATCATAGGATCAAGATCATTACAAAACTTATTTTTATTACAGAAATTAAAAAATCATTGATTTATATAAATGTAAATTAAAAACTATTGATTTACATAAATGTAAGTTAAGGTTTGTGATATTTAGTTGTTTTATATTATTTATTATTATGTCTAATTTAAACAAATTTATAACAATTCATGTATCACCAGACTTAATTTACATTTATATAAGTTAATGATTTTCTTTGTTCTAACAACAAAAAAATATTCTGTAATGATCCTAATCTATAGATCATTAAAATGTTATATTTTTCGACGTCAGTAAGCCCTAAGGAAACATAATAGATATTGTAAGTGCATGAAGGCACCTATACATATAGTAATACCCATAGAGTTATCAAAAATAAATGATAAGAATAAAACTTGTGTTATTGACTAATTAATTAAAAGGTAATATAAGAGTAAAATACATTAATAGTCTCTGTGGTTTATTTAAAATAACAGGTTTGGGTACTAAGCAAAAAAGTAACACATTTGGGTTTTACATTTTTAATTTGTAACAAGTTTGGGTATTAACATTAATTTCTATTAATTTTTCTGTTAGGTTCAAAAGCATTTCTGTCATTTTACATTTAAGGGACTAATTATATAACTTAACTGAGGAGTTACTTCTGTAATTTACTTAAATATTATATGTGTATATATAATATTCTAATACCCAACAGATGTAAACACCACCTACCACCATGGCCATCATCAACGCCGGCCGCCACCAACGTCGGCCGCCTCCAACGCCGGCCGCCACCAACGCCGGCCGCCACCAACGCCGGCCGCCTCCAACGCCGGCCGCCACCAACGCCGCCGCCACCAACGCCGGCCGCACCAACGCCGGCCGCCACCAACGCCGGCCGCCACCAACGCCGGCCGCCACCAACGCAGGCCGCCACCAACGTCGGCCCCCACCCAACATCCACCTCCTAAACATCATCTCACCACCACCAACGCTAACCCCCACTGTAATATCCGCCCATTTCAAACTATTAACCCAAAACCCAAACCCATCTTGAACTTTTATACAATGGAAATTTTATTTTTGAAATTTAATTTCAAAGAAAAACAATATATGTGTTATTAGATCAATGTTATGGATTGTATTATTTAATTTTCATTTATTAATTATTTAATCAATTTATAATAAATTCATAGTTCATAAAAATGAAATTTATAAAATTATAAAGTTTATTTATCAATTATAAGATTTTAGCCATTTAGTAAATTAATCATACATTTTTTTACAAAATAACAATTATAAGTTTTATAAATTTAGTTTATTATGCAAATATTAAGTTTATTAAATTAGGGTGGAAGTGACATTTATGAAACTTGAATTACAAGTTTTACACATAAAATAACAAACATTCTAAACTATAAGGGTTAAATTTGTAGATTTTAAAACCCAAAACTTTTCTCTCGGCCGAGCTCCGGCCAGACCTCCGGCCGAACTCCAGCGAGGTCTTAGGACACCAAAACCCCATCGTTTTGAGCCGATTCAACTGTTACCCTTACCACGACTATGTTTCGAACTAATAACCGCTCATAATTCAAAGTATCCGACCATTTATCACCTTCGATTCGAAACCGAAGTGCCACCTTCAATCTCCGATCGGTTTCATCTTAGAAATCAACGTAATCAATCAAATTAATTGATCAAAAACATTTCTAAGAGAATTACGAATTCAAACATACCAATAATTGCTATTAACACCATGTAATTGCAATCAAATAAAAACCCGTAACTTCTGATCAATTTTAAACTCGTTTGATTGTAACAGACACATTTGGGATAATAAAATCATAGTGAAACCTTCGAATCGACCTCTTCGAACTGTTAGAACTCTCAATTTCAACTAAAACACTCATACATATCATCGTCGACCGACCGATTTCAGTCCCAACCTGCCACAAGTCAAACTTTATATTCGAGACAATCTCAATCGAAATTGGTTTAGGGCTCCTTATCATCTTCATCTGGGGAAGCTTTGCATGCATCTAATTGGATTGTTATCATAACAAAACTTCCCAAAGCATATTCCATCGGTCGCGACCCATTTCTCTGTATTCTTCATCGAATTCGTCTTCAATTCGGGTAATTTGATACAACTACACTCGTTTTCTCACGTTAATCAAAAGCCCTATGTTTAATTTGGCTTATGATTAGGTTTCATGTTCAATTTGAAACGAATTGAATCTAGGGTTCATGTTGATTTAGGGAAAAATAGATTTAAAAGGTTATAACCAATATTCGGTCATTTGAAATCAGATTTGTGGCTTTAGCCCACCGGTAACACGCATAACATACATACGGGCGACCCAGGTTCGACCATGGGCACCCGCATGTATTTATTGATTTATTTTTTAAAAGCTGGTTGTATTTTTTTTTAGAATTCAGAAATCAATTGTTTTGTAAAAAAATTATTATTATTTAATTTCTTGGAAATTATTAAAACAACTTAATATTATATTTTTACCAATTATAAAACATCATTAATATTATAAAATATTATAAATTCATTTATAGGTAATAATTTTATTCAAACTATTTTGAATCATTATAATCTAATATCTTGTAATAATAAAATTTTTTATTATTTATTTTTGACCAAAACTAATAATTAATTATTAATTGGTTATTTCTCACACTTTAATACTCAAACATTATTAATCAATTTTTTTACTTAAATAATATTTAATACGATAATTTCACAAACTTTTTCATTATCATTATCAATCTTAGTTACTGAATAATATTCATCTATTTTTCTAAACGCATTATTCGTAAACTAGTTATTAAAACCCTCAAATCATAATTGTAACCCTAATTCATACCTAATCGTTCAACCATTACTATTCTAACAAAAGTACACTAAACCCTAGGTTGTACCTTGTGGAGTTTTTGGTGGAGGGTTGGTGATTGAAGGTGGGTAAACGGTGGTGATGGTGGCTGATGGTGATGGTGATGGTGGCTGACAGGGATATATGGTGGTGATGGTGGGTCAATGATAGTAATTACACAAATGGTCCCTGATAAAAGAGAAATATATAATTGTAGCAATAATAATCCAAGAGTACTTTAGTCATTTCATTTAATTTAAGAGAAAACTTAACGTCCGTTAGTCTTAATACTCATTTTCGTTAAAAAATTAAAAACATAATACCCAAACATGTTACAAAAAACCTTTAGTACCCAAACCTATTACTTTGAATAAACCACAGGGACTATTTATGTAATTAGCTCTAAATATAATGTAAAATAAAAAAATTAATAACAACAAGAATGATATAATAATATTTGAATTTTATTAATTTTACTATTATATTCAAATATGTTCTCGATAGTCATGTGTGTTTTGCCAAACGACTTTTCCGACCACTAATCCAATGTACACACTACTCTTATAAGTAAAGTAAGGATGAATCTACTGAAAACTCTGGATTTCAGCATTGACCTTCAACTGCTAAATCAGACCAAGTGTTGAATCAAGTGCCGAAATGCATATGTTCAATGACTACTAATCAGTATATGCTAGGCAACTGCTCGAACTACATGTGCTAAAAGACTGCATATCAACACATACAATTCAACTATCGATCAACAGATAACTCCATGATCTGTCGATTGATTGCTGCTGAGACAAGCATGTATATGCCAACGGTTGTTGTGTTTCACCTTTAAGAGACAACATAGTATTGAATCTGCCAACTTTGATACTTAGCTTGCATGTTTAACTGTAGCATCTAAACGTAGAATAGTTTATTCTTATTGTTTAGAATAAAAGTCATCACACTTGTATAGTTGAGGCAAGTTTTTTAAGCCATTTGATTATATGTGTCGAATTGTAATCTATGTACAAAACAATTTAATCAAATGAATACTTTGAAAGAACTTATTGTGTTTATCTTTACTCAAAGTATTTACGTTGTGATAGTAAATAGCTAACTTAGAGTCCTCATTCGTTAGTTATTGATCATTGAATAAGTTCTTGTTTGTCTTAATCGACCTCGATCCAAGATAAAGGTTGGCCTCTAACTTCCAACACTATCCATTGATTCACTATCATCCCTATTTATTCATTCCTCATAGTTTTCAATAAGGTCACACTCTTCTGATCACCTAATCACGTCATCAAACCTTAAACACATGTAATCACTTTGTCTTTGTTGGATTTATGTTCATAAGCCACAATTCAATATGCTAGTATGATTATACATGGTAATACATTAACAATAAATATGTTTAAATTTGAATTTCATCTCACTAATATTATACGTATAATCATATTGATAACAATATTTATTATAATGTAATTTCATACTATGATAACTAACTAGATTAGATACCCGTGTGTTATACGGATTGAAATAAAAAAAATCATATAATAGATATTATATATGTAATATCTAATATATGATATGGATAAGACTGGGGTGATGGCATGTGATTATGTTTATGTGACGAAAAGGTGGACAAGCTATAAAAAACTATGTAGACAAAGAGTTATTTTTTATTATAATTATAGATTATTTAGAGAAATTGGATTTGTAATTATGTATATTAAATGTATTAACTAATTTACGGCAAATGATATTTGTTACATTCATAGGTATACATTTATGTCTTTTCATTAGAACCGAGACTTAAAATATTTGTATGTTTTATTTAGAGACATAGGTTTGTATATATATATATATATATATATAATATATATAATATATATATATATATATATATAATATATATATATATATATATATATACATATATATATATATATTATATATATATAATATATATATAATATATATATATATATATATATATATAAGATATAAAAGATATAAACTTATATACAAGATATAAACTTATGTAAATGATTTTATGTAAGCAAAACTATGTATGAATTTATTTTATAGGATTTACTTTTATCATGGAGCTAATTAGTTTTGTTAGATAGTTTTTGAAATCATATGAACAATGATTGCTAAATGTAAAGAAATAGGAGGCTATCCCATGTTTTGTTGTGTGTACGTTACGTGGCAAATTGTTATACGTCTATGTTAATTTGTGCTTCTCGGACATATTCAAAATGTAGATGTATGACATGTAAATGTTACATAGTTATTAAAACTGCCGCAAGTATATTAAAAATCTTTAAAATATGACATCAATGATGTGGAAAAAACAATAAATTATCTAATTGATTTAAAAGCTTTTAGTTAGATAATAAAGAAATCAAATAATAAAGTATTTAATTTGCATTTACATAATTAAAATCCAAATTAAAAAAGCTGCCACAAAATGAAATAAACCATAGAAATTAATTAAAAAGCATCTTTCTATCAATGCATGAGACCATAATATTTGTTTCAGTATTGAAAATAATTGTCTACAAGTAAATAACAAATATGTAAAAAACCAAGAAAAATATACACCACAAAAACTGAATAGTTGAGCCAATCAAATTTAAATACCGTAGATGACCATCTCCTATATATAAAAATTTATGTCTTAATAATTGTGTATTAAATAGATTGAATAAACTCATGTATTATATATTTGAAAATTTAAAGTTAACATATTTGAAATTTTAATTATAGATAGTTATTAATTAATAAATAGTTATTATAATATTTATAATTAAGAGAAGAGAGAAGCAGGAAAACCAATATTAGATGATTTAAAATGGTGTCAAATGTCCAAAATTATTTTTATTTATTAGTATAGAGATTAGAATTACATATTATTATCATATATAAATAATATTATAAAGGAATTTTTACATCAAGATTACACAAATAGAGAGGGTGACACCCCTCTCCTCATTCTCATCCGTGAGATCACTTTGAATCTTAGATTAGAGGTTAGCGCCCTTTCAAGATTTTACTTACTTAGAGTGAATTACTAATATAGAAAAACTTACTTATGTTGGTAATTTTAGTGTCATCAAGTTATTTTAGATAATTGAATTTACTTGATTCAAATATTAAAGCATATATAATCAAAACATCAAACAAGTTGAAGAGTGTTGAGTGCACAATTGTTCTAAGGATTTCTAAGTGTTGAGGAACACAAAACCACTAGAATTGAACCTGGACAAAGGATTTGTGTCATTTACAAATAATACTTTAGAAATGAAGTTCCCCATAGAGTATCATTTGACTAACATTCACTAGATATGTCTGTTTATTTTAGAATTGAACTATGAGCATGCATGTTGTCTTAAACAAGTTAAAAGACAGTTTTACCATACACAACCGTTTATAGCACATCCTAGAAAGTTCGAAGCAACGATAAGGTATATCGCGTTTCAATAAAAAGACATTTTTGCCCTTTAAAAAGATCCTTAGAAAACATTGAAACACCAACCACATAAGATTCTCTAAATGTTATCACTTTGTGAAGCAAGGATCTATGCTGTAGGCCCTTCATTGTTAAATAACCGGGTATTCTGAACTTTAAGATATAGCAGCAGAATATTATTGTATGCATGTTACTTAAAGCACCTTTGTTGAGCACTACACATATGCTCCAAATATGATATGAAAGCTCAAGTACAATTTGATCCCCAAGAAAACAAATTTGATAACTATATTTTATTCTTTTACAACTTTTTCATCCGTCTTGTGGGTCCTAGTCATTACCACGGTCTTCTCAGATCAAGTAAATGGGACCCACAATCAAAAGACATGAAGCAACACGATCCATTGATATGATGCGTTGTATCTAGTAATCTAGCTATTCATATGAACTTGCAGACAAGAATAGCCATTGAAATATTATTATTTTATAATTTATAATACAAAGTACTTTTGATCACACTAAAGATAAGCACATGACTGAATATAATTCTCATATACATTAAAACTTACAAATGTAGCTAAGGTTTTGACTTGTTGGTAGTTTTATATACAGGTTCAGCCACTTTAACTGATTGTTGACTCTTGCATCCCACAAACTAGCAGCAATTGTTTTTTGAGGTTTTTTTCGCATACCAATTTTGTTTTTGGTAGGTGTCTGACAGGTGGTGGTTGTATGAACCGTTGTCTTTTCATCATAATCCGAATAAGCTGAAGAAAACTCTGCAAATGATCCACTTCTTGAAAAAATCTCTATCTCAAACAAATCCGAACTGGCATCGCTCCCCACATCATCATAGGCGATTGACACAAGCTCATCATTGGCCTTTGGAATGGCATCCCAGGTCAAAAATGACATTTTCCTTTCAAGATTTTTCATTATGTCACCTTTGTTGATGGTTTCAGAGTGAAAAACTTCAAAAGATTTTCTTGATTTATCTTCAAATTGCTTCTGTTTAGCAGTCAAATCCGGGAATGCAAACGGGTCAACTGCTTTCTTGGTCAAACAAAGACTGGCACGCCGAAAAATACGAGAAAACCTCTTACAATTTTTTTTGTTTTCACGAGGTTTAAGATAACAAGAAAATGAAGCTACACGATAATCTGTAGAAATAAATTTAGCTTCATTCTCCATAGAGAAAATCTTCAAAATAGAAGAATAAACAATGTTTTTTGAGAGGTGTTTTTTATGTTTATGGTATGGTCTTCTGAGGAAAAATAAGCCCATAAATAAAGGGAAAGGAAAAGGTACTTACTTGAAGGGATTGGCCTCAGTATGTCACATCATATAAGTTTTACCTAGAAAGATTTCAATACAAGCAGCTAATACATAATAAATTAATAATAAATTAATAATAAATTAATAATAAATACATTATAAACGTTTATGATCTGAAATCCAAATGGAATATAGGTCATGTAACTGTGATAATAATATAACTAATAATTTAAAAAAAAAATTGTTGTTTACATTGTGAACCAATATCGATTGTTTCAGGGGTCACAATTAGCCTAAACTAAGATTTCTACAAAACAACATTGCCATGAAACACGCAATGAAAATTTGGGAAATATCAAGTGATAATCATCTTGAAGATGGTGAATTTGTTTCACCTGCAGCAACCCAATATTGTTTGACTACAAAAAGTATTTTCTCTGGAACAAGAGGGCCATCTTCATGATCCATCATTTTTGTGTTCCAATTCATGCCAGAAGCAATTTTTTTCACTTTAATCACTTCAATCTCATGATCGCGGATTATAACAGTACCTTCAGGTCTTAAAATCCTGTCCATTTCTAAAAGAATGTCTTCATAATTACACCTGCAGGTATTTTAGGTATAAAGAAACTCAATAGATTACAAGAAAACTAGTTAAACATTAAAAAAACTTACTTGTCTTTGTACAAGCTAAAAAGACTGTTAGCATGAATTAAATCGTACGTCCTAGGGTATGTAGAGAAGGCTTCACACCTGAAAAGATTAAAAACAGAGATGAAGAAACAATTTCAGTTCTTGAAGAGACCATGCTTATGACCTGTATGATTAAGAAGTGGGTTAATTTAAATCGTATTTATCTCAGTTCAAACAGGTTAAATAGATTTCTTTAGCTAAAATCAAAATTGTCAAATGGTTCAGAAGGGTTAAGAGATGCCCAAAGTCTGTTTTTAATGATGAAAAGAGATCAGGTCAAATTTTTTTCATCCAAAGATTTAGATTACTATTGCAATAATATTCTTTTTATAAGCATATATGACTAACACATTAACTGTTCAGAACTATTTTATAGTTAAAGAAAAGGCTTTCCAGGTCAACTCAACCAAATTGATCTGTTTCAACCCAAAGCTTTTGACCAGTTACACAAACCTCCATCTTGCCACATCTAAGCAGGTGGGTCATTTAGCAATGAAGATAACCGCTTTATAATAAAGAACGACGTCCAGCATAAAAAATAGCATATACTTAAATGCAAAAGTTCAAGATTTACCAATCATGATAGATTCCAATCAAGCCTCGTTCATAGATGACACCAAGAGTGTCTTTATTAGCTATGGTAGGTACAACATTCATAACCCAAGATTTAGGAGATTCAAATGCAGCAGCAAAACTTCCAAGACCAGCATTCATATCCATAATATTACGATAACGCCCTGTACCAATAATCTTGTTCACCCTCTTATAAGCATTTAAATGTTTGATCCATAAGTTGTTGTCTTCTTCAAATAACTCAGAAGAGATTCCATGTAAAGAACCACTTGAAACTCTTGGAGGAATTTCATAAAGTCTTTGTGGGAATGGTTGTAATTCACCACCAGCAACCTCGTCTCCATTGCTTGTTTTAGGATAAGGGGTTACACATGCTTCCATCTTCTTGTACCTACATTGCCAACATGTAGCTATTAAAAACATAATTTGTGTATGCATATGTACTAGGGGTAGCAATTTCAACCTGTTTACATATAAATGTTTTGTTTTATCTCTAACAGGTCAAACATGTAAATAGCTTTAAAGAAAACTGGTCAAATAGATCAAACATCGCCCAAAGTGTACTTTTATTACATGAACCCTCCTAATATCATTTTTATTTAAAAAGTCAGATATATATATTAAAATAATATAATATTTTAGCTAGCACACATGCACACACACTTGCTGGTGAACTATTAGAAGTTGAAAAGCTGGTTGGGCAAATGGGAATTAGGAAGCATGTTATATACCAGATATCATCGTCACTTGTTGGTTCACACATGGTCACACGAGATTCTCTTTCTTGACAATCATATTTATTTAACCTTTTCCTCCAAACCGTCATGTCACCTTTCTCGTATTTCTTCTCCCAACAAAGAAGTTCAGCCATTTCCTCAATTTTCTTTTGTTCCTCTTCAAGTTCTTCTTTAGGACTTTGCCATATTTTATATTTGGCCATCCAATTAATAGGTGGCCTGAAAGCACCCAATATCCGCCCGGTCTCAAAACTCGATCAATTTCCATCATGTACTTTCCATCTGCTCAGATGAGCGTTGATTTAATCACATATAATAGAAGTATTTCTAGAGCACATGTGATTCTAACATATTTACACATATAGTTCATGAGCATACCATTTTGGGTCCAAGGGATTGAGCAATGAGAACAATGAGCCATATCAAAGGATCTCGAAGGAAATGGAAGTTTTATAGTAACAAGATCATTGATAAATGCTGGGACCCCTCTTTCCAGAGCAAACTGTATTTGTGCTTCATTTGAGTCTTTTGAAGAAAATGACAATGTTATAACATTTTTCTTGAATAGGTACGCACCCAAACTTGCAGCCTATGTGTAAACATTATTTGAAACAATTGAATTCCAACAAGATTGAATAAAGCAGACCATATCATATCAAAAATATAAAATTATAACTTAAAACTAGGGGTGTTAGGTAGCGGGTCAAAACAAATTCAGGTAGAAAGGGCTAGGTTTGGTTGACCTGGGAGCACTTTATGTTCAAAGCTTTTACTTTTCATAAATAATTAATGTGTTGATAATGATTATAAACATGATATTGTCACAACAGCAATCTAAGTTTTTGAACAAATTTTTTTAGGAAGCTTCAAGCATAAAGAACTTTGGCCAACTTTCAACTCGCTAGGTCCATTACCTTTTAGCTAAATAATATAGCCTGCTTGAGATAAAAACACAACCAAGATCTACCAAGTCATAAGTAAAAGGGTCAAAATTGCCACCTCCGCTCAAATATATCCGCTTACCCCACAACCAGTGTCCAAAGCAGTTCTGACAGTTCCATTGCCTATTGGAATAACAGATGCCATTTGATCGATATACGCATCAAGCCCATGAGGAAACCGTGGTCCTCCACCTAGAAACCTAAAAACATTGCCTTCGTATTTTATCCAACTTTGATCCGCCTTTTCAACAACCAAGCTTTTATCAGGCACATTAGCAAATGGAACATAATCACGGCTTTTGGGCCATAGAAACGGGGTCACATACCCTTTCGGGGCAGGTATAAGGCAATGTAGCTTCTCATCATCAAAAGGACAATGTCTTTCCCCAACATTCATCTTATCTTGAGGGAACTCATTAAAAGGGCTTGATCATGACAAGGTGTGTGATCATGTACCCATCATCACATGGTGGGAAAATTTTATTTTCTAGTTTCAAATCATTAGGGTTTTTCACTTCAACACCATGATGAGTCTCAATATTTAGATTCGATATGACACTGCAATCGGCTTTTTTCGTTATCTCGTGAGCTATGGTATCTCCTTTTCCAAAACCACTTCTTTGCCATGCACCCAGAGATAGAAAAAGCAACATAAACCAAATAGTATAAACAAAGAAAAAGACCTTCTTGTTCTACTGTCTCTGGATTCCCTTTAGTAGCCATTATTAACCTGCAAAATTTTCAACAAAATCAAAACACTGCCAATAATACTTCTTCTTAAGTTCAGATAACCTCTCATATTATCATCATAAATTAGTCTCCCATCACTGAGTAATTTGATCGAACACTTGACAGGCATGATTCATGAAGCATATGTACATAACAAGAAACACCCTTTTAACATTAAAAGAACTTGCAAAAACAAAACTTTACATCAACAACATTCAATCACACAATAAACAGAGTGCAGAATCTTGTATCAATCAAAGAAAAGATTGGATTAACCGATTATTCTAAAGAACACACGTAAACAACAATTCGTTAAATTCTACCATGCAAGAACAACCATTGTAAAGAAATAAGATAAATTCATATAAGGGATGAGAATCTTACGGATCTTTACGACAATTTGAGGGAAATCTTTTGGGTTTTTGATTTATCGGAAATGATCGGTTAAAGAAGTTGAAACATTGACGGAGGTTCTTGTGGGTGTTGGCGATTATGGTTATGGTGATGAGAATCGAGTAACGATAAAATGGGAATTGATGAATCAAGGGATTTGTTGTAATGAATTTGATGATGATTGAAAGTGAATTCCAACGTGTTTCAATATGAACATCCCAAATCAAATCAATGTGGTTCGAATATTCTTTGCAGGAATTTTAATATTTTTATAATAACTACCACCCCTATATCCAATAATTTAATTTTAAATTCATTCCCATTTAATATACTTTTATATTCGCTTCACATATTTAATTCGCTCAATGGCTTCTATGGATACCTTTTTTTTTGTGAACGTGAACCTATTAATTCTAAGTTAAATGCGTTTTGATCGCACATATTTAATCATAAAAGTTCTTTGACAGACTTTTATAATTCTTATATAAGAATATATGAAAAATCAATTAAATTAAAATTTACAAATTTGTTAATATTTTAAATTAATACAATTTTATTTAATATGATAATCATATCTAACAGTCAAATTTTTATTTTTTTTAATAATCACAACTCAATTTTGAAGTTTACATATCATTTGATTTAATATGATAATGACTTTTTAAAATTAAGACAAATTAAATAACTAATTATATGTATTCTTATTCATCTTTGGTAGTATACGGGTCACTAACCTAGTACGGGTATATATATTTATAAAAACTTACGAACTAAAGAAAGGATTAGTATCCTAGAAAAACAATGTGAAAAAATATCTCAGCCCAAACTAAACATAATAAAGTTACTAAACTTGTAAAGATATTTATAAAATTACTAGAGTAAATTTGTGTGTTAAAGTCCATAAAATTACCTAAAATGCACACACTTGCAATTTTTTTTCTTACATTAATGATTTAGTATCTTTTGAATTGGTTAACTAACATATTTTTTATAAACAAAAAATACGATGCCATCTCATTTAACGGACTTCAGGGTTAAAAAGTAATTACTTAAAAACATGAAATTCAAGAGTACGTGTATTTTGTATATGCTCAAACTTTAATATATACATAAGAGTCAGTTTGAGTTTTTCTTGTGTTTTTATAATGTGATGACCTTTAATTAAAAAAAATGAGGGTGCTGGGCTTAGAAAATGAACGTATATTATATTTTCAATGATATCAATTAGTGATGACACGAATAGATGTATTTCCTTGTTACATGGAGAGTTGTAGATAACTTCTTTTTTGTATTCTTGTATGATTTGTTATATATTTGTTATGGTAAAAGTGCTGATGTGAAAAAGAGAATAAAAGAAGTCAAGATGGCCGAGTTGGTCTAAGGCGCCAGTTTCAGGTACTGGTCCGAAAGGGCATGGGTTCGAATCCCATTCTTGACAAATATATTTTTTCAATTTTTTAGATTTGTTTTTAAGCACATTATCTTTGCAAATGAGGCATATCTAGTCCCTTGTAGTTTCGTTGTGGGTTTCTGGTCCCTAAAACATCACTCAATGACACTGGCTGAAGTTCTTAAGAAAAAGCTACGTATATATATACATAAATAGAGAGACTTGTCATGATTTTAAATATACATATATCAATGTGACCTTAATATTCAAAAACTTTAGCAACAACATAACCTCAAATTGTAAGTTTATATGATAATAATTACTTTAGAAAGTTTATATTTCACTTGAAATAATACATGGATTTAAAATTCGCTAGAAGTATAATAATTATGTTTATACAGAACTTATGGTCGTTAATCTAACTTTTTATGCTTATGTAACGTAATTAAGTTTTCTTATTTTCCTACATTGCATTGATATTATTTTTTTACGTCGGTGGTGTGAGTATAACTCACTATTTATCAATTGTAGAAGTCTACAAGCATTTAGTACAAGTTGTTATTGTATGTTATGTTGTTTTAGTTACTTAGAAACTTGATTTTAATATAAATTAGTACTAAACCTCTAATGTTGCGGCGGATATATAAAATAATAAAAAAACAAACCTATTGTTGAAATCTGCCTCAAAGCCACGCGTTGAGATAAACAAATTGTATTTAAAAAGAGTAAAAGTATATTGTATTTGGCGTAAACAAAATTACAGACATTACAACGTATATTCGTTATCTAGGAAATCGTAATATTTTTATAAGGTTTAAATAATTATACCATATTTAATCGTCGGCCCCAATTTAAATAAAATTACAATAAACATAATAAAGAAAATGTTTGTGTAACAGTATACTTATAATTAAAAAAAATGGTGTTTATGTTATATATTTATTATTATTATTATTCAAATTCTTAAAGTAAACATATTCAAACCTGAGTTGAATTTCTAGTTTATATAAAATTCATATATATCTCATACTTTTTTATCCTATATGTATAAAAATGAAAAAGTCACAACGTCTTTAAACCTTAAATAACGTATTAAGCAAGTTGACTGGTTTTGACACCGGCCAACCCCCACCCCCAACCCAACCCCCACACACCAAAAACCCCTCAAGCTTTTATTAATTGATAGTTTCAGATTTACCCATGTATCATTTTCACTTATACATACCATTACAAAATTAATTTCTTATTTTTATGTACGTGTCAATATAAATTCGAGTTCGTTTAAGTTTTGACATAAATTTTATTTAGAAACAAGTCGGATCAATATAAACATCTCTATGCTTTATTTTTATATATGCTTTGAGATGTTATATGGTTCATGTTTGAACGTTCGTCTATGTTTTGACGTAACAAATCAGGCCAATATAAAACGTTTTGTGCTCGTATTTATATATGCTTTGAGATGGTATGTGGTGTATGTTTCGATGTTTGTCTATGTTTTGATGTTAATTTTGTTCAGAAATGAGCTGGATTAAATATTAAATGTTTTCGTGTTTATTTTAGGGGTAACTATTTAAAATAGTAATCAAGTTTTAGAATTATTCTAATTAGGTCACTCATAAAGTTTTTTGTTTCAATCAGATCACTCGTAAAGTTTTTGTCCCAATTAGGTCACTAAAGTTTCAAGATTATTCTAACTAGGTCATTCATAAGTTGCAAAAAAATTGAAATTTTTAAATAAAATTAACAATATTTATAAAAAACTAAACTATTTTAAAAAGTTATGAATTATTTAAAACAATTAAAAAATATGAATGACCTGATTATAATACTTTTAAAACTTTAATGACCTGATTGGAATAAACAAAAGTGTTTGTGACCCGATTGAAACACTCTTAAAACTTTAGTGACATGATTAGAACAAAAAAATATAAGTGACCTAATTTGAACGCTGTTAAGATTTGCTTACTATTTTATGAAGCATTTTTTTTTATTTTATGTGCTTATTTTCCGGGGTATATATAAATTTACGTTAAAATAATTTGGACATCCCTATTAGTGTTCCTATGAAAAATTCCTTATTTTCTCGCCCAATTGTTCTCCTTCCTCTCTTAACCCTTCTTAGATCACATTTATAAACTTATAGTTGCCCTTCTTAACTTTTTCTTTGTGTGATTTCTATTTAACTGTAACTTATTATTAGTTATTTATACTACTATATAATACATTTTTTTAGATATATATGTAATTTTACCAAACATACAAGTTTTGAAGCAAAATGTACAAATGAATACAGACATTTAAAAATAGTAGAATAGAGAATTTGATTAAAATTTTAAGACATTTAGGACAATATGGTAAATTTATCCATTAAATTTTATATAGCTTGATATTTTTGCTCTTTTCTTTTTCATGTATTTACTAAAAATTATTAATACATTAATTAGTAATATTATTTAATTCACTTTATTAAATATTATTTTATTTATAATACTATAAATTGACATTTAAATTAAATTTACTAATCATATTTTTATAATTAAATACTATATTAATTAAGTGTTATTTATTTATTACATATATAACTTATATATCTTCATTATTATAATAACCAGAATACTAATCTTTTCCCAGGGCATATTATGAGTTTACTAATTTAATATTTATTTATATATTTTATAATAAAAATGAAAGAATGATAAAATTATAACTTTACATATGGATTAAGACACCCATTTGAAAAATAATGCTTAAAATTCAAAAAAATTAACTATTTTATTCATTTATGCCCTTACAATAAAATATAACATATAATTTTATAATAAAAATATTAAAATATATACATGTGGCCAAACAAAGCCACAATTTACTTTGAATGTCATTTATTAATTGCGATAAGCACTAATCCATCTTTCCCTTTTCCTTGTCGGTTATTAATAACTCAATAACAATTAAGATGGTAATTTGTGGTGACAATTTCTCCATTAACTTTTTTCGGTCTAAGCAAATCACTACAAAAAGTTATCTTCGATGATCATAAAACTCTAACATCTAATCATAAAAAACAACCCCCTCTAAAATCTAGGTAATAAGTGATTTTCAACCATAAACCCACCCATGTTTTCACTAATCTTGTTGGGATAATATAGTTATTTTAAAAAAAATTGTAATATACGTAATTGTTTTCTTTCATTCAAGTTTTTCAATAATTATATTTTGTTTTTTTAAATTACGTCACTGACCAAGCCGATATTGACTAAAATCGAATTTCTCAAAAAATCACGCAACAGTAGTACCGTTGTAACGTGCAGACATTTTCACTAGTTACAATAACATATATTTGTAATTAAGGATATTTCACATGTGAATTATTCACAAAAATATCTTAAACACCACAAGAAGGTCTCATGTTTTTTACAAATTTTATTTAAGACTAACTAGCATACCCTCTAATTTTACTTCTAAAACCATATATTTATCCCCCGTAAATTTTAGATCCTCAACCATTTAAGAATGGACATATTTTCTAACATATACATTTGGTACCGATAAGTCATATACCCTTTGATAAACATTTTATTCAATTGCATATAAAGCATGTAGTATCAATAGTAAAATTTTATATTGTTTCTTTTGAATTTTATTTTTACTGAAAACTATATAGTTAAGCATTTAGTTATTGCAATAATGATTAAATACGTATCAGTACAATAAATTTTCGAATTCTTTCGTAGCATTAGAAATTTATCTTTAGTCATTACTCACATGACGTACATGATATTTTCGTGATTGAAAACCAATAAAAATATTGTTACAAATCATTAAGAATTCAAACATTTATACTTAATATTTTGCTTATATGTTTCGTATCATAAATAATCAGTCAAATAACCATAAATTTTAACACAGTCTTTAGTTGTATTAAATGTTATCTGTTATTTTGTTAAAGAAAACATTATTAGTTATTAAGTTATGAAAAAGAAATTATAAGTCTTTGTATTTTTAATTTTTACAATATTATCGTTTTATACACAACATTAGCTTGAATTTATGAGCTTTATAAACAAATTACTTAATTTTTTTAGACGATAGTAAATAGTAGGAAACTTCAAAAGTTACTATAAAACATCATACATTTATTTACATTGTAATTTAAACCTTCTATACCTAATAATAAGCTGGTTACATCACTTGTCACAAAGTTTATGAGTGCGTGATTCTTTTCCCACGTCTCTTTGTCTATGTATGTATTTTTTTTATGTGATAAAAAAAATTATTTAATTTCAGTCAAATCTCATCTTAAAATATTATTTTATAATCTCTGCATCTACATTATAACCTAAGCTCATTAATATCATTTGTTATGCCTTTGTAAGTAATTAAGATATAATATTTCCTTACATTATATATCGCTTAACAATTTAACTATATTTAAAGTAAATTTTATTTGGAAATACAATGATGAGAGAATGATGGATTTATGCACTTAAGCAACTTTATTATCATAGTCGAACAATATCATACTCAAGACAATATACATGTTACAATATTGTTACCAATTATATTTCTTAACCCAACCACTTGGAAATGGATCTAACTTAGAATTCAAATAAAACCCATCATCTTTAACTAGCCAAAAACATTTCCTGACCCACGGCTGCGAGAACATTGGTTTTCTATTGCACGATCGAAAATAGTATAGTTTTTCACTTTTGGTGGCCAAGCAAATGTTGAATAATAGATAATATTTTCGCTAGGGTTGTCACAAAATTCCCAAACATAACTTTCTAGTGGTTTTAGGACCTGAGGCCCGTGATCTTTACCATCACTCGTCGTAGGGTGGCTTATAATCCGGCTACTTCGAATGCCATTGGTGATATGTATATACCAGGTTGTATAATGGCAGAAACCATTTGATGTGTTGACCATAGAGAGGTAAAGTAGAAACAAGACTAAAAGGTATGTTTTGGTGGCATAAGCCATGGCTTGATTTGTAGAGCTAATGCTAGGTGGGATTTAGTTGGTTGTGTTAAGAATGGTTGAGTTTCATTCTTTATATACTTGAAATTCGGGATTCATATTACAAAAATAAAAGGTGAAATTAAGAAATAGATGAAGTAAATGTTGGGTAATATCGTTATAATGTAATGAGAATATAGTGTAATATTGCTAAAAGACAAAATATTGAATTTGATGATATAACACCATAATGTTTAAGCAACCAATAATTAAGTTACACGATGACAACATATTAACCTTAATTGTAAACCTACTACTTACCCAATTAATTTACATCCATTGAGTAGTGTGTGTTCAATTACTCACGAGCCCTTGATCTTTAATCCACTTTCAAACATCGGATACTTATTGCTCCAAGCTTGATTTTCAACATATCCTAAGGCACATAGCACCCAATATAAGTGATAGATATAAAACTTGCATCAAATAGGAAGACATTTTGTGTTGTGACCCAATTTAATTTTAATACATTCCTAGATGTTATTTTCAATTTAACTTGTAACGATTAGACTTATTTGCCAAAGGCACAATGTATAACATAATTTTCATTAATGTATGATTCTAATAGGTCACACACCTGGCAAATAATTTAGCACATGTTTAGACTAGGTTTTAACGTATATCACCCGGTTTTATGTTTAAACAATTATTAATAAGTAAAATGAGGAATTATAACACATCATTAATATTATGTTTATGTCACACAAAATATAAATCGTTAAATATGTTAGTTACATATGTGTATTGGAAGCATTAAGAGATTTAGTATTCTGCCTGGGTTCGTGAATGCATAATAAATGATGCAAAAAAATAAAATTAAAATTTGTGAAAATGCAAAATCTAGAACAAATAAATCAAGGTCGGTCTATTATATAACGGTAACGGTAACAGTAACGATAATGGTACTAAACCCGTGAAAAATCTTTACGCTTTTAAAATTCAAATGAAGAAAGCTCTCTTTGAAGATTACAATTTAAATTGGTTTCCATACATATAAATAATGTTATTACTTACATTCGAGTATACGTATTACTTTAGCATTACTCACCAATTGCAAGAATATTATTATTATTACTTTTAGGTATTTATTTAATAAATATGAACCTATGTTTTACGTACGCATACTTACGCAATCTACTAAATGAGAATACCCGGAGGGTAGATTGCTATGATACTTGCATGTGCCATAGAAGCTCTTTTACCTTGTCACCTACTTTGATATTTGATATGTTGACTTCAAATCTTTATTATGCCTATTTTATCAAGTCAAATCTTTAATACATTTATTATCTATTCATATTTTTATTTGTTTTAATTAGGTTAATAATATTTTAAAATTTTTATTCAGGTCATTAAAGTTTTAGGATTGTTTCAATTAGATCATTAATATTTTCTTTAATTTTTTAAATAAGTTGAATTTGATGAATATTGTTAATTTTTTAGATATTTCAAGTTTTAAAAAATATTTTGTAATTTATAAATGATCTAATTAAAACAATCTTGAAAGTATAATTACCTTATTGGTATGATCTTTTTTTATGATTGTTATGATTGGGACAAAAAATATAAATGATTTAACTAAAACAATCTTAAAACTTAGATAACTATTTTACAAAATAATACTTAAAAATAATATAGAATCACGTCTACTCGACGTAGGAGTCATTTATATAACAATTCCAATACACAAAGTTTCAACTAAAGAACACTTTCTCATGTTAATAAAGTTGTACCAGTGGATGGAACCCACTCTATGAGGTGAGAGTTATTAAAGTCGAAAGATTTGATTCTCATGTTAGTAGTGACCACCTGATAAAAAACTACGTATGAAATGTTGATACAAAAGTGTTACAGAAAAAATACTACAAAAAATATCACAAAAGAGAAGAAAAAGTAAATGTGTAAATGGTGATTTTGTTATAATTAGCGAACTCTATTATGAATGTTAAAAAAAATTTGACATAACTTGAAACCTTATGTATAAAATTTTAAAAAATGTTCATGTGATTAAATGTAAATTTAAAATAACTCGAATGCTTAAATATAAAATTTTAAAAACTCTTCAAGTGATTAAATATAGATATGACATAACTCGAAAACTTAAGTATAAAATTTTAAAAAGAGACAAAATAAGTAGGTATCAATTTGAAAACAAATAGAGAAAAAATATCATGGTTAGTTTCAAAAATGCTTAGAGATTTAAATATAAAATTATATAAAAATTAAAGTAGGTTTTTTTTATTAGTTTGAAGAAAGAAAATTAATTTCAGTAACATTCTCATAATCTTTTCTATTTGTTTTATATAATGATGTGACGAGTGTTATCAAGCACTTTTTCGACCCGCCTTAAACACTGATATATTTGGGTAATACTATTATTATAACTGTAAATTTAGTGATTATATAATTAAGTTTAAAAAAATAAAAGTTAAATCAAATAGCATTAAGTCATATAAATATAAAATATAAATGTATATTTTTTAATATTAGTTTATAGTATTATAAATAAGGTAATACTTAAGATAAATATATAGTAAATAATATATTAATTAGGAGTATTTATTATATATTGATAAATTAGAAACTATTGTATATAACATTCGCACCTTATATTTAATGAAGTTTATTAAGTGTTTTAAATTATAAGTAATATTACAAGTGTCTCATCCTCAAATGTTTTATCTAATAGTATAGATATTATGGATGTAGATTTTTATAATAATCAATAGAGGGATCAAATAAAAACTCACTTTTTTGTAAGAACTCTAAGAATCAATCTCAACCACTAGTTTTTAATAACAAAAGTGTAATTAACAAAAACATTTTCAAAAAAAAATTATAAATAAAAATATAAAAACACAAACATGTTCCCCTAGTTTCCCTCTTTCATAAAAATAATAAAAAATAAAAATAAAAAATAATTCTTGTTTTTTATGAATTTTGTTTTACACATGTGTAATACCGGATTTATACATGTGTAAATCCAGTATTCCACATGTGTACAACAGATTTACACATATATGTAAATAAAGGATGGACGATTTTTTTAAAAAGTATATCAATATGGTAGGCGTTGGAAAGATAAAAAAAATATTGAATTTTATGGTGAAATTTTTTGAAAAAAATGATGTTGCGAAAAAAAGTTATGAACGTTTAAAAAAAAGAGAAATGACATGTGATTGCATATGATAAAAAATTAATGACTCATATTAGTTCTTAGAGTTCTTGTAAAAATGTGGTTCTCAAGAAAACCGTACCTATTATCAATATTATATAAAAGAATTTGGTAATTATATAGTTAAGTATTTAGATAAGATACTACTTATTTATAAATTTTATTATTGTTATAATTGTTGTTATTGTTATTGTTATTATAAAAATATTTAGTTTTTATATAGTTAAGTATTCAAATAAGGTAATACTTATTAAAATTTAAATATAAATTTAAAGTATTATAAATAAAGAAATATATAATGTAGTGGATTAAATAATCTTATATTGTTAAATAATGAATATTAACATGAACTAATGTATTAATTAGAAAAAATAAAAATGATTACACAACACTTGTACTTAATATTTGTTAAGTTGTCTTAGGTGTGTTAATTTATAATCACATGTTGGATTTGTTCATAAATTATGACTATAACACCTCAATAGCCAAACGTCATGTTATGTTTAGTTGGATTTACACATTACTTACATAAGGAAAAGACTTTATCCATTTCATAAACATCTTGCCTTTTAAAAATATTGACATTTTATGAAATCAAAAGCTCTGAATATCGTTTAATATGTTCTGAACATAAGTACAGAACTTCTGCTCTATATCAATTTTGTTAGAGATGTTGATTTAGTTCCCCAACTTTGTTTTAGACTTGGGATTACATATGTTTTATTTGTGGTTAATGTCGTAAGTTTTGAATTTTTTGGTCTCAACCTTAATTTCCCAATGATAACGATTGCACATAATGAATTCCATTTAACATTAAATGACAAATCTATAATCTATAATCTATAAATATTAACAGAAGAAGTTTCTTTTACCACTTGTCATATTCTTAAATCATATTTTTGATACTTATCATTTTTTTAAAAATCCTCATTTTATTTTCCCTCAAAAAATATATTAAATTAATTTAAGCACTCAAATAATTTCTCTCTCTTTATGAAAATTAATTGGTTACTAATATATTTTTCTCTCTCATTACATTTTTTTAAAATCAAACTATGTTTTTAAAAATAGATTTTTAAGAAAATTAAAATTCATATATCATCTAAAACATTGAACCTTTTGAAACAAAGTATTTTAAATCAATCATTTTTTTTAAATAGTTATAAAAAATATAAAATTTTCTAAAAGTAGTTTTATTAAAACATCCAGAATAATTAGAAACTTAAGTTTAATAAACAAGATTTTTATAAACAATAAAATGGTATAAGTAAATTTTATAACAAATATTAAGAAAATTGTAATGTAACTTTTCGTATTTATTATTAACTATAATCCGTTTAATAAATGAGCTTTTAGACTATCTATTTTTCTATATATCTATATGTCTATAACCTATATATTATTTATTTACTTGAAATAACTATTCATATGCAATTATAATCATATTTTATTATCAAACATGGTTTTATAATTCATAAATTTTTATTACTAATTATTTATTATTTTATTAATTCAACTGTGTAATACACGAGATATTAACCTAGTCTTCGTATAAAACAAAATGGAAAACAAATTTCTTTTCATTTCGAAACAGAAAATCTAAAACATTGGCTTAGACATACAAACTATTGTTAAAGATGTAACTAATCACGACAGTTGGGAAAATGGTATCCAACATGGTTTCAACTCATGTTATTATAACAAAATAACACTTAGAGAATCATTGGGCGTGATGACCATACCACTTCAGCCTATCACGCTAGACACCACACCGGTGGGTGTGATGGGGTTGGCTGTGAGGGTGTTATGAGCGAAGGGACGCGAGAAAGTGTTTTTGATTTTTTAAAATATTTTTTTTTCAATAATTAAACATTATATTCACACAAACACCATTACACATCCTTCTAGCGATCACTTTAGTAGACACATGACGCTTGTGTGAAATCACTTTTTTTAATCACTATCACTTAGCTATTGTAGATGGCCTTAGTCAAGCAAAACAAGCACGAGCAATAGTCACGAACTGGTTCAAGCGATGGCGAAAAACAAAACATGAGCCAGTGGGACAAAGCTAACAACGTCATGGTCGAGGTAACGGTATTACATCTATTGACACCCCCTAAGAGAGGCATGACGTATTAGGATCCATGAATCTTGAAGTGTCATCAAGAAGGATTTTAAAAATCACATGATCATCACATCACTGAATTCGCAGAGATGATCAACAACCCGCCATTAAACAGAAAGTATCAAATGGAACAAACTCTGTTGAAATTTTAATCAATCAATACCTTCCACAATAATCTATAAGTTCACATCTTATAATCATCATGTTTGAAGTCAAAATTTCTTTCAATTGCATTACTAATTGCAAACCAGTCTTAACTCTTCCCACCTTGCTTTTCTTTGGTCTTTTGAAGCTTCAAAACCTTCTTCACAATCTTTTGCTCTTCAACCAAGAAAGCTCGAATGATCCTGCAACAAAAACCGATAATACAGAATTACAAAGTAAGAACCATTCACCGAGTGGAAAAAGATCACAAATTTATATATCTAACAGTGTTAACCCATTAACTTGTGAAGTAGTTAATTTGGATCAAGCTATATTGCTTAATCGGTTAACCCCTGATAGATCAAATGCATTATTAGTCATTTCAACCCAAACCAACCTGTTTTGACCACAAACTATAAAATAACTATATTGACCTCTACAAATTTAACAATCCCAAACGAAAAGATTTCACGAACCTCTCACGCACAGCACCAGCAGACAGCACACCACCATAGGCACGGTTAACAGTCCTCCTGTTCCTCGATAACCTAGACCTTTTGTATTCAGCAGGCCTCAAATGAGGATCTGCACCCAATGCAAATAAGATGATCAAATTAACACTCACATCCTTATGCATCACAAAAAGGTCTATTTTTTATTAAATGTGCCCTACAATCACAGCACCTTGATTCTAAAATTCAGAGAAGCAAAGTGTAATCAAACTAATAATCCTAAAACCTTAACTATGATCAAACAATAATCTTAATTCGAACCCCAAAACAGCACCAATCACTATGAAATCACATCCAAACACCCACTAAACAACCATTAACCAACAAGAATTCAACATTAGATCAAATGCGAAAACATTTCATTACCCCTTGGATTCTCTTGCCGGTAACAGGGCATTTAGGGCCGCTAGCTCTCTTCTTCGTAGTCTGGTACACCAACTTTCCACCTGTTACAGACAAACATCATATCAATCATCAAGAATTTGCATAACAATGATCGAGTTTCAGGTGAAATGAGGGTGTACCGGGGGTTTTGACGACCCGATGTTGGTTGGATTTGGTAGCGTAGCTATGGCGTTTGCGGTAGGTGAGACGCTGCACCATGTTCGGATCCGATGGAATATCTCCGACGAACGATTGTTTAGCTGATTACGGTCGAGAGGAAAGAGGGCTTTAGGGTTTGTAAGTAGAAGATGTTAAATTGTTTCTGCTTTGATAGTGCCCTAGATCTGACGGTTCCCTGTGCTTCTTTTCAGCGGTTCAGATTCGTTTATTTCTATCTTCTTTCCACGATGAGGATAAGTCATGCACTAGGGATATTCCTAGGTACGGAAACACTTGCGGTAGCTAGCTCACGATGTTAATTGTGAGCTTAGATTAGGTTTCGAGCGTTAAGCAATGTCGGGGCAGAGATAGTAATTCAAATAACATGTCTTGTCTTTAGGTGATCTTCGTCGTTTGGTACAAAATATGAATGTCATTGGTTGCTTCATCTCCTAGTCAAATTGAAATCTAGTAATAAAACTACACCAATGGTACAATGTTATCTTTTGGTCGTTCGTCACTATCGTATAATTGTGTTATTTGATTTATTGGTTGATCAGATTTATTTTGTCTTTCAAACATTTGCAATGATGGTTATTCAATCCACGAACTTGGATGTGGAGGTTACTTAGAGGAAAGTTTAGACAGTGGGTTAAGAGGCATTCTAGGCATTTCAACCCGTCATTTACTTATGCAAAGCTGAGTTTGTGTTTATCAACAACTTAGGTCAAATGAAAGAGGCCAAATGTGTAGAAATTCAAACTGTATTATTAGTAGATTATATCAATAAATTTATTTTTAACATGTATTTATTTGGTGTTAGCTAAATTGACAGGTTTGTTTTATAATAGTTATATCGTTTGGGACCGTGACCCGTTTGTCAAAATGAACAAATTTCTGGGCAATATGTTTTCAAAATTTCTAGGCCATATGTTTTATAATAGATGAAACAATTAATCATAATCAAGGGCCATATGTTTTCAAAGTTTCTAGCCAAATTTCACATTGGTTGGGATCACTTTGTCCTCCGAGTAACGAGAAGCCACGATTCCTCCAAATGTACATATATGATACATAAAACGAGGTTGCAAATATGTTGCAGTTTTTCTCTACAGATACCGACTCGCGTCTTTCCTCAAATTTCATGTCCATAATCAACGAAACATTAAGGTCGTGCAATGAATATGTGCGAATTTTTAGAAGTGCAATAGATTTGTGCGCAACTGTTGATTTCCGTTCTTTTAGTATTAGGCTTTATAGTGGGGTTAACTAGAAATCCTACGAGCCCCCTATTGAAGGAACTCAGCTATTATCCGTGAAGATGAGCCAAACGCGTCAGATTATGGGGCTATTTGGCAATTTCTGAATGATTAAGTGCTGAAACAATAAGTGGTCTGAACCAATAAGTGTTGAACCATTAAGAGCTAGTATATCGCTTAACTACTAAAAAACAAATGTCTGATCTATTCAGATAAGAGGTCTTAACCATTTAGTATTAGACCTCTTAACCATTTAGCATTAGACCTTTTAACCATTTAGCATTAGACCTCTTAACCATTCAACATTAGACCTCTTAACCATTCACCATTAGTATAATGCTTAATCATTCAGAGGCAAATGTTAAATGTTTGAACCATTTAGACATTTGCTCACGAAACAAACAGTTAAACCATTAAGTGTTGAACCATTCAGACATCTGAATCACTTGGTTGTGCACGGGCAGATTATAGGCCGGATATAATTGCAAGAGTTTTTCAATTGAAAGTAGAGGGCTTTACTAAGTTTTTAAGCACAAATAAAAAACATTTGGCATAGTTACAACAGGCAAGATTTTTGCTTTAGTTACTATCTTATTTTCATGATAAAACTTTTAGTCACATTTCTAAAAGTATCATCCTTAGTTCTTTACACAAACCTCTACACATTGAGTTTCAAAAGAGAGGTCTTCGTTATTATCACACACTACTATGGATTGCTTTGTCATACAAGATACATCATACGGTAGATATAGATAAATATGTGACAGCCGAAATAGTTTGTATGATGCACAAACTTCTATTGAACTAGTTTGTATATAACTATCATTGATTGCATGATGCGCAACCCGAGTGGCCTTCCCAAAATGAATGCTCCGTGTATATGGGATGGAAAGTGTTCAAAGTCATTTCTAGAGTCATATGAAAACAACACTCGCTTTGATAAGGAATGATATGTTCATTAAAAGAGATCAGTTAATGAGAGCATATTATTAAAAGCGGTATTCCGCTTGATAACGAGTATGTAATGCCGTACAATAAGACTTTATGTAAGCGTTTTGATGCCCATATAAATGTAAAGTACTGCGGGTGGAGCATGATGATAAAATATATTTTTAAATATATTTCCAAAGGTGCTAATCGAATTAAGTATATCATTGGTAAAGCGGATGATGCATAAACTAGAACCTCTGTTTAGACAATAATTTCAAGGGCAACCTCCCCAGATTCCCTAAAGGTGCTCATTGAACCACTAGAAGATGACGCTACTGGCACAACGAAAAACATTGTTTTCATAGAATTCTTAAATGAAAATCAACAACCACTAGGTCGCTGTATAAGCAAACAAAAAATTTAGTAGCTTTTTGCCTAATGAAAAGAACAACCAGTTTTATCATATATATATATATATATATATTAGCAACTAGCTGTCTAAAAATTCTTAACTATTATACCAAATTTTGATTACAGTCATGTCTATTTGAACATGCTTATCTTTGTGATCCATTGCTCAAATAGTTTTTAAAATTGATTGTTGTCGGTGACTTAGAAACTACTATCCAAATTATAGAAAATATAATATATATTCTTGAGTTTGAAACATTAGATGTGCCTGTGCATCTATGGTTTTAGAGGACCTTTGAGGTTTGACCATAGCATTTATGGTAGCAAGAATACACCGTTTTGAAAGGCTGTATGATGTATAAAGTGCACTTAATTTGACTTTATAAGCGTATGTTGTATAAAAGTTTAACACGAACAATTTTTTTACAATGAACAGGAAAACTACAATGGATCCGCACCAGCTGTCTCAAATTCAACCCAAAGGCAACCCCATATCGATCATCTTGCGCGCGATTAGAAAGTGGTTACCTTATCGTATGAAAAAAGACATAGCATACCTCCTAATTGACCAATTGACCAATTGACCAACATGTTAATACACATACTTAAAGTGAAATAAAAATATACATGTAACAAAGAGCTACCATTTCCTTATTATAGCTATGTATTACATATTATTATTATAAGCCGTAAATTTTTACCTCAATATTAGATGTATCAGATTTCATGTAACATAGTTTTAGTACCAATGACCACCTAAATCAAATAGTATTATTCAAAATGCAGGGAGATGCCATACAAGCATATGTGCACCATTTTGGATTATGAGCACATTAAGGACGGCTTGAAATTATGTCTTGCTACAGTTTTGATAATTATATATGCAGTCATGCGTCCAAAACAATGGAAGTTACTAATCATCTGGCAGTTCTAATCCTTGGCAGGAACATAATTATAAATCAGGTATCAACCCTAGAAATATTTTCAGAACACTACTTTAACTTACTCACCTATGAGGAGGTCAATAAGCGAATAAACAAGGACATAGTATTAGGTACTACACAATAATGCACGTAACAAAATGCCTACAAAGTAAACATATAGTAATACATCATTTGAAACAGACTATGCAGGGACACTAGATAACACCAAGCATCTTATAACAACAATGGAACAAAAACTCCTACGGATGGAAATGACTAACATAAGGCAAGTTTCTAACCCCAACCATACAATACATCACAAATAACATATACTGATGTAGATACATCATGGCTCAATGTAGTAGAGAAAAGATAGAGGCCACCATATAGGAAGTAATAATTCCAAGGTTTGACTGGGAAAAAATGTCACAAGCAGATCAATCATGTAACATAAAGGTTATTTATCTATTTTGAAACCGACGAAAGAAGAAAGATATAAAGTCCTAAGTCGAGGGACCAAACTCGTCAACGAAAGAAAGACGGGCTAGCGGGGGTATATAAAGGGATAAGGCAGCCCTTACCCTCTCCCCACACCAATATTTCAGCCAAAAGAAAGAGGAGAAGAGAGAAAGAAGAGAAAAAGAGAGAAAAAGTTGGTTCGGGTTGGTTCTAGTGAGCCGAAATCATCGAGAAGCAAGTCAAACCGAAGCTCTACTTTTCGGTGTCGTTTGTGTGAGTTCTAGGTCCCCACTTTTACTTGTTTTCAAACTATTTTGGGGCTGGAAAGCATAGAAAACCGTTTTTGTATGTGTATGTGTTTGACCTATTTGGGTGTGTTACGTGTGATGCGTTTAGAGTTTGTTTTTGGGCTTGTGTGTGTTTGTATGGTGTTGTGGTATGCATCCTTAAGGTTTAGGATGGTTGATTTGGGCTTAGAATGGGTTTAGATGAGTTTGAAGGTCGAAAAGGGCAGTTTGCGTTCGGCTGGAACTGCACTCTGCATCAGCTAGGGATAGGCGACCGACTAGAGACCGAATGGAGGCCATACGGCCGAATAGGGTGCGATTGGGGTCCATTCGCACGATTGAGGGTCCATTCGCCCGATTGAAGGGCCAGTCGCATCGAGGTCATGCGATTGAAGGTCCAGTCACATAAGTGCTCATCCGCATTAGTCCATTCGCATGAGGTCCATCCGCATTAGTCCATTCGCACGATTGGGTGTTCATTCGCATGAGTGTTCATACACATTGGCTCATTCGCATGATGTTCATTCGCATGGAGGCCATGCGATTGAAGGGTGTCCATATGCCCGAATAGGGCTGTTGCACTCGAAAGAAAGTGTAGTTGACTTCTGACTTTCGGGGGAAAGTGCAGACGTAAGTTTTGACGTAAAGGTTCCCGTAAGAGCATGTAAGTTGAAGATTGAGGCCTTAGAGAGCATGTTGGGCATGATGATGATGATGTGGCATGTTTATACATGTTATGTATGTATGATGTTGCCCTGTGTGATGATGATGACTGTGTATGTTATGTTCCTTGTTATGATGTATGCTTATCTTTCTGTGGCTTTACGTGTCGTGTTAATGAATGAATGAAGTATTATGTAACGTAAAGTGAAAGATAATGAAAGAGGAACATGAAGTAAGAATGCATGCATTATTGAATGATAAATGAACGAAGGAAAGGCTTGCAAGCACACATATGAGGTGAGCAACCCTGTTGTTGCAACAGACTCGGACAGCGTGCAATCGTTAAGATTGCCTATGAGGTGAGCACCCTATGGTTGCAACAGACTCGGATAGCATGCTATCGTGAAGTTGCCATGAGGTGAGCAACCCTGTTGTTGCAAGAGACTTGGATAGCGTGCTATCGTTGAGATTGACAATGAGGTAAGCAACCCTATGGTTGCAACATACTGGGATAGCATGCAATCGTTGGATTGCTAATGAGGTGAGCGACCCTGTTGTCGCAACAGACTCGGGAGAACGAACGTATAGAATGAGCGAAAGTTAACGAATGTAATGGAAGATAGTAATTATATTATCAATGTGTATGTATATTGCATGGTCACGAATGAATATAAAGCGCAGTATGATTTAAAGAAAGTAAAGAACGGTTTTAACGATAGAAAAGTATGTTTTATTATAAAACTAGAACTCACTCAGCAACGCTGACTTTTTATGTGTTTCCAGTTGGCAGGTAATAGTTGCTGAGACTGGCACGAGGCGGCTACTCGGCTCTTTTGGGATGTCATTCTTTTGATTAATGATTTTGCATTGTAATGCGAACAAACTGCGTTTTGTAATAAATGTTGTATTAACTTGCAAAAGCATTTACATGGAAATGAAATATTATTTTAAATGTTACGCTGCGATGTTTATGAAATACGAGTGTAAATATATGTTTTATGTGCGATGAGGAGCCAACTGTAAGTGTCCCGGGAACAGGGCCTTACAAATCATCATCGTAGCAATAACAAGCACAAGAGTCACTCTATTCAGCGGTAAAACTAAAATACTAAAGATATTATACATAGCTTCAAGCACCTCACTAACAACATGCATCTAATTAATAGAAAAGACACAACTGGGATCCACTACAACAACATTTATCTACTTCAACCCATACACAAATATCACAAACCATCTAAGATCCAAGTACTATGAACACTATCTTAAAACATATACTAGAAAAATTTTTTGCAAAGAAATAAACCCGAATATATCGTAAAATGTATTTTAGATTCAAATAGAACCAAGCATAACTCCTAGCACCTGAGTCACAGCTAATAGTTCAACAAGAAGATTTTCAAACAATGAAAACAATCTCCGAAATTCAACAACATAAAATTCAACAACGAATGGTTGAACCCTTAAATTATAATTTTAGTAAATCAAATAGAGTTTACATTACCACAACTCACTAAACATTAATTATAGCATGTAGTAAAAAAAACTTCAAGTGTGAAGCATCAATCACAAGTTTTTCAATGGGCAAACCTTGGTACTAGCAAACATTCCAGCTATGTTTTCGTAGTATCCATCCAAAAGAGGCAAATGGTCATGCGAACAACATGATAATATTGATGAGCCAAACCTAAGGTGAAAAAACTGAAAAACAAACATACTACTCTAATTTCAATACTAATAATTCATTTGTCACAGGTACTGTATAGGAATAATCATAACTGACGAGACAAACTCACATTCAGCAACCATATTTGATGCAGTAATGAGTAATCGACTTGGTATACATTGTAGAGACATGGTAATAGACAAAGTGATGAAGAAACCATCCCAGAACCCATCGAACAACTCAAAGAACAGACAATAACAATGCATGTAGAATACAAATGTTGTAATAGGAACAAAACGTCAGCTCTTCCCGTCACGAGGTAATATAGTAGATAGTTTTTATTTGGATTTTTCTACTGCTTCCTTGTTAGACACATCACATACCTACACGGCTACACATATTTCATATTGGGTTGAAACATTTTGTGAATTAGTTGAATTAAAATCCTTTTATCTAATCAACATCTTTAAAATGACTTTATTCGTTTTTACATACAAAATGTTGAATTTAGTAACGTAGAAAACACAGACTTTAACTAGAACAAATATGTCTCTTGAAGCCTCTCGATAAATAATAAGTTTAAGTAGTATATGTAAAATATTAATAAGTTAGATGTGTACTTTAGTGAATGGGTCAATTTGGGTTCTTTAAGTATGTTACGACTAATATGGCAGTTGTGAATGTGTGCGATACAGGTTTTTGTATATTTCTCTTTGCATATTTGAGTGTGTGTAACCTGTCAACAATTCATTTTCATTGCTATCACATATCATCATTCTTATAAGCTTAGAATGAAAAAAGCTCTGATGCTAACATAAAGACAACTCTTAATATTTTTCTCAGTTCAGAACATAACTAACCATTTCAAATTATAACCATGAGCAACACCAAAAGAATACGATACCCTGATCACCAACCAATGATAGATGAAGAGCCAAGGACTCAGCATTTGGACTAAATGAATCAGTGTTAAAGTTTTGGATAACGGGCATAAAGTAGAAGACATGTGCTTGGGAATCTTTTGTGAAGTACATCTTAAACATAAGACATGTCCTAGAAATCTTTTGCACAAACTTTTGTTGGACCAAAAAGTAAATGCATGCAACTAACATCGTAGGAAATTCGTAGGCATATAGCCCTTACATGGGCAAGTTGTGTAAATCTTTATGTAACTAAGGCCATGGTCTCAAAGTGGCAAATTTTATAAAAACTAAATATCTCACATGGTCTATCGAATACATTTCGGAAAACCAAAATGCCATGGCACAACGCAGTGATGCAACCGGCTAGTCTCTTTAAATAACTAAATATGGTGTACACATATTTGCGGTCCGAAACAACCACTATGAAATTAAAATACTTATTTGGAACTTTAAGAAACAAGATGACACTAGCTCAAAATTTATATAACAGTAGCTTTTACATTTAATATAATTCAAGGCTTTGGTTAAATGTGTGTTTGTGCAGAGGGGTTACAAAAACATTGTCAATCCAGACAACATAACAACTAATCCATAAAAGATAAAGAAACAAAAGATTGAGTTTTGACAATTTGGTGACCATAATTAAACCATAAAACTCAATTACGAAAATCACCAACATATTCAGTTACTCTAACTTGAGTTTTAAATTTTTTAAAAGTTACAGTTTAGTTATTTTCACCTCACTGTTAACTGTAGTGTCCTTGTGTAACAAATATGAAATTACCAATTCATACTCAAATTCCTAAGAAAAGAAAAATGAATATGTAGACTTCTAAACATATGGTGTTTGACTCAGATCATGCTTTGCGTAAGGTCTGGAGGGGAACCGAATTGCTTCGTGTTCAGATGTACGTAGCCTTACCTTCCCACAACTTACACCCATGACCTCAAAAACTTACAAAACAACAATTTTACCACTTGATCCCGCACTCGTAACCTTCTAAAAATATCATATGGATTAAAACTTGGGAATAAAAAAGGCTGCTTAGCATAACCAATGAAAAAAGTGTAAAATCCTTGCCTAATTTGACCCATTAGTCAGTCTGCTAATGATTAGAACATGAAAATAAACAGAAGCATGGTTATGGGATTGCAGTAAGTGGGATAATCATTAAGCAACAGCGGCAAGTAACATTCTGGTGATTGTTACATATAAAAAATATCAATCAAGCATCATACTAAAATATTTGTAGGCTTCTGTTACCTCATGACGTGTTATTTGGGAATAATAACGTTTTGATTATTCTACTAAAAGTTGAATGTACTCTATAAAAAAGACGAAGAACATTCAATGTTGCAAAATTACATATCCTACCTCTTCCAAGTCTACAAAATAGAAGAAAAATAAAATCAACTTTTCCTTTAATGAAGACGAACAACATTAAAATGCTGCAAAATATCTTACCTTTGCTATGCGTGAAAATTTACAAGATACATTTGTTTGTTTCTTTCATTTTTTCATACCTTTGCTATTGCCCCGTTCCTTGGTAAATGGGTACAACAAACTACTCCAGAGAGTGAACTTATTTGACGTAATACAGCTTTTATAATCATATTTAGCATGCCAACTTTTTATAAATATCTAAAACTCTTAAAATAAGAGTTTTGGATCAATCTGACTAATACCAAAGAACTACGAGTTACCTAATCTACCCGACCTGCATATTTCCCCCATTTATCAAGGGAACAGGTGTCTTTGTCGGTCCGCTCGATTCGGTTCAAATTTAAAAAATCGAGCGAAAAATGCTCGCTCGAACTTGGTTCGGTTTAAAACCGAGTGCTCGATTTGGTTCGGTTTCATATTGCAATTTAGTACAAAACTAATAATTTATTTAAAAGTTTCAAGTTTCAACTCAAACTCAACAATGTAACAAAAGAAAACATACAAAATAAGTTCAAGTTTAAACTCGACCTTAAATAAATGACAGTAAAACCCATGCCCACAACCTCCATTGCAGCCATTTCCACACCCACTATAAATAAACTAAAAATTATGTTTAAATAAGTATACAAAAATTCAAAAAATTATGTTTAAAAAAATTTAAAGGAAGCAAGGGTAAAGTGATAAATAATTAAAATGGTAATGTCCTAAACTCTAAATAATAAATTAACATATTACATATATCTATATCTATATATTCTAATAGAACAAGCTTTCTAAAACCACTTGTTATTCTCTTGACCTATCATTTTTATAGATATCAGCACCTTATTTTTTTCTCCAAAAGAATATTATAATAATTTAAACATTAAAACTAATTTCTTTATCTTGTTAAAGATCAATTTTACCATTTGTAATATTTTTCTTTTTCATCTTGATTTTTTAAAATCAATGTATCTTTTTAAATTAGATTTTATTAAGAAAATAAAAAATCTTATTTTTAATTAAAATATAACTAATAATAAAATATTTTTATATAATATGAAATTTTCAAAAACACTTAATCTTTTTAAAACAAAATATTTTAAATCTGTCCCTTTTTAAAAAACTATAAAAATGCAAACTTTTCTAAAATAATATTATTAAAACAAACATAATATTACAAACCGGAGTTTTTAATAAACAAGAATTTTATAAAAATAAATTATTTTATAAAAGAATCTTAATACGAATGTTTGAAAATGAAAGTATTTAAATAAGATAATTAAAAAATATAATTTTTTATTTTGTTAAACCATTACGTATATAAAATTTATATCTTATATTAAAATACCGTACAGTAAATATTTATGTTTATTATTAATTATAATCCATTTAATAAATAGGTTCTAGCCTATCTATCTATATATTTGTTTGTTTGTTTGTTTATCAATCTATATATAATAAGGAAAAAATAAAATAATACGTGACGCAATCGTAAGTCTCATCATACTAACTTTATCATTTCTCTTTACTATTTATATAATACTAATTATCAAGTTTGTATGTGCATTAGAGTGGTGGTACAGTTAGCTTAAATAGTTGTACTTATAATTAGCTTATATTTTATTTATTTTATTATATATAAATATCAAATTTCTTATGCATTATGTGTTGTACAACATAGTATAGGGGTTGTACTTAATTTTTGTCTTATTTTTTTTAATCTTAACTTTTTTATTTTAATCCAACATTTTTATATCTTTTACAATTTAACCCAAATATTTGTTTACTTTTAACTTTGGTCTCTATATTTTTTATTTTTTAAAACTTTTCGTTTTACGTTTAAGTTTATATTTTCCAAGTTAACACGACGCAGTGTACATGTGTAGTTTAACATTTTTATGCTTATTTTTTCTGTTTAACGGTACCGTAGCAACACGTTGGCTCAATATCAGCTTAGTTATTGTTTTATATGTTTTACATTTCGCCTAACGGTGGTGTGTCCTTGGTTCTACGTTTCGATTTGTGTTCGGTAATGGTGGTGTGTCCTTGGTATTATTTGTTATGGTTTTACGCCCTCGTAGTAACACGAGGGCCTTAATACTAGTATATTACTAATTATCAATTTATTTGTGCATTATGAATTGTACATAAGCATTAGTGGGTTGTATCCATTTTTTTTTCTTTTATAATTTTCTTTCTTTTAAGTTTTAACCTAATACTTTTATAATTTTACAATTTAACCCTTATATATTTCCACTTTCCACTTTGTGTAACACTTCGTATTTTTGTTAATTAAAAATTAATTTTTGGTTAATTCCTTTAAGACCTATTTATGCTATTTGGTGGGCTATTTATGTATATTTCCTTATTTAATTTAAAGTTTTTATTTATCTAAACAATAACAATAATAATAATAATAACAATTTTGGTAATAATAATAGAATAATAATAACAATAATAACGTTAATAATAATAAATAAAATAAATTGTGTAGTTACTAAACTTAACAATATTTAAAACTTTAAACAGTTAAAGTTTGGGGGTTTAATTGCAAAATTTGAAACTTTAATTAATAGGTTTATACATAAAATGATAAATAATAAACTAGAGGGACCATTTGTGTAAATAATGAAAACTCAAACCCTTTTCCCCCTCTCTCTCCCGTTTTTCCGGTGACCTCGCCGGCCGGACTCCGGCCAAGTCCGGCGAGACTCTAAACCGACTAAAACCATTCGAATTTGATCCCAAATCGTTACCAATCGGTTAACGAGCAAAACTCGACCCCTTTAATACAATTTAATTGAAGTTTAAGCCGGTAATCGACGATTGAACTCGGTAACCGATTCACATTAAACCTTCAAGCCGTTCGGGCATTAATACTCAATGATAATCAAATTAAAGACACCTACACGATTGTCTAACCATACCTAAGCTTCTACTCAATGTAATTTTACCTAAAAACACACAAACAAAGTGCGTCGATCATCAACACTATCGCGGTCTGCAAGCTAATTGAAACCCATTCTTTGAACCATCTCAACTGAAATTGATAGAGGGCTTTCAACCCTTGAGTCACGTGAAAGTTTCCTGCACAATTAATTGAATTTCCATCATCATTTGCATATCCATCGAATTCGATTCTTGGCCGCGACCTGCTCTACACCAAAGGGCATCGATTCGATCTCAATCAAGTGAGTAAATCACATCATCACCCTCGGTTTTTCTTAATGAATCAAAGCCCTATGATTAATTTGGCTAACGAACTCGAATTGATCTTCAATTTGGATCAAAACATTCTAGGGTTTATGTGGAATTAGGGATTTATAGTTGTTGGTTGTTTTAAGAATTAAAAACCAGTTTATACCGCGGTTGAGAGCCTGGTTTCACTGGTTAAGTCACTTATTCACACACATGAGGTCCCGGGTTCGAACCCGGGCACCATCATGTTATTTTTTTGAAAGGTTTTAACCCTTAATTAAATTATAAAAAACTTTTTAATATATATAATAATTATTTTTATAAACTTTAAATATTTTCAAAAGCCACCATATATTTTCTGTATTTCTCTTTTAGTTTAAGTAATTATTTTTAATAAAACATTTTAACAAAGATTGTTCATGAATAATAAAATGGATTACAAATAATAATTAAAAATTATTATTGTTTCAAAACGTTTCTTTTAATTTAATAATTGTTTAATAGTACTTAATTCTGTTTGCTATAAAAATTTATTCAAACTTTATGAAACTTTCAAAATGTTATAATTATTTCTTTTTCACATATTTTGTATAAAATATAAATATATATTTTTTAGAAAATATAAATGATTTTCATTTGTTAAATATATTATTTAACAAACCTCAAAATCCACTTAACCCTAGTACTCATTAATTAGTTAACCCATTATGTTTAAGCTTAAATCTTGTAATATCTATATACTTAGGTGTATTGTGAAGACTTTATGTTAGAACGACGATTACTATTTCTTATTAATCATTTGATATATATTTATTTGACCAAGTGAGTTTCCTTGCCCCTTTTTCATATTTTCACACTAATTTGGGATGAAACATGATAGCTTATACATGATACACTTATACACATTTGAGACTTGTAAATCACATGCAATTCAACTTATTATTTTGTCATGGTTATTTGTGTATTGTAAGTGATTATATGAGATACATAGTTTGTTTACAATCATTAACTATTGCTAGCCTGGCGACGTCTTAGATTTTTGGGCCTGACAAGCCTATTTGGTGCTAAAGCCGATGTATTTCCGGCTCCTGATGACGTATGCTTGTTCATCATGGGAACCAAATACACTTAGCCAATCTTATATACTTGTAATCAAGTTGAGGTTTGGTTGTAACGATATGTGTTCAATAACCTTACTTGCTTATGACCTATGACATGAATTGCTACTTGTAACTTTATCTTATTATGTATGAAAACCTTGGAAACTCACCAACTATTTTTAGTTGACTCTTATTTTATCACGTTTCAGAAAACCCTCAAGTTTAAAGCGGACTTTGAAGCTTGCAATAAAACTAGGACTTGGACCTAGTTAAATAAACAAAATGTTATGCTATGTTTTGAGTTATGTTTGAACTTATCTCTTGTTTGAGACTTATGGTTGTATTTCATTTTAAGATTTATGATAAATAATATTTGCAATTTAATATAGCGTTATGTGGCTGTGAACAATCTTAACCCTCACATCTCGACGATTCCGCCGTCAAGGTTGGGGTGTGACACTTTGGTTCCCTATAGTTTTCGTCTTTTACAAAATTTTCATTGTACGTTTCGGTTTAAATTTTACGAGTTAACAGGCCACAACCTGGGCGTGTGGTCCAACGTTTTTACACCTACATATTTTCCATTTATTGGCCCCTTTACAATGCATGAGTCTTAGATCGACTTAGTTATTATTTTTAATGTTTTATGTTTTATGTGCGGGGCTCAGCATTTTTAAGTTTACTTCCCGTTTGGTTTTATTTTTTCCGTTTTTATTTATTTTTCAATACAAGTTTTTCGAGTGTTGGTGGTCATTGTTGACACTTGACAGTGTTAAATTGATGCTACTTCCCATGGTTTTACGCCCCTCAACACAATGTAGGGGGCTTAATGCTAGTTAAAACTAATATTGAATACTAATAATATTACTCATACAATTTTCAAATTAAAAAATATATAATATAATAAATTGAAGATCTATTTATTTTAAATTAAAAACACATGTTTTAAAAACAAAAAAACAACGAATTAAAAAAAACATTTTACTTAAAACAAAATGTTTAAAAACCACAAATTTTTATAAAACAAAAGTTTAAGAAAAATATATTATTTTTTATTTACTTAAAGTAACTATTTACCTAGTATATAATATATAAAAGTCATATATAAAAATATTTTGAGCGAAACCGAGCGAGCAACAAACGAGTTTACCTTTGCTTGTGCTTGGTTCGTTTACAAACCGAATGTAGTGGCTCGGCTTACGACCAAGCCAAAATTGAACGAGCAACTTTTCGATATTTTTTCGAAAGAGTTTCGAATAAGTTTCGAGCGTCGAGTTATTTGAACTACTCTAGCTATATATCAAGCTAAATAGTTTATTTAGTTGATGGAATTTGACAGATATATTATTTATTATGAGTATTTTAGAATTGTTATACAATTAGATACCAAGTCAACTAAAAAAGTAGTTAAATTGGTAATTTTATTTTAGTACAACTCAATAAAATTACTACTTAAAGAATAATCCATTGAAAAGCGATTTAAAAAAAAAAACTTTTATCAATAATGAAAGAAAGACGATAAAAATGAAGTAAAAAGATGGGTTTAAATGTGTAAAAAAATGATAATATAAATATATAATGTTTGATTATTTTATTTATATATATATACGATATTTAGAAGTTGTTTTCATATATATATTATTTGATAAAATTTGTAGGGATATATATATATATATATATGATATTTATGGTGTTTTGTAAGGATATATATGATATTAAAATTTACTTTAAATATATTTGATATATTGTAAATTTGTAGGGATATATATAAAATTTTAGTAATAATGCTTTAACCCAAACAAAAAATGATTTAATTTGACCCAACCTGACGTGAACAGTAGGGTTGAAATTGACTTTGTAATTCTTATTGTTTAAACTAGTTAGAAATGAGCCGAACCAAATAGAACATGATTAAAAATTCAAACCGATCATTTTCCCATCAAAAACTAATTTCAAACCGAACTATTTTAAGCCAAAACCAAATGTTCACGAGGTTTTATTGAACACGAACTGGTTAAGGTTAGAAACTAATGATTTGTGCACTTATACTCTCGTTTAAGGTGATGGGTCGAGAATGTAACAAAGAATAAAAATCACATTGTAATATCTTATTTTCCACTTTACACAAACATGAATATTAATACTTAACATGAAATTACCACAAAACGGGACAAGTATTACATGGCTCTGGAGCCACATGAACCACGGTTGGCCACTGGCTATAAGCAACACAACTAGGAGGCATATGGATATAGGGTTGGATACACGGCTCCGGCGGTGCGGGCGGTTCAACTGTCGGCTTTGTCTCTACCGTAGGAGGGGGTCCGATCGTCACCACTTCACACATTTTACGACTTTTTTTACTTTTTTTATTATCTCGTAAGGATCAGTGTCTCCTGTAACCGTTAACGTGTCATTGCCTGCATCAATTTCTATCTGAACTACGCCTAAAATAACAAACATGAAATTAAATTATCAGAAACTTATCACGCATTGAATACAAGTCAATGAATCAACAATAACAAAGAGTGTAAACAAATCAAATCGATCAAACCCGCTCTCAGAGAGTTCTAGCTTGACTAATCTTGAGTTCTAATGCTATAAGTCTAAACCTGAAGTTTTGCTAGTGACTAATTTTTCAAGCTCGAGTTCGATCTGACTTAACTTATTTGTTATTTGATTACTATATTTGGTATATATAATAGACAATGAAAATACAAAAAAAGACTGAAATTACCATAAAGTCCGGAAACTGATTTCAATATCTTCTTCCTGCATTTCTCTTTTGTTAATTTAACCTTGAGTACCGTTTTTTGCACCATTTTTTCTTCTTATTCTCTTCTCTCTCTATATGCACAATACACATGCACACAAATGCATGTATATATATATATGAAATTACGCGTGTGTATTGAAAGACACAAAGCTTCATTAATTTGTCATCTTGTTTGATCGTCAAGTTCATGGCAAATTCCTGTGGTGGTTTATTATTTTAAATAAAGGTGACAGTTGAATTTGACTATTGATTTATATATAGAAAATGACTAGAATAAATAGAAGTTGACCAAAAGTTTATTAAAATGAACTAGATTTTAACACCATCGCTCCGTCGCAGTATATGAAACAGTGGATGAAAATAAGCACGTTCGAGTGGTACGCTTGGAATTTAAGAATTCATGGCCATTGTGTGAAATAAACATTATGGAACAAGTATACTACTTTAAAAGTAGATCTTCACGATATGTAAATACTAAGATGTCTACATTGTGAAAAGAAAAATATCGAGGAAAACAAAATGCAATTTAAAGAGAGACACAAATGACGTATTTAACAAACCTATGTGAATACTGAGTATAGAGTAAAACTTATCTGTTATTAAACCTGTGAACTCACCAACTTTATGTTGATACACTTTAGCATATTTTCTCAGGTCACAGGAACGCTTAAGCTCATGTTGCACAATTAGGGAACGCACTCAGGACATGCATCATCAAACTCATTTATTTTGCTTTGAACATTTTATTTTGACATATACTTTGGGAACTTCTAGTATTGGTTTACATTTGTCTTTACGCTTCCGCACTGATGTTTATTTCGTTTATGACTACTCTGATTTAGAGTTCAAACGTTTATTTAAGTTCATATAGTGTCGTTTGATATGACCGTGTCTGAGATCCTGGTTTGTCACACGCCTCGCGATAAAACCCCGCACGTGGAAATTTTGAGGGTGTGACAGTCTAAGTGACGTCTCAAGACATACAAGTTAAGCCGCTAAGCTCTAGACTAATTTAACTTACTTATTCACTGAACATACATGTTATAGTGATAAGTCCACTAGACATACATGTGTTTATGTTCATTTTGAAAAAAATATGATCAAAATTGTTCATTTTAGTAATTTTTTCATTTATTTAAATAAGCTATTTGTTGATAGGTGAACATATATTCTTTACTTTACACATACTATAATGTTAAAATCACAACATTTCAACTTTACAAGATTTAAACACATAATCTTTAATTTATTTTAAACCAGTTTGTTGCAAGTTTCGGGAACTAATTATATCCGACTTATTAAAAATCAAGTCATTTTAACGACGATTCAAACAACTATCTACTATTACTCGTAAACTAAACAAAATCCTAAATAATAAGTTGCCTGGATTTAAACAATATTCTTTTGTAAAAAGTCTGAAAATATTACCCTTAAGTTAAATACCCAAGTAACGAAACAAATAAACAAAAGTAGAGTCGTAGTCGATACATAGTTACATACAAAGACTACCAGCTCACTTATTAGAAATTGTCATTTAACAATTCATATTTTAATATACACACACATATATTCTAGAAGAGTACAAGTCTTTGTTTATTAACAAGTAGTTCTAGGAGTCAAAATTCCAGTTACGTCATATGCATTTGCTAAATGCAATTTTACATTCACATACCTACATTGCTAATTCAACGGATATCCGTATGAACAAGATATTACAAATAATATTTAAAGGTTGAATAATAAACATTTGTTAAAACTAGAATTGTTGAATTATGAATGTTAAGGTCTTCGATAGCTGACTAGTGACTATGATGTGTAACACACTAACACTCGAATATTTCAACATTTTCGTTAGAGTTTAGGTACCACTATTTACGAAATTACCCAACAATTATGTTACAGTCTTAATTTAAATATTTTTGGTACATCCAAAATACAGTGTTAAATTCATCACACGTTACACAAACCAAACGATATTTCATATGCCTTCATTTTAACCATCAACTTATGCAAATGTGTTCTTTGAGATTTAAGGATCTCTTATTTAATTTCCCTTTTTATGCTATAAGGCTCACGATCTTATTAAACACTTTCTCCATCCTTACGATTTAATCTCTTTCACAATATGAATGCTCATAATTAGTGGTGTACAAACCGGGTTGGGGGCCCAAACCGGTTCGGGTTCCAAACCGAAACCGGTTTGGTCAAATTTGGTTAAAACCGATTTGGCCCCAAACCAGTTCGGGTTGGAACCGGTTTCAAACCCAGAAAACCCAACCCTATCAACCGGTTTGGGTCGATTTGGAAACCGGTTCGGGCCCAAACCGGTTTTTTTTTTTGAAAATTTGGATTTTTGTTATATTCAAAAAATTTTTTAAACTTTTTATTAAAACATTTAAAACATAAAACAATTTATAACATTTATAAACATTTAAACAATTTAAAACATTTATAAACATATATATATACAATTTTAAACACAAGTAAAGTATATAAAACATCTATAAACATATATATAAACATTTAAAACATTAAATAAATTAAAACATTTAAACAATTTAAAACATTTATAAACATATATATACAATTTTAAACACAAGTAAAATATATAAACATATATAAAATTTAAAAAAACATACAAGGTAAATAAAAATCTTTAAAACTAAATGTTTATAAAATTTAAAACCCATACAAGGGTAAAGTATAAAAACATTTATAAAATTTTTAAAACTAAACATTTAACATAGTCATTTCTTCGTTCGTTCGTATGATACTTGTACGTTTATTCCTCGCCACCAGAATCGGAACTGTTATGAAGGTAGTCATCATATGCAGCTTCATCATCAGTCATTCCTGGTGTCAATCCGCTCTCTACCTCGTCATTGTATAATTCCATTTCGTATTCCAGTTCTCCTTCAAATGAACGTTTGTCTTGTACTCTTTCCGCGGCATCCAAATAATCTTTCAAGCAAATTGACATTCCAACCGCTTGTAGAGTGAGTCGAGTTCGTTTTATTTGTAACATCCTGTATCTTTACGTTAATTAAAAGTTAACGTCGTTTAATCTTGTAAGTACTATTGTTGCCTAATATGAAACTCGTGGGTTACTTATGCTCATTACTTTAATTTATCTTTTAATCCTTAAGCTTGAAAGTTTATAATGTAACTATTAAATAATAATAATAATAAAATAATAATAAAATAATAATAATAATAATAATATATAATAATAATAATAATAATAATGTTGTTACAAATAACAATAATTTGGAAAATTTATTTAAGTCCGGGGGGTTATTATGTGAATTTTGAAACCTTAAATATTAAAGTTTGTGCATGAAATGTTAGAAATTAAACCACAGGGACCATTTGTGAAAATAATGGAAACCAACCGCCCCTTTGTGCAACCCCTGTTTTTTTTTCCGGCCACGGTTCCGGCCAACGCCGGCAGCCTTCCGGCGACCCTTAAAGTTTCCCAAAACACCCGAAATCAATCAAGTATTAACCCCAATCATTCCAAATCATTCTTATAACGGTCTCGAACATGAATGTGATCTTGATTTCGTTTAATCGTCGGTTACAAGTACCAATCGACTAAATAACCGAAACACTCTTAAATCCATAGCCGTTCAACCATTAAACGTTCATAGTAATCTAATTAACTTCACCTAATCAACCGTATTCCAATTCCTAAATCATTAGAACCCTCAGTTTTACCTGAAACCAACACAATCATCACCTTCAACGCGAACCGACCCCTATTCGAACTTCGTTACCTGGTCCTCATAAACCAAAATTGAATGAGGGCTTTTGATCTCGGAGGTTACTAGAAGCTTTCTGCATAATCAATTGGATTATCATCCACTTTTGCATATCGAACAGATTAGGCTTGGTCGCGAGCTCTCCTACATTCGTTCATCATCAACGTAACATCGTTCGGGTAATTAACCGCATGTACACACTCGTCTATACATGGGGAACAAAAGCCCCATGATTGTAAGCGTTAACAAAATCAAACTGAGGTGAATTCGATCAAAGATGATTCTAGGGTTATGCAATTTGGGGGAATTCATTGGAATTATGTTTATAACATTTCAAAACGGAAATCTTGCACGGCCAAGGCCCTGGTTCACCGGTTAAGATGCTTCCCCACACACATGAGGTCCCGGGTTCGCACCCGGGCACCATCATGTAATTTTTTTTAGGGGTTTTTTTTAGCCCAAAATAAATTTCAGAAAATTTATAAAAAATATACTAAATTCATTTAAAACTTCAAATATTTTTAAAATCACCTAACTAATTTTCTAGAATTTATTTCTTATAATATCTAAATATTATCATTAATCATTTTAAACAAACGATATAATTTGTTCAATTTCTTATTAAATAGATTTTAATATTGTTTAACTTATTAATCATTATTTGTTCAAATAATATATCTAGATTATTTCTTATAAGTTAAACTTAAAATATCGTTTAATTACTAAATAGTTATTTGCTCAAATAATATATTTAAATTATTTTACTTATAAAATAGACATTGAATATCGTCATAACTTACTAAATCATTATTTGTTCAAATAACAAGTATAAATTATTGTTTAAAACGTGCTTATGAGACTTTATTTTTATTACAAACTTTATTGTTATTCTTATTTCACATCTTTATATAAATACAATACATTGTTACCAAGAATATAATTTCATATTGGACTCCAACTTTGTTATATTGAGATTCATTTATAAATATTTACATATATAATTCTTCTAATGAATTAAAAATGTAAAATAATTACTTTGAAAATTGTTACTTATCAAAAACCCCTTAAATCTATTGAAACCCTAATCATTATTTGAACGTTAATCATATTATTAATCTTCATCTTGTATAACTTATTTAGGTGCCTTGTAATGAATACTTGGGATTACTGTGGATCATCCCTTAAACTTTATTTATCATCTTGTAATGCTTATATCAATGTGAGTATTTCCATACCCCTTTTTGCTTATTTTCACACTTTGGGGTGAAACATGTTAACTTATTATCATTGCACTTGTAAACTCATTTGAGACTTGTAAACTTTATGGCAATTCATCATGTAGAGTTGTGGTTAGTTGAACTTTTGTGGTTACCATGTTATGGCGTTATATGTACAATCATTAACTATTGCTAGCCCAGCGAAGTCATAGATCTATGGGCAAGACAAGCCTACTTTGGTTGATCCAAGTACACTTAGCTAATCGTATAATCTTGTAAACGTTTGAGACTTGTAAAACTTTATCGAGGTTTGATTGTTGCATTGTTCATAACATCCCTAATCACTTTATTCACTAACTTATGACTTGAATTGCCATCTTTTATATACTTATGTATTGAAAACTATGGAATGCTCACCAACATTTTTATGTTGACCTTTTATTTTTAACATGTTTCAGGAATACCCCAAGTATGTGTTCTACTCTTTGAAGCTTATCACATCTAGGATTGGACCTAGAGATAAAATGGATGATCATGTTATTTGTAGCATTTGTACATGATGTATTCTTTGTTGAAACTTTTGCTTGTATGTTACAATTGAATCTTATGATTATATATTGGTTTAATAAATAGCGTTATGTGGCTGTGAACAATCGTAACCCTCACATCTCGACGTTTCCGCCGTCAAGGTTGGGGTGTGACAGATTGGTATCAGAGCCCATAACTATAGGGATTTAGGTTATTAGAAATGGTGACCTAGACTATAGTTGCATGAACCTTATAGAAAGATCCTTATACCTTTGTGCTTACATGTTGTTTGCATGCTACATAATGCTATACCTTTTGTGCAACTTGATGCCTTAGCATAGGATTGCCTTATGTATGCTTAAACTTAGTTACTTGTCTCCCTAAACTAACTTTAACTCTTTGATTCTCCCCGACAAATGAACTTCCTAAACCTATTCTTAACGACATGTGGAATCTACACTTATCATCTGGCTTCAATTCCTTAGACTCTATGTCTAATCTATGAAAATCCCATCAAGGTTTTGATTTCATAAACCAAAGAAATTTGTATGACACATAAACACCTGTATTCTGGATTTCCTGGCAAAAGGCCTTCGGGCTAAGGCAAGCATATCGTATAAATCTCATTGTGAGACCAGTTATGCTTACCTGGGGATTTCTGGGATGAGTGATAAACTATGGTCAACATACACAAGTCTCTATGGCAAATGGGTCAATTTACCTTGACGTGTCAACGATTCCAAATGGTAATGCGTTACCAAATGGAACCATCCTCTTTGTATCCTAAAATCCTTGATTTTCTTGAACTGGTTTATCACCAAATTTTCAATATCTTCTCATTTTTAACATATATAATGTTCCTGTTAATATTGAACCCATTCTACATTTCAACTTCTACATTTAAACATCGCTACACGTTGGGCGTTTCATGTATCTATTTCTATACCTTGACCAACGCGTGCATGACTCTTATATATCCAAAGATATTGGGAATCTAAACCGAGTGGCCCCTCAAAAGTTTAAACCGTTACTTATGGTTCTCAAGTCTTCTTAAGGATGTGTCCCATAACTAAGAACATGAAATGCTGTAGGTGGAATTCCTACATCTCGGGATACATTGTCTAGGCAAAGTGTAAATGGTGATTTGACTCGATCATTGAATCCGTTTACTTGACTTGAAACCTTTGAGATGAGTGACCACTTATAGATACGCGTGTCTTTAATAAGGTTATGGCTGAATCTCATATCTTGAGAAGTCCATATATTCCCTTCGATTGTGAATCGAATGTTCACATCTCATTATGATGTCGAATCATTCTCGTCTTTGATTTTGCCTTCCTGATTTAAATTATTCAAGATTTGAACACCATCATAACAAATTCCGCTATCTCGAACTTTGATCTTAAGATTGTAAGCATGATTTTTCCTTTTGTTATATTGATGTAACTTGAAATTTTCCGAGTTTCTAATTGATATTATTTTCTTTTCGTTGTTAAGTCAAACTCCGTACCGTCTGCACCGTGAGAGATGCAAGTGTTTGCAAACCAACCTATGACTAAGAACACTCGTATCTCCTAAATGTTTCTAACTCATCAAAGCAGGGGTGATTCCCTTACTTTGATGATTCTCTATTCGTTTCGGTAAATGGTTTTCAATTGTGATTTATAAAATTTCATCCTCTGGATCGGGTTAATTTCCTTATCCGAGGATTGAATTCAATTATTTTCTTTGGAATGACACTTCACAAATGACATGATCTCACCAAAATAGGACTGAAACCCGTACTTTGGTGACAAATGTCAATCTTCGATTGTTTTCTTGCTATTATGAAATTCAATCATCAGATAGGCGTGAAATCCATACCTTGATGATAATATCATTTTTATGAATTGTATTTGTTCAAATGAGACGACTTCATCAAAGTAGGAGTGAATTCTGGATTTTGATGAAGAAGTTCATCTTGTTATATTTTATTTTTGTAAAACTTCACCGTTAAGATATGTAAGGCCTCGTTCCCGGGACGCTTACAGCTGGGTTCTCATCGCATATAAAACATATAATTACGTTAGTATTTAATACATCGCAGCGGAAAACTAAAACAAACTTTCATTTCCTGTAAATGCTTTTGCAAACTAATACAACATTCGTTACAAAAATCGTTGTTCGCATTACAATGCAAAAACATTAATCAAAAGAATGCCATCCCAAAAGAGCTGAGTAGTCGCCCATGCCATCCTCAGCAATCATTACCTGCCAACTGGAAACACATCAAAGTCAGCGTTGCTGAGTGAGTTCTAGTTTTATAATAAACATACGTTACTTTCATATAAAACCGTTCGTACTTTTACATGATCACACATCATACGTACATAAATAATATCATTATTATCTTCCTTCATTCGTTCATTCCTTCTTTCATTACCTTACTTGCGCATCGACATCATCCCGAACCAATACCATGTGCTACACCCCGGTTAGTCGTAGCTACCGGCCGAAGTCAACGAATGACAGCTAAACGTATGCCGCAGTACTAGGAGTAACCGTCAGTCTTAGCTACTGGGCCGAAGTCAACGAATGACAGCTAAACGTATGCCACAGTACTAGGGGTGAGCGGTAGAGGTCCTACATTTGGGTCAATCACCAAGAGGGACCCCGTATCCGATGTATGCAAGACGTTTCATTCGTTCATCATGTTCCTCTTCCTTTATCTTTCACTTTACGTACATAATACTTCGTTCATTCATCATAACAAGTAAAGCCACAAGAAAGATATTATACATCACATAAGGAACATAAACATGCATCAACATCATATCATACATGGCAACATCATACATACATAACGTACAACATCATCACCCTCATCATGCCTAACATGCTTCTAAGACCTCGATCGTCATCTTAAAAACTCTTATGGGAACCTTTACATCAACACTTACATCTGCACTTTCCCCCGAAAGTCAGAAGTCAATCTACACCTTCCTCGGGTTCAACAGCCCTATTCGGGCGTATGGACACCCTTCAGTCGCATGGCCTTCGTGCGACTGAACATCATGCGATTGAACTAATACGGATGAACACCTATGCGAATGAACATCCAGTCGTGCGAATGAACAATGCGGATGAGCACCTATGCGACTGGACCTTCAGTCGTGCGAATGGACCCTCAATCGCATGACCCCCATGCGACTGGCCCTCCAGTCGTACGAATGAACCCCAATCATGCGAATGGACCCCAATCGCACCCTAATCGGCCGTATGGCCTCCATTCGGCCTCCAGTCGGTCGCCTAGCCCTAACTGATGCAGAATGCAGTTCAACCCGACTGCGGCCGAGGGTTTTCGGCCCCCAAACTCATCTAAACCCATTTTAAGCCTAAATCGACCATCCTAAACCTTAGGGTGCATACCATAACATCATTCAAGCACAACCAAGCAAGAAATCAAGTCCCAAACGCATCATACATACGCATACACATACACAAACGGGTCAACTTACACACATACGAAAAACTCGATTTCAGATGTCCAGCCCCAAATCATTGAAAACAAGTAAAAGTGGGGTTCTAGAACTCACCTAAACGAGCAAAATGACAAGAGCTTCGACTCGGCTTGCTTCACGACGATTTTGGCGACCCGAATCGACCCGAACCAACACTTTTTCCTCTTTTTCTCCTCTTTCTCTCTTCTCCCCTTTCTTTATGAGCTGAAAGGTAAGTGTGGGGAGAGTGGGCTGCCCTCTCCCTACATATGTCACCACATTTCCCAACTTTTCTTCGTTGGCGAGTTTGGTCCCTCGACTTTTGGACTTTATTTTCTTTTCTTTCGCCACCGGCTTCAAAATAATAAATACCCGGGTGTTACAAGTCCACCCCCCTTAAATAGGTTTCGTCCCCGAAACCTGTTATTCGTCGAACAAACGTGGATAATGCTGTCTCATTCTTCCTCAGTCTCCCACGTTGACTCGGATCCTTCCTGTGCTTCCACTATACACGCACAAGAGGAAACACTTTATTCCTTAGCCTCTTTTCTTTACGATCGATGATTGCCACTGGTTGCTCCACATAATTGAGCCTTTCATCTATTTCAATGTCCTCCAGTGGAACAATCATGTCTTCATCAGCTATACACTTTCTCAGATGAGATACATGGAATGTCGAGTGAATCCCACTTAACTCATCTGGCAACTCCAATCTATAGGCCACCTCCCCTACTCGAGCAATGATTCGGAAAGGGCCTATATATCTTGGGCTCAACTTGCCCGGCTTTCTGAATCTGATAATACCCTTCCAAGGTGAGACCTTCAACATAACCCGGTCACCCACCTGGAACTCAATTGGCCTACGTCGTTTATCGGCATACGACTTCTGTCTATCCTTGGCTGCCTTCATAAAGGCTTTAATCTTTTCAAGCTTCTCTGGCGTAGCCTCGATTACCTCGACGCTCCCCAATTCCTTCTGACCAATATCACCCCAACAAACGGGTGTTCTGCATCTCCTACCGTATAGCATCTCATATGGTGGCATACCAATACTGGCATGATAGCTGTTGTTGTATGAGAATTCAGCTAACGGTAAGTGGTCATCCCAACTCCCACCAAAATCGATCACACATGCCCGGAGCATGTCTTCCAGTGTCTGAATGGTCCTTTCTGACTGACCATCAGTCTGGGGATGATAAGCCGTGCTAATATGTAACCTCGTCCCCATAGCGTCGTGGAATTTCTTCCAAAATTTAGATGTAAACCGAGTGTCACGATCAGACACAATAGACACCGGCACACCATGACGAGCTACAATTTCCTTGATGAACAGATCAGCCAACCTCTCCGATGAATACGTCTCGCGGATCGGTAGAAAATGAGCGCTCTTCGTCAGACGATCAACTATCACACCATATGGCATCGTACCCTTTCGGGGTACGGCAGCTTCGTAATGAAGTCCGTGGTGATGTGCTCCCATTTTCATTCTGGTATATCCAAAGGTTGTATCTTCCCATACGGCTTTTGATGCTTTGCCTTCACCTGTAAGCAAGTAAGGCACTTACTCACATACTCCACCACGTCACGCTTCATACCCGGCCACCAATAATCCTTCTTCATGTCATGGTACATTTTCGTGGCACCAGGATGAATGGAGTATCGAGTCTTGTGGGCTTCATCCATATCTTCACCCGTAGATCCCCAAAACGAGGAATCCACACACGACCGAATCGAGTTCCAACACCGAGTGTGTTTTCACCCAATTCCCCAACCAGACCTCTCATTCTTTCCGAGTTAAGATGATCTTCTTTCAATGCCTCATCTTGAAACTCCTTAACTTGCTTCATCACATCGGAGGTCATGATTAATTGATAAGCTTTCACCCGAATCGGTTCGGGCCTTTCCTTCCGGCTAAGGGCATCCGCCACCACATTAGCTTTGCCTGGATGGTAATGGATCTCGCAATCATAATCCTTTATAAGTTCCAACCATCTCCTCTGCCTCATGTTCAGATCCTTTTGCTAGAAGAAGTACTTCAAGCTCTTATGATCGGTAAATATGGTGCACTTTGTCCCGTAGAGATAGTGCCTCCAGATCTTCAACGCAAAGACCACGGCTGCTAGCTCCAAGTCATGAGTAGGATAATTGACCTCATGAACCTTTAACTGTCGAGATGCATAGGCTATAACCTTCCCTCTCTGCATTAACACACACCCCAACCCCGAGTAGGAAGAATCAGAATAAACCACCAAATCTTCGCTTCCATCGGGTAATGACAGAACAGGAGCTTGAGTCAGTCTTGCCTTCAGCTCTTCGAACGCCTTCTCTTGAGCTTGACCCCATACAAACTTCACATCCTTTCGGGTCAACTTAGTTAGTGGAGAAGCAATCTTAGAGAAGTCTTGGATGAATCTTCTAAAGTAGCCCGCCAAGCCCAAGAAACTACGGATATCGGATGGCGTCTTTGGTGACTTCCATTGCATAACCGCCTCCACCTTCGCCGGGTCAACCATAATCCCGTCAGGATTCACCACATGAACCAAAAACTGAACTTCGCGCAACCAGAACGCGCACTTGGAGAATTTAGCATACAGTTTCTCCCTTCTCAACGTCTCTAGAACCTCTCGAATGTGACCAGCATGCTCAATCTCGCTCTTTGAATAAATCAGGATATCATCAATAAACACAATCACTGATTTATCCAACATAGGCCGACACACACGGTTCATCAGATCCATAAAAGCAGCTGGCGCGTTGGTCAAACAAAGGACATGACAAGAAACTCGTAATGGCCATAGCGCGTACGGAAAGCTGTTTTAGGGATATCTTGCTCCTTCACCTTCAACTAATGATAACCAGACCGAAGATCTATCCTCGAGAACCAACTAGCACCCTGAAGCTGATCGAACAAATCATCTATCCTCGGTAAGGGGTAGCGGTTCTTCACTGTCAACTTGTTCAGTTCGCGGTAGTCAATGCACATCCTCATACTACCATCCTTCTTCTTTACAAATAGGACCGGAGCACCCCAAGGAGAGATACTCGGTCTAATGAACCCCTTATCAAGCAGCTCTCGCAACTGCTCCATCAACTCTTTCATCTCGGTTGGAGCCAATCGATATGGTGCCTTGGCAACAGGTTAGGCACCCGGTATCAATCAATCTGAAATTCAATCTCTCTGTCAGTGGCACTCCTAATAAGTCTTCTGGGAACACGTCTGGAAAGTCACACACAACTGGTACATCAGCTAGTTGTGGTGTTGGTGTATCCACATCCTTACATAAGCCAAGTAGGCGCTACATCCATGCCTCATACACTTTCCCGCCACCGCCATTGAGATCACCTTCGAATCGTAGTAACCCGATCACCATAAACCGTTACCAAACTTCCGTCAGGCGCTGTCAACCGAACCATTTTCTTGTGACACACAATGTTCGCCTCGAAGTCCGCCAACCAATCCATCCCAAGAACCAAATCGAAACCACCCACGGTCATCACAACGGTCTAACAGGAAACTTGTGACCCTCAAGTTCACATCACAATTCTCTATCATCTTAGAAATCCTGGTAGACTTACCTATGGCAGTTTCTACATCAAAGGCGTATCAACACGTCTACTACTAACAGGCATTAGCACAGAAAGCAGCAGAAATAAAACTCTTACTAGCACCCGAATCAAATAACACAGAAGCTAAAGTCTGGTTCACTAGAAACGTACCGGACACAACGTCAGGGTCCGTCCTAGCCTCCTCCTGTGTCATGGTGAACGCCCTGGCGCTCGCCCTTGGTCCATCACTTCCCGTCTTCTTCACCCCTGAACCCTCAGTCCTCGACTTCTTACAATCTCTGCTCATATGACCAATTTCCCCACAGTTAAAACATTTGCTCGACATGCAATCCTTCGCCATATGCCCTGTCTTCCCACACTTGAAGCACAAGTTTGACCCAAACCTACATTCCCCGCTGTGCTCCCTTCCACACTTGCCACACCTTTTCGACCCCGCACTTGATGTGACCACCCGACGTTCATCCACCCGTGCCTTTTTATTACCCATCGGGGCATCACCCCGACCAAACCGTTTCCCGTTCCAGTTCCGATCACCACCACCCTTCTTACTTGCTTCAGTCACCACCACCTCCCGCTCGTCATACAGCCTCCCTGCCAAATCAACTGCCGACCTGAACGTGCTTGGCCGGGCGGCGATCATATGCCGACGAACATCCACCGGTAAACCCTGAATGTACCTCTTAATTTTCCGAGACAGAGGCGTCACCTGATCAGGCACAAGCCGTGCCATTTCATTAAAATTGGTGGTATACTGCTGGTGTGTCATGGTTCCAGCCTCCAACTGTAAAAACTCCCTTTCCAACTTATCCATTTCTCTGTGAGGACAGAACTCCTCAATCACCATCTTCTTCAACTCGGGCCATTCATTCTCCCATCGCCCGATTACCTTCTGCTTGGACAATGTTATCCCACCAACACAGAGCTGAATCCACAAAAGAGTGGGTAGCAAACTTCACCTTTTGGTCCTCTCGACACTCGCTGATATCGAGAACAGCTTCCATTTCCCTCACCCACCGGTGAGCAGCTGCAGCGGTGCCGTTTCCATCAAAAGTAGGGGGCTTGCATCTCATAAAAGCCCCATAATTACATCCTCGCACTGCCTCTGGCACAGGCTCTTCTTCTTCCTCTTCATCATCAGAAACCGTTTCCGGCTCTGGTTGTTCCCGTCCCCAGAGGATCTGTTTCTTTCTTTTCTTTCCCCTTCTCGTACAGCCTTAATAACTTCGGTCACCACAGACGGTAAGATCGTCTGCATGACCTGATGTACTTCTTCTACAACAGCCTCTTTTACTGAGGCTCTCAGATTGGCGCTTTCGTCGCCACCCTCCGGATGAGGGGTCTCTGGTTCTTCATGAACCACCCTCTCAACTCTGGGTCTCCCTCTCTTAGGTCGCGGTTCAGCACCGTGACCTCCACCCCTAGAAGCTTTCGAAGATCTACCTCCGGCCATCACACGCACACTGAAAGATTCAAACACCAACACGGTCATTCAAGGAAACAACTCAGTTTATGTCAAGTATAGTAAGTCCCTAATTACAGTGGCCAGTTGTGATTAGCCACTTACTTTACTCTTCATACCCCAAGTATTACCTGTCCTGACTACATCAGTATTTAAATCTACATACAACACATAACACATACCATGCGCACATAAAACTGGTTAACTTTATGAAAATACCTGATGGCACGCAGCTACTCAGTTTGGCATTCCATTCCCTTTCCGTCCCATTCTCAGTTTAAGATTAGGTTTATTCTGAAAATTTACCCATTTCACTTAAACTTCGGCTCTGATACCAACTTGTAAGGCCCCGTTCCCGGGACGCTTACAGCTGGGTTCTCATCGCATATAAAACATATAATTACATTAGTATTTAATACATCGCAGCGGAAAAGTAAAACAAACTTTCATTTCCTTGTAAATGCTTTTGCAAACTAATACAACATTCGTTACAAAAATCGTTGTTCGCATTACAATGCAAAAACATTAATCAAAAGAATGTCATCCCAAAAGAGCTGAGTAGTCGCCCGTGCCATCCTCAGCAATCATTACCTGCCAACTGGAAACACATCAAAGTCAGTGTTGCTGAGTGAGTTCTAGTTTTATAAATAAAACGTACTTTACTTTCATATAAAACCGTTAGTACTTTTACATGATCACACATCATACGTACACATAATAATATCATTATTATCTTCCTTCATTCGTTCATTCCTTCTTTCATTACCTTACTTGCGCATCGGACATCATCCCGAACCAATACCATGTGCTACACCCCGGTTAGTCGTAGCTACCGGGACGAAGTCAACGAATGACAGCTAAACGTATGCCGCGGTACTAGGAGTAACCGTCAGTCTTAGCTACTGGGCCGAAGTCAACGAATGACAGCTAAACGTATGCCACAGTACTAGCGTGAGCGGTAGAGGTCCTACATTTGGGGTCAATCACCAAGAGGGACCCCGTATCCGATGTATGCAAGACGTTTCATTCGTTCATCATGTTCCTCTTCCTTTATCTTTCACTTTACGTTACATAATACTTTGTTCATTCATCATAACAAGTAAAGCCACAGGAAAGATATTATACATCACATAAGGAACATAAACATGCATCAACATCACATCATACATGGCAACATCATACATACATAACGTACAACATCATCACCCTCATCATGCCTAACATGCTTCTAAGACCTCGATCGTCATCTTAAAAACTCTTATGGGAACCTTTACATCAACACTTACATCTGCACTTTCCCCCGAAAGTCAGAAGTCAATCTACACCTTCCTCGGGTTCAACAGCCCTATTCGAGCGTATGGACACCCTTCAGTCGCATGGCCTTCGTGCGACTGAACATCATGCGATTGAACTAATACGGATGAACACCTATGCGAATGAACATCCAGTCGTGCGAATGAACAATGCGGATGAGCACCTATGCGACTGGACCTTCAGTCGTGCGAATGGACCCTCAATCGCATGACCCCCATGCGACTGGCCCTCCAGTCGTACGAATGAACCCCAATCGTGCGAATGGACCCCAATCGCACCCTAATCGGTCGTATGGCCTCCATTCGGCCTCCAGTCGGTCGCCTAGCCCTAACTGATGCAGAATGCAGTTCAACCCGACTGCAGCCGAGGGTTTTCGGCCCCCAAACTCATCTAAACCCATTTTAAGCCTAAATCGACCATCCTAAACCTTAGGGATGCATACCATAACATCATTCAAGCACAACCAAGCAAGAAATCAAGTCCCAAACGCATCATACATACGCATACACATACACAAACGGGTCAACTTACACACATACGAAAAACTCGATTTCAGATGTTTTCCAGCCCCAAATCGTTTGAAAACAAGTAAAAGTGGGGTTCTAGAACTCACCTAAACGAGCACAATGACAAGAGCTTCGACTCGGCTTGCTTCACGACGATTTTGGCGACCCGAATCGACCCGAACCAACACTTTTTCCTCTTTTTCTCCTCTTTCTCTCTTCTCCCCTTTCTTTGTGAGCTGAAATGTAAGTGTGGGGAGAGTGGGCTGCCCTCTCCCTACATATGTCACCACATTTCCCAACGTTTCTTCGTTGGCGAGTTTGGTCCCTCGACTTTTGGACTTTATTTTCTTTTCTTTCGCCACCGGCTTCAAAATAATAAATACCCGGGTGTTACAAGATAGGAGTGATTTCCCTTACCTTAATGGTGAGTTACCTCGTCTTATTTTTGTGGATCCTCAACAAGGAGTTGGATCGAACTTTTTGATTGGTAAGTTAGTGGTCATACCTTGGGAATACTCCATCAAGTTAGGAGTGAAAACCACACCTTGATGACTATTCTCATTTCTTGATCTTCAACTTACCATTTGTAATCAAGTGACGAGAAACATGTACTAACTTGCAGGGTGAAACAATGTTAGTGTTTCGACCTATCAAGCCAAAGCATGATCTCTGAACTGAAAGGGGACCCGATCGCTCTAGTTGATTTTGATTCCAAGATTGGAGCATTTAAATTCTTAAAATGGTTTCTTTCCTTTATCCTTATGTTTTGATTGATCTAGCTATATCGAACCATTTATTCCCTATATCAACTTTCATTTTGAGATATCATCAACACATGTTGGTGTGATGGTAGTCTTCTTAAACAATCTTCTACTAAATAAAGACATTATCAACTTGTGGTTAGGTCTTTCTAGTCATACGAATGTTCTCGACTGTACTTATGGTTTGATGAATTTCGTATGCAATCTATATTTGGAAATTTGTTACTTGCAAAACATGGTTACAAATGCATGTCTTATTGTTTGCGTTACTTCTTAAATCACTTTTGAACCCTTAACTTTGGAAATCTTTAAAACTCTATCTTGGTTTCGACTAACGGACTCGTTATTACCTACATTGTGACGTGGATATAACGATTCATAAAATTTCGTAATTTGTAGTCATGGGTTTGGCATAAAGGAAAAGACGTGATTTGGTATGTATCCGAGTGTCTTACCTACATATGACAAGACCTAACATTAGTGATCCTATGGATCTCCTGTTTAACTTTTCATTCATTAAGAGCCTCTTACCTTAGCTGTCATGATGACAATTGGTGCATTATAGACCGATTGACTAAAAATTCAATTTGATTTATGTGGGATAACGGGTCGAGAAATTGACTTGTAGCGGTTTCAAATAGTCGTATACCGTGGTATGTCGGTAAATATCGATCGTTAAATTTTAATGATCGATTCATTTTCCTGCAATTAGAAATGTTTCTAGTTATCGTTGTGAACTCATTCCAAAATCTTCGCATATCGTATTATTCTTAGACCGACGGCTTGGTCAAAGGAGCAGTATATATTCACAAGATATGTTTAAGATCGTTTCGGTGACGTTTGGAAGTCTTAAATTCCGACGGTTAACCTTTCTTACAATTGTGGTCTTTTATTGATTTCAATACATCGCTTTGCTACGAGATTATATTCTAGAAGTTGTGGTTTATAAGTCTAACATACCACGGTAACTCGTCATCGTCTTTCAACATTTCATATGCCAAATTTCAAAGCGTCTCGTATTTCACGGGAAGAATTCAAATTGGTATGCATTATGTCAAGAGACTTGTAAGGTTCCATCTCACCGTAATCAAGTCTATCACTGGCTGTTGTACACTTGCTTTTCAGTATAACTTCTTTTGTTCTTTAAGTTTTTATTCTTAATTTCGGGACGAAATTCTTTCAAGCTGGGGAGACTGTAACATCCTGTATCTTTACGTTAATTAAAAGTTAACGTCGTTTAATCTTGTAAGTACTATTGTTGCCTGATATGAAACTCGTGGGTTACTTATGCTCATTACTTTAATTTATCTTTTAATCCTAAGCTTGAAAGTTTATAATGTAACTATTAAATAATAATAATAATAATAATAATAATAATAATAATAATAATATAATAATAATAATAATAATAATAATGTTGTTACAATAACAATAATTTGGAAAATTTAATTTAAGTCCGGGGGGTTATTATGTGAATTTTGAAACCTTAAATATTAAAGTTTGTGCATGAAATGTTAGAAATTAAACCACAGGGATCATTTGTGAAAATAATGGAAACCAACCGCCCCTTTGTGCAACCCCTGTTTTTTTTTCCGGCCACGGTTCCGGCCAAACGCCGGCAGCCTTCCGGCGACCCTTAAAGTTTCCCAAAACACCCGAAATCAATCAAGTATTAACCCCAAATCATTCCAAATCATTCTTATAACGGTCTCGAACATGAATGTGATCTTGATTTCGTTTAATCGTCGGTTACAAGTACCAATCGACTAAATAACCGAAACACTCTTAAATCCATAGCCGTTCAGCCATTAAACGTTCATAGTAATCTAATTAACTTCACCTAATCAACCGTATTCCAATTCCTAAATCATTAGAACCCTCAGTTTTACCTGAAACCAACACAATCATCACCTTCGATCACTCACCTTCAACGCGAACCGACCCCTATTCGAACTTCGTTACCTGATCCTCATAAACCAAAATGAATGAGGGCTTTTGATCTCGGAGGTTACTAGAAGCTTTCTGCATAATCAATTGGATTATCATCCACTTTTGCATATCGAACAGATTAGGCTTGGTCGCGAGCTCTCCTACATTCGTTCATCATCAACGTAACATCGTTCGGTAATTAACCGCATGTACACACTCGTCTATACATGGGGAACAAAAGCCCCATGATTGTAAGCGTTAAAAAAATCAAACTGAGGTGAATTCGATCAAAGATGATTCTAGGGTTATGCAATTTGGGGAATTCATTGGAATTATGTTTATAACATTTCAAAACGGAAATCTTGCACGGCCAAGGCCCTGGTTCACCGGTTAAGATGCTTCCCCACACACATGAGGTCCCGGGTTCGAACCCGGGCACCATCATGTAATTTTTTTTAGGGGGGTTTTTTTTTAGCCCAAAATAAATTTCAGAAAATTTATAACAAATATACTAAATTCATTTAAAACTTCAAATATTTTTAAATCACCTAACTAATTTTCTAGAAATTTATTTCTTATAATATCTAAATATTATCATTAATCATTTTAAACAACGATATAATTTGTTCAATTTCTTATTAATAGATTTTAAATATTGTTTAACTTATTAAATCATTATTTGTTCAAATAATATATCTAGATTATTTCTCATAAGTTAAACTTAAAATATCGTTTAATTACTAAATAGTTATTTTGCTCAAATAATATATTTAAATATTTTACTTATAAATAACATTGATATCGTCATAACTCACTAAATCATTATTTGTTCAATAACAAGTAAAAGTTAAATTATTTTTAAAACGTGCTTATGAGACTTTATTTTTATTACAAACTTTATTGTTATTCTTATTTCACATCTTATATAAATACAAATACATTGTTACCAAGAAAATATAATTCATATTGGACTCCAACTTTGTTATATTGAGATTCATTTATAAAATATTTACATATATAATTCTTCTAATGAATTAAAAATGTAAAATAATTACTTTGAAAATTGTTACTTATCAAAAACCCTTAAATCTATTGAAACCCTAATCATTATTTGAACGTTAATTATATTATTAATCTTCATCTTGTATAACTTATTTAGGTGCCTTGTAATGAATACTTGGGATTACTGTGGATCATCCCTTAAACTTTATTTATCATCTTGTAATGCTTATATCAATGTGAGTATTTCCATACCCTTTTTGCTTATTTTCACACTTGGGGTGAAACATGTTAACTTATTATCATTGCACTTGTAAACTCATTTGAGACTTGTAAACTTTATGGCAATTCATCATGTAGAGTTGTGGTTAGTTGAACTTTTGTGGTTACCATGATATGGCGTTATATGTACAATCATTAACTATTGCTAGCCCAGCGAAGTCATAGATCTATGGGCAAGACAAGCCTACTTTGGTTGATCCAAGTACACTTAGCTGATCGTATAATCTTGTAAACGTTTGAGACTTGTAAAACTTTGTCGAGGTTTGATTGTTGCATTGTTCATAACATCCCTAATCACTTTATTCACTAACTTATGACTTGAATTGCTATCTTTTATATACTTATGTATTGAAAACTATGGAATGCTCACCAACATTTTTATGTTGACCTTTTATTTTTAACATGTTTCAGGAATACCCCAAGTATGTGTTCTACTCTTTGAAGCTTATCACATCTAGGATTGGACCTAGAGATAAAATGGATGATCATGTTATTTGTAGCATTTGTACATGATATATTCTTTTTTGAAACTTTTTCTTGTAATGTTACAATTGAATCTTATGATTAATATATCTGGATTAATAAATAGTGTTATGTGGCTGTGAACAATCGTAACCCTCACATCTCGACGTTTCCGCCGTCAAGGTTGGGGTGTGACATTATTGATATAACTCTGCCACTAACAGATATTCTGAAGCTACCGTAGAAGCTTGGACGGTTAGTAAATCTCGGGCCATTGTGGATAGAATGGAAAATTGATCTTCATTATCTTTCCACCAATCCAACAAGTCAAAAATTTTAAAATCTTGTGGAGTCATGGTCGATAAAAAGTTTGTAAGACCATACCTCCCGAGTTCACTACTCGGAGTGTTACCACGTTGGCGTTTATTACATTCATCCCTTAAAGTATTATATAAATCAAACATTGGATCATTCGAACTTTCGGCATTTGACGCATGCCTTAAAGCGTCATGGATTTGTGATGTTTCCCCGTATTTTAATAAATAAACATCATACATTTGTTCTAATCGTTTGTTAAAAGTAGTTTTTAAAGTTTTATCATACATTGGGTTACCAACTTCTAAATCCAAATTAAAAGTAATTTTATCAAGTAAAGTTTCAACCCCCGATAATTTAAACAAGGGTTTAAAGCAGCAGCACATGTAATAACGTGATGCATTTTTTTAAAATACTTTATAAATTTTTCTTTCATTGGGAGTATCATATCGGAATAAGGTCTACCCCTACACGACATTTCATTTAATTTTGAAATCATAAAATAAATTTGGTGAAGTACTAACGGACTCGTTGGGTAATAAACTCCAGAAGTACTAACGGACTCGTTGGGTAATAAACTCCAGAAAGACACGTAGTTGCGTTTTAAAATTTTGAAGCATTTTTGTTACTTATTCTATAATGGCCCAACCCGATAGATGGTAAGAATTTGTCTTTCCCCGACTTACCAAACTATTATGAAAGGCTATTAAACTTTCTTTTTGTTCAATAGCTTTTCCAAACATATTACAGGTGGAATTCCATCGTGTTGGTACGTCTCAATTTGGGCCTAAACATTTGGTATTTGCGTCTTTACAAAACTTGCGATATTTAGTATATCTTTGGTTATTACTAAAAATATTATGTAACATTCGTTTAAAACAATCTTTATCTGTTTCAATCATTTTTAAACCGTCGTGAACGACTAAGTTTATGATGTGCGTAACACATCGACTATGAAAAAACACACCCTCACACATTGGTTTATATTTTAATTTCAAATGATCTATTGCAAGAGTGTTATTTGACGCATTATCAAAAGATATAGAAAATATTTTGTTTTCTAATTTATACGTTTGAATAACTTTATCAATAAGATAAAAAATGTTTGGCCGGTGTGAGAATAATCAAACAATTCAAACGCAATCGTACGTTTAATCATTTGCCATGAATTGGGTTTAACCCAATGGGCGGTAACACAAATGTACGAGTCTGGTGAACTGTGAGGTGTCGACCAAACATTACTAGTTAAGTTAACACCGATTTGTAAATTTTCAAAATAAGATATTAATTCATTTTAGTTTTTTCCACATTTTTAAACAATCTCTTCGAAGAGTAGCACGACTTACATTGGTGTAACGTGGTTGGATAGTTTGTTGAATGAGTCGAGTCAAACGTTCGTTGTCGAAATGTTTGAATGACAAGCTTTCTTGAATTTCAAATTGCACCATTTGCTCCCGACCGCATCAACGTTATAAGCTCAAATATTTCCTTCGTTTGTCATCGAAGCTTGACATTGAGAAGGTTCACCTTTTAACGCTTTACAATATTTATTTGAAATATGGTTTTTCAACGTTGTTTTGCATCTTTTTTGAAAAACTTATGACAAAATTTGGAACGAGCCTTGTTTGGACCGCTAGCCATTTGACATAAATCGTAATTGGATTATACTTCGGGGTTCCTATTCGTAGGAAGGATTGCTACCACCACGTTGCTTGAAAACGCTTCACAACCAACGGATGATTAAGCACTTGTTGAAGCCATTTGAGAGCTTTTTTTAGAGCGTTTAAAACGAAAGTATTTACGAGAGCGTTTTTAAGTTTTTTGAGAGTAAAGAGTGTTATAAGTTGTTGTGATTCAACCAAAACATCAAATACATATATATACTAACCTAGTGGAGTATAATGGTAAAAAAAACATTCAAAAAATGGTACAAACGGCTATATAGCCGTTACCCAACGGTAACCGGTTTGAAAACCGGGTTTAAAACCGGTTTGAAAACCGGGTTTAAAACTGGGTTGTAAACCGGTTTGGAACTGGTTCGGTTCCAAAACCAGTTTTAAACTTCGAAAGGGGAACCGGTGGTTCGGGTTGGTTTCGAACCGGTTTGGGCCTCAAATCGATTCGGGTTTTTTTACCAAACCGGTTCCCGAACCGGTTTTTTTGCCATCACTGTTCATAATCCAATGAATCATTCTAAACACGGATATAATCATCATTTGATTCATTCCATACTTGTCTACTTTCAACAAAGAGTAAGGTATCGGGTGTTTGCATTTTTATTTGTGACAACCCTGATTTTAAAGTTAAATTGTTGTTTAAAATATATACCGTCGTTTAGTTGGATGATATAATGAGATGTTGGGTAACGGGCTAGAATTTAGTAAAGGCTTAGAATACTTGTTGGGCTAGGTTCATTTGGGTTCAACCCATTATTTCGAATACACTGGGTTAAGCCCAATCCATCAAAATCCAATAAATTAAAATCCAATATACCAAAGTAGTATATCTTATATAAAAATCATATTCAAACAACAACACTAAAGTTATGGTAGATAAAATAAATTTGGAATCCCAAACCAAATTTCCCATGGAATCGTGATTTACAAACTCAAACACATTTGTAAAAGTAATTTTAATGTCATTAGACCAAAAACCCTCAAAAACATGAGCCTTTAAATCTTTACCGGGTTAACAAACAAATAATATTTTCATCTCCTAAACCAGTTAATTTTGAAATTGAAATAAACAAATATACAAAACTGGTAATAACCTACCTACGCTTCTAAACAGAAATTGAATAGATTATATATAGGATTTTTAAATATTTGATCAGTCAAAAGGGCTACATTTCCCATGTCTAGTCTTCTTAATTACGTAGTTATCTACTTGGAATTTTTTCTTTTGTATACTTTAGGTAGCTTTTAGTTACGTCCTCGTATAGCTTTAATAAGTTACAAATGTATAATACAATAAGAAAATTAGTAAATCTTCTTTTAACAATAGCTACTCACACTTTTGTACTTGTTGGGACTTCAAAACTTACAATTTTTTACGTAGTGTCCCATTTGATACTCTTCGGCTAGAAGCTTATAAGTATAAATATACCTTTGTATGTTTATAGAAATTATTAAATTCAGATTACATTGTGTTTCATTGACAAACACAAAGTATGAAATATTATTACAAATATAATGTGTGGCTAGAAAGATCGAAAAAAAGAAAAACTAAACTGTATAACTTCTTGTTGTTGAGCCCGAGAAAAAAACTATGTGTACGTTTATAGTTAAATGACTAAATCTTATAAGAAAACACGTACAAACATAATTTACTTTATTTAACCAAGGGTTAATGTCACTTCTCAAATACAGTACTGTTTGTGGAATGCAAATAAATCAAAAGTTGGTGCAATAAATAAAACGCTAAATCGCGAGGTTGTGATTCTAAATACAGAAAATCAGGTTCTAGTTCAAGAGAAGATGAAAGTAGTTTTAACTTCTTTTTAATTTTAAATTATGTTATGTTTTCTTTTTAAGATCAATTGTATATATATCCTTATAAATATTCCTTAAATGCATATATAGCCAAACAAAAACTTTAATTGCATATATATACCCAATTTATTGTTATGACAATACTACCCTTTTAAAAAATTAATAAGAACTTACACATGGATATATATATATATATGTCATTAAAAAGTTCTAGAGAGGAAGATATGCTTTTAATATATTTGTCATTTGTAAGGTTGGTAAAGAGAAATTTGCTAATTATGAAGTTTTAGTAAAAATAAGGGTAAATTAATCATTATATAAACCACTTTTAATGTAAATGAGTAAATTTGCTAATTATAAGATTTTGTAAAGGGATATATGCATTTAAAATTTTTGCTTAGGTATATATACAACTAGGTTAGTACCCATGTATTACACGGGTTGAATAAATAAAATAATAAATAATTACTTATAAAAATTATAAATTATAAAACCATGTTTGAAGATAAAATATGATTATAATTACATATGAATAGCTAATTCAAGTAAATAAACAATATATATGTTACAGATAAATAGATATATTATAAATAAATAGTCTAGAAACCCATTTATTAAACGGATTATAGTTAGTAATAAACATAAATTTACAGTACGATATTTTAATATAAGTTATGCATCAAATTATATATACATACTTGTTCAAGAGATAAAACAATTATACTATTTTTAACTCTATTATCTAAATAGTTTCATTTTTAAATATCTGTTTTAAGATTTTCTTATAAAAAATATTGTTTATAAAAATCTTGTTTATTAAAAACTCAAGTTTTTAATTATCCTAGTTGTTTTTAATAAAACTACTTTTAGAAAATTTCATATTTTTTATAATTATTTTAAAAAAGAAGTGATTTAAAATATTTTATTTCAAAAGGTTCAATGTTTTAGAAAATAATATGAATTTTAATTTTCTTAATAAAATTTATTTTTAAAAACATAGTTTGATTTAGAAAAATATAGATGAGAGAGAAATTGTTTGACTAAATTAATTTTTATGAAGAGAGAAAAATTATATGAATGTTTAAATTACTTTAATACTTTTTGGAGGGAAAAAAATTAAAGATGTTTAGAAAAATGACAAATGTTAAAAGAATGGTTTGACAAGATGACAAGTAATAAAAGTAATATTCTTTTATTAATATTTATAGATTTATAGATTAAAGAGTTTTAGAGAGAGAAATATGCTTTTAACCATTTTTTTTATTAAACGTGCAGGTTTAAAAATAATATAATATTAACTTTAATTTAAAAATGAAACAAAAATCAATTTGTGGAGTCTAGGGTGATACCACTAATTAGGATACTTGGAAAAGGATTTGGGTAAATTTTATATGTTATTTCCTCATTAATTACTACACATGGTATTTTACGCTATACGAGGATGGTTTATTCGAATATTTGTAATGTGCCATACATTAGATTGATATTAAGCATTTGTTGTTAGTTTGTTTTAGGGGTTGTTTAATAGTTTCTTAATTAATTTTTTAATGGTTCAGATGATTGAATAGTTTAGCATTTAATAATTCAGACTGTTTGTTTTGCGAATAAATGTTTGGATAGTTTGAACATTTGCCTCTGAATGGTTAAACATTATACTAGTACTGAATGTTTAAGAGGTTTAATGATGAATGGTTAAGATCTCTTATATGAATTGGTTAGATATTTGCATTTGAATAGTTAAACGATATACTACACTTTAATGGTTCAGACATCTTAATGGTTCAACACTTAATGATTCAAATCTCTTATTGGTTCAGTACTTAATAATTCAAAAGTTGCCAAACAATCACTTAGTTAATCAATGATTACATTATAAAATGATCCTCTAATTGTCAACAATAGGCTTGCCCGTTCAATGTATTTATAATTTTTGATGTTGAGAGTGCAAGGATTCTTGATTATGAAAGAGAAGCATTAAAAGTTATAGGTTTTCTCGTAAAGAGTTAGGTATGTTGTTCTGGCTGAGAAACGAAGAGGTATGCCCGATTAAAATAGCACGAATCCTCTAAAGTAGAGTTGTACATTTAACGTTCATAAAAATATAGCATGGGCTCTTCGATTTTGCGTTTAACAAATGACGGGTCGAATTCAAATTTTAAAAAAATAATTATATTTTTTTCATATTTAATGTTGATAAAAACGGCCAACTACGACAAGTGAGTTGCGGAAGGTTATAGATTGTCCGAGAGAAAATATACCGTCGAAAAGTGCCGCAAGATGATCATAATGAATTCCTAGACGATGATGATAAATCTATTATCTATAATAAAAAATGTTTTTGAGATGTCAAATGTCAACATATTAGGCGTTCATATTTTCATTTTTTCGTTTCTCTCATAATAAATGATAATAGTATATTAGTAAATAGTTTTAGTAAACCCGTGAAATACGCGGGTTGAAAATATATAAACAACCTAATTCATAAATATATAATATTTCATATGATTAAGTTACATATTACTATAAAAATAAAAAATAAAAGATTATATATATAAGTAATAAATATTTAAATACTCTTTTGAATAATATAACATACAATTGATCCATGTAAAATTAAAAAAACAATTGTCTTAAAATCACATTAACCTAAAATATATAAATATATCAATAAATATTTTTTTCTTTTCATTTTTTTATTGAATCTTATTTGGCTATAAAATATGTATAATTCAAACAGTATAATTATACAACTAAGTTGATAATATAAAAAATAAATTCAAAACAAAATGAATTATTACTATTAATTTAGTTTCTTAAAATAAAAAAACATAACTAAAATATATATCAGTTTAGACAGGAACATTTTATTAAGACTAACATAAGAGTGACATGTGATATCTTAACTAATCTTTTATTATATACTATAGATATAGATATAAATTATATTATTTAAAACAATTTTAAATTAAAAAAATAGATATTGTAAAGTTTTAAAACTTGATATTATAATAAAAAGTACACTTTAAAATATATGACACAAAAATATTTTTAAATACGAAGTATTTTAATACCAATTTTTTCTAAGTTTCGTAAGATAACTATTTTTTCAAAATAAAATTTAAAAAAAGACCAGTATGTCTAAAAAACAATTAAAAAATACAATATTATAAAATGATATTATTTTTGTTTTTATTTAAACTATTTATTTATTTCTAATTCAATTATATCCTATTTAAAAATATCATTTATAATTTTTTAAAATTTTAATTATTATTACAAATTATTTCATATATTATTTAATCAACTCGTGTATTACACGAGATACTATACTAGTGAATCGTAATTCAATATATTTATTTTAGTTTTAATTGTGAATCATAATTCTCTTTTCCCTAGCAACCGGCTCATTGAAAGATAAAAGATGCATGCAAAAACTTACTAGAAGTCTAAAAAAATGTAGATGGGTTAAAGACTTGCATGTGTCTAAAAAGAAAGAAAGAAAGGATAAGACTTGTAGAATTCTAAAAACAAAGACGAATAGAGAGATCGAATTTTGTGAGTGACAAACAAAAAACTATTATGGGTGACATCGATTTAATGTTTTTTCTTAAATGGCAATATCAATTTATAAAGAATGTAGGCAAATAATAAAATATTAAGCGGTTGTTTAGTAACTTCTGAATGATTAAGTGCTGAATGTAACATGTCTAAACCATTAAGTGCTAAACCATTAAGAGGTTTGAACCATTAAAAGTTAATATATCGTTTAACTATTCAAATGCAAATGTCTGACCAATTCAGATAATATGTCTTAACCATTCAACATTAGACCTTTTAACCTTTCAACATCAGTACAATGTTTAATCATTTAAAGGTAAATGTTTTAAACATTTAGACATGTGCTCACGAAACAAATAGTTTAAACCATTAAGTGCTAAACCATTCAGACATCTAAACCATTAAAAGACTGATTAACAAGCTGCCAACCAACCCCTAAATAAGGTAATACTTCATAATAGAGTCATTCCAATTAATGTCTACTTTATAAATGTTAATCTATCCTCTATCAATAATAATAAAAGAAAGTTTTTATATGTCACTTGTTATAATTCTGGAGCTACTATATTTTATTTTCCTACTTATTTATTTTAATAAATATTACATTAACTATAAATAATATTATTTAATTCTTTCTCATATTACAAATATTTTTAAAAGAAATCTTTCTACAAATGCAATTCATAAAAAAATAAATTTTTAAATAATAAACTTTTTCAAAAAAGTATCAAACTTTTAATAGACAAAACATATTTTAAAACATGTGGCTTTTAAAAATAAATTTTTATGGAACAAAAGTAATTAAATTTCAAAATGATGATAAATAAATTATTAAAAATGAGTTTTTTTTAAAAAACGGTTTGTTTTGAAACAATTTGTTCAAAAACCAACTTTTAAAAAAAAATTAAAAAATGATATCGTTCTTTTATCACTCGTACATAATGTCAATCATATGTTATATTAAAAGATCTTTTATAATTCATTAATTTTTATTAATAAGTATTTAATATTTTATTTATTTAACTCGTGTAATACACGAGCTACTAACCTAGTTAGATACTAAAAACATTTTTAATTAAAATATTTCAATCACTAATCGTTCCTAGTTAAAGGCTTCTAATCACTAAACTTGTAATTCACATCCTTCTATATTAGTATTCATTGTATATTAATATAATTATTTAAAAATATAATTCACATTCCTTCTTTATTAATAATGTCATCTAAAATTAAATTTAAATATTTTCTGTTGTGAAATTAAAATCAAAATGAAGAAATGAAATATTGGGACATAAATACTATATTTATATTCAGTGTTTGTTTACTTTCAGTTATAAAACTTATTAAATATTTCATCGTCTCTTTTGTTTTATATTTTATATTATATTATAATACTTAAAAAGTAAAAGATATATTTTCGGTTTCTTTCTCATTTCCTGTTACAACATTGAGTTTTTTATTGGATACTGTTTTTTATATGAATAAGTTATATGGATAAATATGAGGTTCTTGATGCATTTGTTAGTTATGTTCTTGTAATGAAGAAACTATGTTAACTTTCAAATATGTTACTGACAATTATTCGACCTAACCAAACCCAAAAAAAGTTTAATATATATCAATAGACATCTAGTTTTTAAAAATTTCCAATCATCATGAAAAAAAGATCTTAGGTCCGTCCATGTGAATAGTTTGTATGCGCACAAGTGCCACGACATAAACCGGTGCGGTGCGCGAACACAAAACGAACCGTCGAATATCTAATCTTTAAAAGCCATGAACATGTTTCATCAACTCAATTGAAATCTTACTTATTAAAGTTTAAAAGTACTACATTTATAGACTATTGATGACCCATTTTAGCAACCAAAACCTGATAAACAAGAGACAAACTCACATCCGTACTTGTAATCCATTTATTAGTTTGTTCAACTGATTCTAATTTCGAGAATTACCAGAACCTAGTCGAAACTTATGAACAATATTAGACAATCAGAATTCTTTTCTTTTTACCTCGAATAGTCAACTACACCGGACCAAATCCAAGAAGAACTTGATTAGCGAGAATGGTTGTTTGCTGCAATTGTTAACTCGCAGATCAACTCCAACAAAAACTGGATTGAAAACTAAGATGAAAAGTCACTCTTTGTACCTGTTTGCGGATCGGAAACGAAATCAATGAGTTCAAGCGAATGAACAATTTGTTGGTTGCAACAACAATTGACTCAACGAAGATGGTGTGGTGTGATGATGGCTGCAGTTGTTACCCGAAACGAGTTAGAATCTTTGAAGTCGTAATTTCATAACAAGAAGGATTTAGAAGAAAGAACACATGGCTTGGTACCTGGGTCGCTAATCAAAACTGATCGAAAGTCGGCAAGTCTCGGTAGCCTCACGAATGCTCTTAGGCTCCAATCGGTTTTGAATCACAACCTAACAATAGAAGGTGGTGTTGCAGGTATAAATTGGTTATGGTTCTTCCTCCAATGATAAATCTTAATGGACCAAATGAAGGAATAATTCAAAACATGAAGTGGATGATAGTTGTACCCCATTAAAAAAGATAGATGAAAGACGTCATGCACATGTGATAAGTGAGGTGATAATGCCAATCAATAAAAGACTTCACCAATTCTTTCTAGAATTTCAAATGGCTCAATGAATCTTGGGCTAAGCTTCCCTTTGATGTCAAAATGACGTAAACCTCTACAAGGCGAAACTCGTAGAAATATTTTATCACCAACATTAAACTCCGAAGATCGACGATGTTGATCTACACAACTCTTCTGTCTATTTTGAGCTTCTTTTAACTTTTCTCCGGCAGTAGCAACTTTCTCATTAGTGATTTGTACTAACTCAGGTCTTTCAATAACTTATTCACCGACCTTTTCCAAACAGATATACGCTTTATATTTACGACCATGTAAAAATTCCCGTTTCACTCCCCCAAGGAACTCTGAAGCATAATTTCTTATTTCATTCCTTCCATTTCATTACTTTTCTCTTTTCATACGAACTCGGTAACACAACGTTAATAAAAATTGATCTTGGCCTGATTTTTTTTCAAAATACTATGCACTTCCCCACACATGTATTCCAAATACGCACACGTATATACTCTCTTGTGGTCATGAAACCACAATAAAAGCTTCCCAAATTCCCCCAAATTTCTACACAGTTTCTTCTCCAATTTCGCAAATGTCAATGGCTTCCTCTACAATCTCTCACTTCTCTTCTGTTTCCACTTCATCTTTATGCTTCAATTTCTCCACAAAACTCCATCGTCCAACAGCTTTCACCCGATTTCCCAATCTATACACGAAATCGCTCACTGTTAACGCCTCAACATCTTTGGATTATTCAACCAACAAGTCAACTCTTTCATCAAAGGTTAGCAATTGATCTATTTCCCGCCACTGTTAGTCGATAAAGCTTGAGTATTTGCACATATGTGCAGTAATTTTGCATTGAAACTTACGGATAATCAAATATTTCAAGTTCGTTGATAATCTGGTGAAAATTTGGATCATTTACTTTATGTTGTAGCAAGATTTTACGATCAGAACTAATTAGGTGTTTAATTGATCTTAAGTGAACAAATTAGACCCTTTTTGGTAGGTGAACCCATGAACAAATATTTCCATTCATACGAAGGTTCTGATTTACTGATTTAGAACTTTTGAGTTTTGACAATGGAGTTACGCATGCCATGTTTTGAATGTTCTTTAATAGAGATAAAAACAGGGATCCAATAGGATTATTAGCTTTTTGTAACTAGAGGTGTAAACGAGCTTAATCGCTCTAGTGATAATCTTTGGATTTGTTTTAGTAATGTTTAAGTACAAATCGTTAGTCTCGATGATATTGATTTTCCAGACTAGCAACTGGCAATGGAAATTCAAGGATAATTCTATCAAAATTCACTATGAGGAGCATGGGAATGAGAGTAATGGACCAAACAAGAACATTCTCATGATGCCCACTATTTCTGATGTTAGCACTGTTGAAGAATGGAGATTGGTGGCTAAAGATATCATCCAACAATGTGGGAACGTTAACTGGCGAGCTACCATTGTTGATTGGCCCGGTCTTGGTTATTCTGACCGCCCGAAGCTTGATTACAATGCGGATGTCATGGAATCGTTCCTTGTTGACTTCATTCTTGACCCAAGTAGTCCTATAAACCACATGGGTAGGTGTTACATGTATGTGATTATTGTGATTAATCAAACTTTTTCTAGTGTTTGGATGGACTATCATTTTTATACAGATATGAGCTGTATAGAGATACAAAACTGATTATTTGTTTAAAATTTCTGTCATATTTTGTGTGCTTAATTGTACAGAAGACTTGGTGATTGTTGGAGGAGGCCATGCAGCCACCATAGCGGTTCGTGCTGCTAAAAAGGGTTTGGTCAAACCAACCGCCATCGCTGCTGTTGCTCCAACCTGGTCTGGCCCACTTCCTATTGTATTCGGTCGTGAATCCAAGACAGAATCAAGGTAACGGGTCAAAATGGATGGTCCTCTGCCTGTGTAACGGGTCAAAACTGGTAGTCTTTGGAATTGGGTCGAAACAAGTCTAGTTGTGTTGACCTGAAGGCTAAAACACTCTTCTATCCAAAAGTTTTTTAATTTTTAAAATAATTAGTCTGTCAAAAATGATCACATGAATGATATAGGAGATGTTATACATTTAAAATATACTTTAGAGAACTCCCTACCCATTTAACTTGTTAGAGATCAAACATGATCCAGATTGACCTATTAATAACTAAATGGGTCAAAATTGCCTATATTTAATTTTATTCAAACTGCTGATATTATTTTTAACAATTTACAGATATGAGCTACTTAGAGAAACACTACGCGCCCCAGCTGTGGGTTGGATGATGTACAACGTGTTAGTCAGTAACAAAAAGTCCATTCAGTCTCAATACAAATCCCACGTGTATGCGGATTCCACAAATGTGACACCAGCCATCATCGAAAACAGATATGAGCTTACAAAACAGAAAGGAGCACGTTATGTGCCTGCTGCTTTCTTGACAGGCCTTCTTGACCCGGTGAAAACCCGTGAAGAATTTCTTCAACTCTTTGAAGGGTTAGAGAGTAAATTACCAGTGTTGGTTGTTTCGACATCTGGTGCACCAAAGCGGTCGAAAGCCGAAATGGAAGCCCTTAGAGATGCTAAAGGTGTGAGCAAATTTGTTGAGGTTCCAGGAGCCTTGCTTCCACATGAAGAGTACCCAAGTTTAGTTGCAAAAGAGCTTTACAGTTTCTTGCAAGATCTAATATAAATTGATTATTGTTTCTATACTCATTAATCTATTGAGCAATATAAGGAATGGATTGGGTTGGGTTGAATTGGGTTGGGCTGGGCCTTGTTGGGTTGATTCATAACATTTATTCTTGAAAGTTTTTAGCTTTTTATATAATAGAAAATTAGAAACTGGGAATAAGAATATGATTTGGAAGCTATATTGTTTCATTAGTGATCTAATCTTTTGAAGTTTTGAAAATGATTTTAGGAGGTTCTAAATTTATTCACTAAAAAGATATTATACTACAAAGTCATTGTATCAATATGAGAATCTTTTGTGAAAATGATTTTAGGAGTTTTGTACATGAGAATCTACATGTGAATACAATTATTAATCACTCCCAATTCTATCAAGATTCAAAATTTTCTTTACAAAATATTAAAATATATATTGCTGGAAATTGATAAAAATACATGTTAATAGAAATCATATAGCAGCAAGAGTTTCTGATTGTCATGATAACGAAGGAAAAATGATCCTTAAAATCAAATAAACGATTTTAGTTACAGCCATGAAGCTCACAATGTACAAGAAATCAAGAATTACCATAAACTAATTACCAACCCATGTGTTCAATTAATAAACTATTAATACTTTGTACTTGAATATTGCACCTAACTAAACTCTCTTAATTGATATAACAAACTATAGTCAGTTTATTTAAAGACGTAGGGTTAACTGCTACATCCATCTTATCATTGTTAAACTTAGTCACGCAACAACTTTATAGAGGTAATCTTTCAAAAAAGTTAAGGTTTGATCGAAAAACAGTATACATTACAATTAGAAAATAAAAACCCGTTGAGTCACATGATCACAAAACCTATACAGTGAATTTTCTCATGGCATTGACACACATCAGGAGGCGTTGGTACAATTGGTGCTTTGTACGAGTGAGAAAGGCCGAGATAGAAAGGTTTACGGGGTGTGTTTCGTCTCCGCCCTTATGAACACTTCACTCCCTTTTCACTTGGTATCTCCATAAAGTGAAAGATGGAACAAAAGGGAAGGCCGTTTGAGGAGATACCAAGCGTAAATGCCAAAAGTTCGAATGATCCGAAAGTTCGCTTGGTATCTACAAATGTATGATGTTTATTTATTAAAATACGGGGAAACATCACAAATCCATGACGCTTTAAGGCATGCGGCAAATGTCGAAAGTTCGAATGATCCAATGTTTGTTTTATATAATACTTTAAGGGATGAATGTAATAAACGTTAACGTGGTAACACTCCGAGTAGTGAACTCGGGAGGCATGGTCTTACAAACTTTTTATCGACCATGACTCCACAAGATTTTAAAAATTTTGACTTGTTGGCTTGGTGGAAAGGTAAGGAAGATCAATTTCCCATCCTATCCACCATGGCCTGAGATTTACTAACCGTCCAAGCTTCTACGATAGCTTAAGAATCTGCTTTTTCTGTTAGTGGCAGGGTTATATCAATAAGACGAACTCGACTTACTCCACAAGCGGTTGAAATGTCAATTTGCTTGAAAGGTTATTTGGATGCTGCGGAAAGAGTACAAGACAAACGTTCACTTGAAAGAGAACTAGAATACGAAGCAGAATTATATGAGGACAAAGTAAAGAGCGGATTGACACTAGGAATGACTGATGATGAAGCGGCATATGATAACTACCTCAATAACAGTTCCGGTTCTGGTGGCGAGAAATAAATGTATAAGTATAATACGAACGAAGAAACGACTATGTTAAATGTTTAGTTTTAAAGATTTTTATTTACCCTTGTATGTTATTTATTTTTATAAATGTTTTATATATTGTTTAATTGTTTAAATGTTTAAATTGTTTAAATGTTTTAAATGTTTATAATGTTATAAATTGTTAAAATATTTAATTGTTTATAAATGTTATAAATTGTTTAAATGTTTAAATTGTTTATAAATGCTATAAATTGTTTAAATGCTTAAATTGTTTATAAATGTTTATAAATAGTATATATATGTTTATAAATGTTTATAAATGTTTAAATTGTTTAAATGTTTAAATTGTTTAAATTTTTTAAATGTTTATAAATGTTATAAATTGTTTAAATTATATAAATTGTTTTATGTTTTAATTAAAAGTTTAAAATTTTCTTTGAATATAACAAAAATCCAAATTAAAAAAAAAACGGTTTGGGCCCGAACCGGTTCTAAATCGACCCAACCGGTTTGATAGGGTTGGGTTTTTTGCTTTTGAAACCGGTTCGAACCCGAACCGGTTTGGGCCCCCAAACCGGTTTGTACATGTCTAATCCTATATATGTATATATATGTATATGTATATGTATGTATATGTATATATATGTATATATATATATATGTGTGTGTATATATATATGTATATATATATACATATATATATATATACACATATATATATATACACATATATATACATACATACGTAAAAAATGTTCTCAATGACAAAATTGTAATTAACAAAAACATATCTATAAAATTTATAAAAAAATAACATAAAAATAAAAAAAATAAAAACAAAAAAATGTTCTTCAACTTTCCCTCTTTCATAAAAAAATATTAAAAAATTTATAAAAAAAAAAAAAATTCCCGTTTTTTTAACGAAATTTATTTTACATATGTGTAATATCGGATTTACACATGTGTAAATCCAGTACTACATATGTGTATAACTAGATTTACACATATGTAAACAACGGACGTACAATTTTTTTAAACAATATATCAATATGGTAGGCGTTGGAAAGATAAAAAATACTGAATTTTGTGGTGAATTTTTTTTGAAGAAATGATGTCGTGAAAAAAGTTACGAACGTTTAAAAAAAAAGAGGAAATGACATGTGATTTGTATGTGATTAAAAATGAGTGGCTGAGATTGGTTCCTAGAGTTCTGACAAAAAAAAGTAGTTCTCATTTAAACCCCCCACTATATATATAGGGGAGGTTTACATGAGAACCATCTTTTTTGTGAGAACTCTAGGAACTAATCTCAGCCACTCATTTTTTATCACATGTCATTCCCCCCTTTTTTTAAACGTTCGTAACTTTTTTTTCACGACATTATTTTTAAAAAAAAATTCACCATAAATTCAGTATTTTTTTTATCTTTCCAACGCCTACCATATTGATATACTTTTCTAAAAAAGTCGAAGATCCGTTGTTTACATATATGTAAATCTAGTTATACACATGTGTAGTACTGGATTTACACATGTGTAAATCCGATATTACACATGTGTAAAACAAATTTCGTTAAAAAACGGGATTTTTTTTATTTTTTATAACTTTTTTAATATTTTTTATGAAAGAGGGAAAGTTGAGGAACATTTTTGTGTTTTTATTTTTTTATTTTTATGTTATTTTTTTATTTTTAAAATTTTTAAATATGTTTTTGTTATTATAATTTTGCCATTGAGAACTAGTGGTTGAGATTGGTTTCTAAAGTTTTCATAAAAAAAACTAGTTCTCATTTGATCCCTCCTCTATATATATATGTATATGTATATGTATATGCATATGTATATGTATATGTATATAGGGGAGAGTTCAAATGAGAACCATATTTTTTTGTAAGAACTTTATGAATCAATCTCACCCACTTATTTTTTATCACATGTAAATCACATGCCATTTCCCTCTTGTTTTTTAAACGTTCGTAACTTTTTTTCACGACATTATTTTTTAAATAAAAATTCACCATAAAATTTAGTATTTTTTTTATCTTTCCAACGCCTACCATATTAATATACTTTTTAAAAAATCGTACATTCGTTGTTTACACATGTGTAAATCTAGTTATACACATGTGTAGTACTGGATTTACACATGTGTAAATCCGATATTACACATGTGTAAAACGAATTTCGTTAAAAAATGGGAATTTTTTTATTTTTTATAATTTTTTTATGTAAGAGGGAAAGTTGGGGAATATTTTTGTGTTTTTATTTTTTTTAATTTTATGTTATTTTTTTATTTATAAATTTTTTAACTATGTTTTTGTTAATTACAATTTTGCCATTAAGAATTAGTGGTTGAGATTGGTTCATAGAGTTCTCACAAAAAAAACTAATTCTCATTTGATCCATCCCCTATGTATATATATGTATATACATGTGTATACATGTATATACATGTGTATACATGTATATACATGTGTATACATGTATATACATGTGTATACATGTGTATACATGTGTATACATGTATATACATGTGTATACATGTATATACATGTGTATACATGTATATACATGTGTATACATGTACATGTATATACATGTGTATACATGTGTATACAGGTGTATACAGGTGTATACACGTGTATACATGTGTGTGTGTGTGTATATATATATATATATGACCAAAGGTCCTACAGTTGCCACTTTAACAGCCTCACTAGCCTTCCACAACCACCCTGACCGTGCCGCAACAACCCTCATCCGTGGTGGTTTAACCTTCGTTCCTCTCGAGACCTCACCCTATATTGGTGAATGTTAACTATACACACCCATTCTTATGTATGTGCATTATTGATTGATTTCACACAACAATGAGTTGCTATGAGTTTCTAAACTAATAACTAATTATCAGAGTATTTGAAAATATTTATAAATAAGTTAAATGGCAATTGTGTGTTGGTTTAAACATATCTCATGTTTATTCTTACTAAATTGATGCATGTATGAGTTTTACAAAATGAATAACACCTAGATTTTAAAACTAGATCCGAACATGTTCGTCGTTATAAAAATAATAACTTTAATCAAACTTCTTAACCTTCTAGTTATGTCCTGAAAAGGTGACGTGCAATTGCTAATTTGCTATTGAGTGGTCAATTAATTTTTATGTTTAACGTCAACAATTAGTTCCATTTTTTTTAAATAATAAAACACCAAAAAAATCTTTACTTTGATTAAGAAAGGACTATCCACATATTATCGCCTGTTTTTAGTTTTCTAAAAACGTCATACGTGTCCATGAAGCTCACACGTGTCACATGCCAAGTGTCGAAATGTGATACGATATTAGAGCCCAATTTAATTCTAGAGCCATCGTGTCTCCAAGTCCATAACCAGCAATTAAAATAGCCCAATCAATCTTTTACTTTAATTATATTGATTGACCTTAAATTGATTCTCATGTACACGTGTCCACTTGACATGTGACTAGACCTGTTGGATGGTATGTGATCACTGATTGAAACGCCATTGATAGGTTTACATGTTTAAATATTGTCTTTTTTATGATGCATAAATAATATTCTTTTAAGTAATTAGATTTGAGTTTTAATTTTACAGAGTACGTGTGTAGTGATTTTAAAAGTAGGATAGATGTAGAATAAAGAATATGTGTTCGTTAATTATAAAATACATTGATTTAAAAAACTCCTTATTATAAAAGCATAAGACACGAGTAGCGACACATGTATGTGTTTGTGTTTTATGTGTGAAGGATGTTTACATGCATTTAGGTATACGTGTACATGGATCCAAGTCAATGTGGTAAACACATTATCTAACGCATAATTCAGACCTACTAATGACTTGACTCGACACACGTCTGTACTATGTAAATGAGTTAGACACATTACTATATCATTATTGATATAAACACATAGGTTAGACATTCATTTGTAGCGTGGCTAAAATCGGTAAAAGTGTTCAAGGGCTTAAAAAGAGTGATATGCATATGTTTTACAAAATGAAATAACTTTCAAAATATAGCAGAATATATGATCACATCAAAGAAACTAAGATTTTTTATTTTGGTGATATAGGAGAGGAGTTGGATTTCCCATATGATAGAGATGTAATAATAAAAATATTATAGATAGATACACGTATGTATATGTAGTGCATATGATACATTGATATCTCATATGAGTGTACATATATAATGATTTGTCATCCATCAGCTAACAATAATGACGTTAAAAGAGAATAATAAGTGATATATATACGTTTTTAGTTCTTTATTAGGTGTTGAATCTTCCTAAATATAGTTCTTTATTAGGTGTACATATGATACATTGAAACAATATTTTTAAAACCGGACCGGACAGTGAACCGGATGTCTTACCGGTCCGATGGTCGGACCGGTTCAATCGGTCGGACCGTATATAAGAACCGGATAAAATGATAAGTATTTTTTATAAATATATGTAAAAATTAACAAAAAAATAAAAATATATATAAAAAGAACGGTTCAACCGGTCCGAGCCATCGGTTCAACCGGTCCGTTCCCGGTCCGACCGGTTCAACCGGTCCGACCACTAGCTCAACACTAAAATGGTTTTAAACACCGAACCGGACCAGATCGGAGTCCGGTTCCCGGTCCAACCGGTCGGACCGGCCAATCCGGTCCGGCTTTCAAAACCATGATATGAAGTGATATGTGCCCGCCGATCTCATTATTTAGTGTTTAAATTTGTAGTGTTTACAAGGATCCTAAATAATAAAAGGTTGTAAATGTTAAAAAGAATTTTTGTACGGCTAATTGAATTACTAACACGGTATTAGCTCACTCGATCATATTTATTACTCGAGTACGAAACCCTTGGACACTAAGCTGACACATCCCTAAAGAGAAGCTTGTACATCAATCCATTCCCATCAGTTTCAAACTTAAGATCACTCTCAGGAGTAAACCTATGAACTTAGTTTTTTAAAGAATCCTACTCATGTCTTGTAGGACTTGTAGCTCAACACCATATATTCTTGCCTTGAAATACACGTATATACTTTGTACGCTTCATATAGAAAAGTCATTTAGTAGAGATAAAACTCTCTCTCTCTCTCACTCTCTTTACACAAATGTTCGTTTTAGAACATAATAAGATAAGATGCACATTATACACCTATACATAATACATATTAATCAAGTGGGAGACACAAATGCATAACCGTCTTGTGTATCACAATAAAAACAATGAGTATAAATGCATAATACAGTTCTCACGATTCTTTTGTTTTAAAAAATGATAGTATGTCTTTCTATAAAATTACCTTTGATGTTCGTTCATAACTAGATGTTTTTTAATAATCATCTTGATGATACGCCTCTCAATCAAAAGTAGGTTTATTATATTTTTATAATTATACTTCTTAAATTACATGTCATGATATTAACTTGTTAAGTGGTTGTGATAAAGATGCTATCAAAATTTAAAATTAAAAAAAGATAATATTTTTAATATAATCTATATACATACTAATAAAAGAAGTTTTTTTTGTCACTTGTCATCTTACTAAACCATTTCTTTTATACTTGTCATTCTTCTAAGTATTCTTATTTTATTTTCACTCCAAAAATGTATTAAAGTAACTTAAGCACTCAAATAATTTCTCTCTCTTAATAAAAATTAATTTGATTAATTGATAGATTTTTCTCTCTCATCTATATTTTTTAAAATCAAACTATGATTTTAAAAATAAATTTTATTAAAAAAATTAAAATTCATATATTTTCTATAACATTGAATCTTTTGAAATAAAATATTTTAAATCGGTTCTTTTTTAAAATAATTATAAAAATATGGAATTTCTAAGTGTAGTTTTATTAAAACAACCAGAATAATTATACACTTGATTTTTTAATAAACAAGATTTATATAAACAATAAATTTTTATAAGAAAATCTTAAAACAAATATTTAAAAAGTGAAACTATTTAGATAAGAGAGTTAAAAATATTATAATTGTTTTATCTCTTGAACAAGTAGGTATATATAATTTTATACATATCTTATATTAAAATATCGTATTGTAACTTTTCATGTTTATTATTAACTATAATCCGTTTAATAAATGAGTTTCTAGACTACTATATATCTATCTATCTATAACCTATCTATTATTTATTTACTTAAAATGGCTATTGATATGCAATTATAATAGTATTTTATATTCAAACATGGTTTTAGAATTCATAAATTTTTATTACTAATTATTTATTATCTATTTATTCAACCCATGTAATACACACGATAACAACCTAGTTTTAAGAATAAAAATAAATAACGTGCGCATACCGTAATGCAAACTAGAAACAAATGACGAGGAAGTTGCAGTAGAGAAACAAATGAATGCTGAATAGTCGAATGCTTATACAAGGACCGGGTTTTACTCTCTGGGCCACTTGGGGCATCACGTATGGGCCGACTCAGTTACTTATGTTTGGGCCCAGTTGACTGGGTCATGCGGGCCCCACCCACTTACTCCAGTGCCCTCCTACAGTTTCTCAAGGAGTCAAGTCCCTAGTGTACGAGAGTCGAGACAAAACATAATAGACAAAATATTAAATACCAAGTGGTAATACCTTCTACAAGACCATGTTTTCGTATACAAGCGAACCAGACGACTTAAAGGTTGATTTACTGATCTAAACGATTTAAGAATAAGATGACAAGATAAACAATATAAATATTATGCTAAATTAATATATTCAAGCATGAACCAAATATATACACAATAGCTCAAATTCTTTCGTTACGTTATTTCTTTATGCTGGAAAAACAAAAAGTCTATCATAAAAATTATAAAATTACAAAAAGATGATTACTATTCTCGCTCTTTAATCAGTAATACACCAACTCCATGAAGAATCTCAAAAAATGCCTTGAAGCATGGTACAGTGGCGTGAATCTCAATGAAAAAACCAGGATGAACCGAAATCAGACACTGGTTTTTGCACCCCTATACAGATCAGAGAGATGAGCGGTCTGGTCCAGCCCTTCATGACATTGTTAGAATAGCCAGTTGTTTTTTCATAGTTTTATGTTAGCAACTTGGTTGTATTTTGATTATTAAGGTCTTTGTTGAATGTAAGGTCAAAATAGAATTAAATGATATTTGTAATACACATTGAATATGGGCATCTCTAAGTCTTATCAATTTCTTTAAAACTTAAATATGCATGTTTTCCCATTAATTATAACAATATATGTGATGTTAACCTTTTTAATTAAGATTTGAGATGGTCCTAAAACTTATAGTGGTATTTATTTAAGGTTATTTGTATAATTAAGATGTGATGGGTAGTGTATCAAGAGATGTAAAAGAAATGAAAAATATCAAAGTCTTTTTCTAACATATGATTTAGGCGTACTTATTAGACTTATACTACGTCTAAATTGAATGGTAATAGTATATAATATAAACTCAATTTTTCTTCGTATTCAATGCACATTTAATGCATTTTTAATGTTAGAATTATTTTCATCTCATAATTCAAACGGGTCTAATCAACATTCATGTATCGTTGCAAATTGTTATAGGTAGAGTAAAATAATAAGCATAACCTTGTAAGGATAAAAGTAAGAGTGACGCGATTGATCATTAATCGAACCATATAAGTAGAGTTCGATACATTCTTTTGGACAATCACTACACTATGATGTTTACAAGTTGAGTATTTTGTGAGAAAATCACTATAACTATCAGGTAATCATAAACCCTTTGGCTTACATGCAAGTCACTTCGATAAAATCAGAATGCCTTTAGATAAACCACTTAAAATTTTAATTTTCTAATACCTTAGACACTTAAAAAGTATTTTTGACTCGTGCATCAACAAGTAAAAGTGGCTCACTCTACTGAAAACATCAATCAATGTAGTGAAGTAAACCTAACTTTGATATTATAGTGTTGAGACCACATGCATCTGTGTGTATGAGACCTAACATATGATCTTTCGTCTATTAAACGATATAGGTAGTAGCCATTTTCTTAAACAATATAACTCATGTTTAAATATTAACTAACTAGCATAATATCTTATATTCAACTGTATATATAGAATAAATAATAATAAAACACAATAATATATTGTTTTTCATTGTGTTTTTAAAACTCTCACATGCTATACAAATATTTTTCAATATATTATAAGGATGATAATGAAGAAGTTGATGTGAATGCTCTAAATCGCTACAGAAAATTATGGTTTTTGATTGATAGATCTCTACTTGAATATGTTTTTCTTAATTTTAGTTTTTCATCAATGATGTGGTCATGATTTTTTTTCATAAAACAATTGTGTCAAAATCGTAAGAAAAATTAGGGTAATTCGAAATTCTTGTATTAAAGTCTAAAGGTTTTCCTACGCACCATATAACACGATACACACATACATTTGATAAATAACTTCTATGATCATGCATGCGTAAGTACGATTGTGATACTTTAGAGAAAGAGTACATAAGTTGTCATAAATACATGACTTTTCTTTGTAAAAGAGGACTTTTTTCTATACATTTCTTTTAGACAAGAATAAAGGAACTATATATTCTAGTCTTGGGTATCGAATATGAAATCTAGAAATATTTGCAATAGAAGCATGCACAATCATTTTATAGTCTTTAAAATTCTTCATCAAATATGCACATGCATGCAAGTCAAGTAGAAACACCATACATAATGAGTCTATATGAAAATAAGGTCTGAAACTAGAAATAGGAATGGATGAATAAACTGAATACAATGCTACTTTCGAAATGAAGAAAATAGTAAAATTTTTGCTCTATTATATAACAGCTACATGTAGTCAGTACCATAGAGTAATACTTTTTTTTTAATTCTAGAATAAATGCAATGATGTCTTTCAAGTAAAGTAACAAGAACTATTAATCCTTATAGCAATAACATGTCATTGTTGTAGGCTTCATTTAAGTTTAACCTAGTAACAACATGTCGCCGTCTTCATTCCCACCCCAAAACCCAAAACCCAAAACTCTAATCCACCACTCTCTTTCAGCAATTAATTCACCTTCCACTGACGATTTCCACTCACAAGTCACAATATATTTTGAGTCCCTTCAAATTAGATATTTTGTAATAGCAGAAAGATAATTTTAGGACTACGAATAAATTGATACCTTAGTACAATGTGTTTCCTAAAAGGAAAGGCTTGATTGTTCGTCATATTTAACAAACATGATTTTCCACTAGTACAAGGAAAAGAACTAAAATTGCAATAAAGTCCCATGAAAGTAGCATTGCATTTTAATATAGGGCTGAGTAGGAGGTACTATGATAAGCTTAAACGACGTAGACCGATTTGTGACCATAAATACACAACACACAACTATGTGTTTTTTATAGTTTATATTTTTTCTACTGTTTTCATTTCTTGTTTTCATTTCTTATTCACGGGTGATTTTCAAAGTTATTTTTTGGACTTAGAATATCTTTCGTTGAATTTTATAGAATTCTAAAACAGCTTGAAAATTCATTCAATTTTGTTTGTTATTTTTTAAATTGTTCAACTTAGACAGATTCCGTCAAATAGCAAACATTATGTCTCTTTTAACTGCAACCACTATGGGAGTAACCATTGGCGAATCATGCTAGAAAACCTGAAAAGTTTACGGGTGTCCACTTTAAGAGATGACAATTCTTTTAATTAACCATTTGAACTTAGCAAAGTTCTTAGAAAAAAATGCTCCCCTACCTAAAGTAGGGGATGTTGCTAAAGCTTTGAGTGCTATTGATGCTTGAAAATTTTAGAATTTCTATGTCACAATTATGTTTTGAATGGTTCTTGTGACTAATTGTATAACGTGTATTGCAACATAAAGACTACAAAGAATTATGGGAGTGTTTAGACATAAAATGTAAAACCAAGGATGTTGGTAGCAAGAAATTTATCATGGCTTGGTTCTATATTTTCAAAATGGCTAATGATAAGACTGTGATTAGTTAAATTCAAGAGTTATAAGTTATACTTGATGAAATTCACATCGAGGGGATGCCTCTAAATGACACATTCCAAGTGGCAGCCATGATTGAATAGTTGCCTCCAAGTTATATAGAGTTTAAGAATTATCTTAAGCTAAAACAAAAGGAAATGACTGTGGATGGACTTATTGTTCATCTTCAAATAGAAGAAGAATACAAAATGGCTCAAAAAGGCACCTATGTGGAATCGGTGGCTAAGGAGAATGTGGTTGAATATGGGTAGTTATCAAAGGGTTAGAAAAGTAAAGGAAAAAAAGGCAATTGGGAAAGCAAAAGTGAACCTTAGACCAAAGAAAGGGGTTGTGAAAAAGAAGCCTCCACCTCTACATTTCCAAGAGATTTGTTACAATTACAATGAGATAGGGCACCAGGCTAATCAGTGCAAGCAACCAATGCGTGAGCGTGTACATATAGTGGATAAAGATGGTACACCGTTAATGGCAGTGATCACCAAGCTATCAACAATGGTGGAAGAAGTCAACCTCGAGGGAGACAACCCACATAGATGTTTCATTGATATGAAAGCTACCCCTCATGTATGTGGTGACAAGACCTTCTTTAGCAATTTTAAGAGGCAGCGAGTGATGAAAAACTTTATGTGGGTAGCAAATCTACTATTGACTTCAAAGGGAAGGAAATGTAATCATGAAGATGACTTTTGGGAAGGAACTCACCTTGAGTAACTCATTGTATGTACCAGAGATTTGCAAGAATCTTGTTTCGGGATGGTTTCTTTATAAGTTTGGTTTTGTTTAGTGTTTGAGTCATATAAGTTTTTTCTTACTAAGCATGGAATGTATGTGGACAAGGGTTATACCCTCAATGGTATGTTTCAGTTGAATGTAACTATAATAAAAAAAAACAAAATGAATAACAATACTATTTCTATTTATAAGCTTCAGTTTTCAAATATTTGACATTGTAGACTAGTACATGTAAATTATAATTATATTTGTCGTTTAATAAATTTAAAATGCATACCTACATTCCATATTGACACAAACTCTAAATGCAAAAAATGTGTTGAAGTAAAACTTACAAGATTATCATTTAAAACAATTAAAAGAAAAACAAAAACCCTTGGTTTAATTCATACCAACATGTGTGATTTAAAAGCAGACCCAACAAGATGTGGCAACAAGTATTTTATCATGTTTATTGATGATTAGATATTATTATGTATACTTACTTAAAAGTAAGGATGATGCAATCAACAAGTTTATCTAGTATAAAAACAAAGTTAAGAACCAACTAAACAAGAAAATTAAAGTTGTGAGAAGAGAAAGAACTGGTAAATATGTTGCACCTTTTTCCGATTTATGTGCAAAAAGTGGCATATAATACATGATTGTATGTCACCTTACTCACCACAATCAAATGGCATTGCGGAACGGAGAAAACGTACTCTATAAGTAATGATTAATCCCATGTTGATGAGTTCCGGGATGAAACATAACATGTGGAGGGAAGCTATCATCTCGGTTAATTATCTTTTAAATAAATACCACAAAAATGGATGAGACCCCTTACGAGTTATGGACGGAAAGTAAACCATCATATAATTATATTAGAGTGTGGGGGTGCTTAGCTATGGTGATTATGTCACCTTCTAAGGTTCGAAAACTAGGACCCAAAACTATTGATTAAATATTCATTGGATATGCTCAAAACAATAATACACATTGATTTCTTGTTGATGAATCCCAATATACAAAAAAAACACTATTATGGAGATAAGGTTAGAGAATGCTTCTTACTTTAAAAATGTGCTTCCTTTGCAAGGACAAAAATATGCATGTTAATCAAATTGGCGTGATAATGGAGGTGCAAGCTTATTAACACAAATTGAAAATATAGTTTATGATAGTCAACATGAACAAACCAAGGTTGAAAATGGAGAGATTAGACGATTTAAGAGGGCGAGGGTTAAGGAATCCTATGGTCTAGACTTTGTAAGTTATATGGTTGAGGGTGAGCCTAATAACTACCGTGAAACGGTCACATATTCGGAAGGATTTTAATGGAAAAAGGCAATCAAGAATGAAATTGATTTAATTCTATAAAATCATACTTGGGAGCTAGTAGATATTCCTCCTAGTTGCAAACCACTTGGATATTGCTGGATATTCAAAAAGAAAATGAAAGTGGATGGGAGTATTGATAAATACAAAGCAAAGTTGGTTGTCAAAGGCTTTAAACAAAAGGAAGGTCTAGACTATTTTGATACTTACTCACTTGTGACCCAAATAACTTTTATGAGAATGGTTTTTGTTATTGCGGCATTAAAAAATTGGAAGTAAATCAAATGAATGTCAAAACTGCATTTTTAAATGAGAATCTAGAAGAAGAAATTTACATGGAGCAACCCAAGGGTTTTCTCCTGTTCAAGAGGGTAAAGTATGTAAACTTGTTAAGTTATTGTACAACTTGAAGAAAGCTCCAAAAAAGTGATATGAAAAGTTCATCGTGTCATGTTTGAAAACAATTTCAAAATAAATGAGTGTGATAAACCTCTCTATCTGAAAGATACACCAAGAGGTTATATAGTTTTATGCATGTATGTAGATGATATGCTTATCATTTGGAGTATTAACAAAATGATCAGATCTATTAAGGACATACTGAAGGGAAGATTTGACATGAAAGACATCGGTTTAACAGATGTAATTTTAGGAGTGAAATTTATTTGAACCCAAGACAATCTTGTGTTATGTCAAGTTCACTATATGGATAAAATTCTTGAAAAATTCAACTCGGGAGACACGCATGATGTACACTCTCTAGTTGATACCACCCAAAATTTAAGGAAACTAATAGTGAGGGATTTCTCCGTTAGAGTATTGAAGAATTATTGGTAGTCTTATTTATCTAATGACATATACTAGACCCGAATTAACATACGTGATGAGCAGGCTAAGTAGATATACTTATAATCCAAGCTCAAAATATTAGAAGATATAACAATGATGCTTAGATACATAAAATACACAAGAGACTATAAATTTCATTATACCCATCATCCAAATGTGATTAATGGATATATTTATGCAAAGTAGTTTTAAGGTTTAATGAAAGGCTTATGCACCCAAAACAGACTAAGTCTTTCTTGCATGCATGCACTCAGTGCAAAGTAGAAGTTGCTTCGGAAGTTTTACACCATGCATCAGAAATATTCGAAGTGTAAAATCTTCCAAAGCCAAGACCAATATCTTCCGAAGGCAAAAGTGAAGTCTTCCGAAGCTATAAAGACAAAGTCTTCTAAAGCTTATGAAGTGAAGATAGATTGCTCTGATGTATTTTTCATAAAACTGACCAACTTTCCGCTGCAACTTTGATGACTCATCAACTTATCAAGTTGGTGAATGGTCTATACTTTTTGTAATTATACATCAGTGTCTTTATTCTGTAACTTCTTACTTTATGTAGTTTTATCCTTTTTATGATATATTAAGATGTGAGCTATGGCATGTCATAGTCATTAATCAAAAAGGCATATCTACCTTTTTTACTCTACATTGATTTTATTGTTTAGATCAAATGTATCCAGCTGGCCTTTCAAGTATGGACGGATGTATATGTAGTATAAAGTATCTCAAGTCCTTATAACTTATTTTGTATACTTTTTAACACTTGTAATAGAACTTGAGAAGCAATATACTGCAATCTTGAAACTAAACTTCATTGTTATTGTTTTTAAGTTTCTGTCTCTAGCTTACTTGTGTTCTTAGTATCATAACCAAAATCCTGGTTCCTTATTTGATCATTTAAGTGTTCTAAATACTCTTTCCTTTGTGATACTAAGTGTAAGTGACCATCCATTCAATAGTCCTGCAATTGGTATTAGAGCCAATCTTGGAGTTGTGGCCCACAGAGTGGTGGCCTGGAGAGAGCCAGCCATGACCAACGAGGACGTTGGTCCTTAAGGAGGAGAGAATGTTATGGACTGAAACCATTGCAAGGTATGGGACTTGTCTCACGTCAGTTGTATGGGCAATTGATGTGAGATTTATAAGCCAAATGGGTTTCCTCATCCATTAGACTAGTCTTTTGGGTTGTGAACTGAGCTTACAGTTTTGAGAACATGTAATATTCTTAAATTGGGACTGATGAAGCCCGACATCTTTAAGACTATGAAAAAGCCAACTGTTGGCTTCTCTAGGGTAGAAACAACCTTTGTCCCAAAAATGTTAGAGCTCATTACTCAAGTTGACAACCTAGCAGCACAAGCTAGTGTTAAACCCACACCTTTACTTCTTAACCACCTAAACATCCACGAATAAAATAAAAATGAACCCCTGCTCAAGCTATTGAGTTTGTGCAGACCTCTATATCATCACCTTACAGGAGGAAGTGGACACTAAAGCTCCTATTTCTCCTGAGGAGCAAACCACTCCCATCTTATCAAAAATCAGTCTTGAAATTCTTCATGCTCACCTGGTGAGCTCATTATCTAAGCAGCTTTAAGCCACCACTTAGAGTCTCAAAACTCTAATGAACACCTTCAGAGGACAGTTACCATCCCAACCTCTTGATCCAAACCAACTCATTCCCAACCTAGAATTCTATGATGATGAAGACATAGAACTCAGTGAGTACCATGAGTCTCTCTACTCCTCCCCTACTCAAAGAAATATGAGTACTCCTGCTCTCCCTTGTCTAGCCCACACCATTCACCCTCTCTTATCTAGCCCACACCATTCACCCAGGTAGAGATTTTGTAAACATATCTGCTAGATTCTCCAAAGTAGACACACTTTCCACTTTCACCTTCCTAGCATTCATCACATCCCTTATGAAGTGTAACTTCATATTAACATGCTTTGTTCTCTCATGAAACATGTTATTCTTTGATAATTAGACTACACCCTGGTTATCATAGTACACCACTGAATCTGTAACTTTGATTCCCAACTTAGAAACAAAACCATGTAATGACATAGCTTCCTTGACTCCCTCAGTCAAAGCTATGGCTCAAAATCTATTATAGATAATGCCACCATATGCTGCAACTGAGCTTTCCAACTAACCAAGTTACCTAGTACTTGAATGCATACCTTGTGATAGATCTACCCTATCCAAGTCTTTGAAAAAATTAGAATCAACATAACCAATAATCCTATCCTTCTTCTTATGTTCATGATGCCCAAACACTAAGCCATAGTGTTTAGTACCCTTGAGATACCTCAAGATCCATTTTACAGCCACCCAATGAGATTTACCCGGATTTGACAAATACCTGCTGACTAAACTCACAACATACCCAATATCCAGCCTTGTACATACCATCAAGTACATCAAGCTCCCAAGAACATTGGCATAAGGTACTTTCTCTATATATCTAACTTCAACTTCTTATGTAGGACAATCAGAGCTTGACGTTTAATATGAGCACCTATAGGAACAGTACTGATTTCACTCTCCATCCTATAGTTACTTGTACCTTATGTAAGGATTCCTTAAGTCTGATGCAACCCAAAACATCCAAAGTGTCTCAGCAACATGCACTAAGTACTGAAGTGAAGAATGCTTCGAAAGTTTTACACAATGCATTAGAAAATACTCTAAGTGTAAAAACTTCCGAAGCCAAGACCAATATCTTCCGAAGCCTCAGAGACAAAGTCTTCCGAAGCTTCAAGTTATGAAGACAGATTTCTTCCGAAGACTTTTAAGACATGCTTTTTCTGATGTATTTTTCTGTAAAGCTGGACACCTTTCCGCTGTACCTCTGCAAGTCACCAACTTACATGAGTTGGTGAAAAGGTCCATGCTTTTGGTAACTGTACATTGAGGTCTTGAGTCTGTATACTTTCTACTTTATGTACTTTATCCTTTTTGTAATAGATAAGGATGTGAGCTATGGCATGTCATAGTCACAAGTCAAAAGGCATCTGCCTTTCGACTCTACAATTGATTTGTTTGTGTGTCTAGTCAATTGTATCCAGCTGGCTTTCAAAGTATAGCCAGCTGTAGGATGTAGTATAAGTATCTCATGTTCTTGTATCTTTTATCTTATGCTTTGAAACACTTGTAAAAGAACATAGAGAAAGCAATATACTGCATTCTTGAAAACCAAACTCTTTGTTCTGTCTCTTACTTTACTTGTGCTCTTTGTATCACTTTGGTTAACCCAGTTCACTATTTGATTAAAGTTTAGTTAATCTCCTCTTTTGTGTCATTGTGTTGTAATTGTGTTAAAGCCCTTAAATGGTCATGCAATTGGTATCAGAGCTTTCCAGGTTCTTGATATAAGATCTAACCATCTTAAGATCCCTCACAAAAAAAAAACTAAACTCTTCAAATGGCTTCCATCTCAAAGACTGATATGGAGACTGGAACCATGAACAAATCCTCACTGATCACTCTTGATGATTTTGACACTTGGTGCATGAGGATGGAAGGCTTCATCAGGTCTCTTGACTCAAGAATGTGGGAATCTGTTGTAAATGGACCTTTCATACCCAGCACCCCTTCTGTTACTGGTGCTGGTATGATCCCTAAAGATATGGCCAACTACTCAGATGAAGATAGGAAAAGAGTAGATATTGATAGGAAGGCCATGACTGCTCTTCAGACTGCTCTCCCAAACTCTGTATACAGAGGTTTCAAGAAGTGCAAAACAGCTAAACAACTGTGGGATGCACTAAAGCTGATGTATGAAGGCTCCTCTGAAGCCAAGGAGAACAAGAAAGATCTTCTGAAGCAGCAGTTTGAAAATTTCACCTTCAAAGCAGGTGAAACCATGACCCAACAATACTTCAGGTATGTTGAGATTGTGGATACCCTAGTGGATGGAGGAGTACCTCTTGAGAATAGGGACATTGTAAGGAAGTTCATGTCCTCACTTCCTAGGCAATGGACACACTATTGTGTGGTGATCAAGAGGACTGAGAACCTTAAAACTCTTACTCTGACAGAGTTGTATGGGATTCTCAGTGGATACCAGATGGAAATGAACATGCAAGGTTCATCTGGAAACTCCAACAATCAAATGGGTTCAACCTTTCATGTAGTTGAAAGGGACAGCATAGAACCCCCAACATCATCTCATATGCTACCATGACAACTCACATAAGGGTCCTTTCATCACCTTCTCGGAGACACCAGAGAGAGAACTTTCCTAAGGAAGTCCATTCCAAGAGACAAGTTCTTCTCAAGCCTTTGTGTCTACTGATGAAAGCTATGGGAATTATCTCTTCACTCTTGAAGACCTGGACTGTATTCATCCAGATGACCTGGAATACATGGAGATAGTTCAGCAGATGGCTCTCCTTACTCACAGAGCCAAGAAGTTCTACAAGAGAACAGGAAGAAGATTTCCAAGCAATGCTATCAGTGGAAAGTTTGGGCTGGATAAAAGCAAAGTTAAGTGTTACAACTGCAACCTTATGGGTCACTTTGCTAGGGAGTGTAAGGCAAAGAAAGAAAATGGGGACCAAACACAACCCAGACCAAACTACACTGACAAAGCTCCTCAGTCTGAGAAGACAGCAACATGCTGCTGTTCTGTTGAAGAAGGAGGGTTTGACTGGATTTTTCAGGTGGAAGATGCTTCTCCAAACCAAGCACTGATAGCTGATCATGATGAAGCCAAGGTATTGGAACATCTCTGTACTCCTGAATGCATTGCTAAAGTAAATAGATACAGGTCCTACAACTTGGAGATGAGATCTGATCTTGAGTCCTTAAACATTTTAAAATCTGATTTTAAAAAGTCTGAAATGGGTTATAAACTGAAATAGAGGACTTAGAGAAACCATTTCATCTTAAAACATGAACACACAGACTTTAGAACTCAAATTCAAGATCTCATAACCAAGCTAACTGAGTGTCAGGCTGAGCTTGTGATCAGCAAAGCCAGGGCAGAAAAGAGTGTTCTTGAAGAAGAGACCTTCAAGAACATGATATCCTCATCCCTGCACAACAAAGTGTGCTATCAAAACAGACAGGGACTAGGATCAAATGAGATAGCTCCTCCACACACAATCTTGTCGTAAGATCTCCTAGATGTGGAACTTGTGAAGATGAGCTTCCTCTCACAGATCCTATCAGTGAGGATGATGAAGAAGTGTGTAGTGAAGAATTCCTCTGAGAGGGTGAAGATGAGGATTCTTCCAAGGGCCACTATCCTTCGAGGAGAAGAAATCAACTGTGATGACCAAGTCTAAGAGAAAGAACTTGATCAGGAAGAGCAAAAGGAAAGCAAAGAAGGCTCAAGAAATCAAGGCTACTTATGATGCTAAGCAGAACAAGTTTTTATCTCTGCAGGTTTCAAAGTAGTAAAGACTGAAGACATCAACCAAGACTCCTCAGCTAAGAGTACTGGTTCATGTTCAAATCATCACAGTGCAAAGAAGAAGACTGAGCTGCTGTGTACACTGCTGCACAGCCTGGACCATCAAACTCCAAGAACAGTTCACAGCCCAAAAGAACTGTCTCAGCATCTACCAAGATGAAGGTGGAGAAGGAATATGACCAAAGCCAGTCTTGCTCTCAAAAGGAGACTCCTTTGAAGAAGAAAATGTTATGTGTCATGTGTGAAAGTACTTCTCACATTGCCAGGATTGCCCATACAATCCTAAAAGTACCATCCACATGACCAATTCAAAGACTTCAAAGAATCTCAAGAAGTCTCAAGCTTCGGAAGGAAAGTCTGTTTCCTTCGGAAGCTCCAAATCAAAGAAGAAGGTAAATGGAAAATTACCTTCGGAAGTAAAATGGTCTCGGAAGAAAGGAGTTCTTCCGAAGCACTAAAGTCTGCTGCAGTGACTGTAGAATCTTCCGAAGGTTCAGTCCAAAATGTGTGAAGTTCCAAAAGCTTCTAAGGTTTGAAGGTCAAGTCCAAGACTCCAAAGGTGGTGTGGAAGTCTAAGAAAGACCAAATGACTGAAATTTCTCCATCAACAACAGTTGAAGATCCCCATAGTACAACCATAGGATCTTTACTGTTGCATTACCTTCTATTACACTTAGTAAGCCCAAGACAAGTAAGGCTTGGGTTTCCAAATGTAACTAATCATTTTCTTTGTGCAGGAACAGCTCAAGACAACAGGAATGTCTGGATAATTGACAGTGGCTATTCCAGGCACATGACAGGCAATAGGTCTCTACTCCATAATTTTGAAGAATGATGGAGGACCAGTTGCTTTTGGAGGACATGAAGGTGGTTATATTTCTGGAAGGGGCAAGGTCACAAATGGTAAGCTCAACATCGAGAAGGTAAACTTTGTTAGGAGCTTGGGTACAATCTTCTGAGTGTATCCAATTTTGTGATCAGAGTCATAACATGCTCTTTACTGAGCATGAGTGTATTGTTCTCAACCAGGAGTGGTCATTCTCATGAGCATATCCTGCTCAGAGCCCCCAGAAAGGGAACATGTACAAGATGGATTTGCAAGAAACATCTCCTTCTGGAGAAGTTTCATGCTTTCTATCTAAAGCAAATAGTGATGAGTCTTTCCTATGGCATAAAAGAATGTCCATGTAAACTTTAAGAACATAAATAAATTGATTAAACATGATCTGGTAACTGGAATGCCAAAGAAAGAGTTTACAAGTGATGATCTTTGTGTTGCATGCCTAAAAGGAAGCAACACAAGGTATCTCACAAGCCTAAGGAAAAGAACTCCATCACTACTCCCCTACACTTGTTACATATGGATCTCTTTGGCCCCATCAGTGTAATGAGTTTAGGAAGGACCTCTTACTGTTTGGTGATCACAGATGACTTTACAAGATTCACTTGGGTCTTTTTCCTTAGAACTAAGGATGAAACCCCTGAGATTCTGAAGAATTTCATCTAAGAGTTGAGAATCAATGTGATCATAAGGTCAAAACCATAAGATGTGATCAAGGAACTGAATTCAAGAACCAAATCCTTGATACATTTTGTGATGAAAAAGGTATTACAAGACAATATAGTGCTCCCAAGACTCCTCACCAAAACGGAGTTGCTGAGAGGAGAAACAAGACACTTATTGAAGCTGCAAGAACTATGTTGTCTGACTCTAAACTGCCTATCACCTTCTGGGCAGAGGCAGTTAATACTGCTTGCTATGTGCAGAATAGAGTTTTAGTAGTTAAGACACATGGTAAGACCCCTTATGAACTTTGGCACAAGAGGAAACCTTTCATTGGTTTTCTCAGGTCATTTGGATGTCCCTGCACCATCTTGATACCAAAGATCAAATCGCCAAGTTTGCTGAGAAATTAGACGATGGACACTTCATTGGATACTCCTCTCAAGCTAAAGCTTATAGAGTATACAATCTCAGAACTAGAATAGTTGAGGAGTCAGCCAATGTGACTTTCAATGAACACACACCATGTGTTGCTGGTTCTGGTCCGGATTGGCTGTTTGATCTTGATTTAGTTACTAACTGTTTTAACAAATCTTGTGAGCATGTTTCAGGATCTGCAGAAAATTTAAATACAGGTGATCCTGACCCAAGATTTGAGCTAGGAAGATCTTCAAGACATACATCTTCAGCTCCAGTTGAAACTACTTCAACAAATAAAGTTTCTATCAGCACAACAATGACAAATTCAGCTGATACATCTGGTATGCCTTCAAATTCGAGCTTAGAGGCTTCTCAACCAGATAAAGACACCTCAATTGTAGAAGACAACAATGGTGATGGTGATAGTGATCAGGAATTTCTTGATGCTAATAACCATACCATAGATGACAACATCAATGATGTCACACACTCATTGGATCAAGTTAATCTTGATAAGTGTGATAATGTGGAAGGTAAATCTTTAAGCCTAGATCTAAATTTCTCAAATTTGGATCTCTCTCAGCAACTTGTTGTGATCCCTCAACTAAGGATCCACAGGGTCACCCCGCCACAAACATCATTGGAGATGTTGACACAGGGGTAAGAACAAGAGGACAAAACTCATGAAGCAAATATTGTCTTCACTCTTGTTTCTTATCTCAGATAGAGCCAAAGAAAGTTGATGAAGCTCTAAAGGATGGAAGTTGGGTTGAAGTATGCAACAAGAGCTGCTTCAATTCAAAAGGCAGAAAGTTTGGAACCTTTGTCCACTTCCTCATGGGAAGAGTACCATTGGCACCAAAGGGGTTTTTAGGAATAAGAAGGATGATAGAGGAATCATCATCAAGAACAAGGCAAGACTAGTTGTTCAAGGATACACACAAGAAGAAGGGATTGACTACACTGATGTCTTTGCTCCTGTAGCGAGACTAGAAGCTGTTAGGATATTCCTGGCATTTGCTGCATCCAAGAACTTCAAAGTCTATCAACTTGATGTAAAGTGTGCTTTCTTATATGGAGTGATTGATGAGGAGGTTTATGTCAAACAACCACCTGGTTTTGTAGACCCTGATCATCCTGATTATGTCTGCAAGCTTGACAAAGCTCTTTATGGGCTGCATCAGGCACCCAGGAAGTGGTATGAGACACTTTCTGAGTATCTCTGTAAACATGGTTACAGGAGAGGTGCTATAGATGGAACTCTCTCATCAAAGGACAGGGAAATGACTTATTGCTGGTTCAAGTATGTGTAGATGACATCATCTTTGGTTCAACCAATCCAAAGCTCTGTAAAGACTTGAGAAGCTGATGAAGACAGATTTGAAATGAGTTCAATGGGAGAACTCAACTTCTTTCTGGGAATTCAAGTGAAGCAGGTTGAGGATGGCATCTTCATAAGTCAGTCAAAGTATGTTCAAGACATACTCAAGAGGTTCAACATGACTGATTGTAAGATTGCTAAGACACCCATAGCCAGAAAAACACTCCCTTGGTCCAGATCTTGAGGGGCAGTGTGTAGATGAACACTTATACAGGGCTATGATTGGGTCTCTTATGTATCTTACAACTAGCAGGCCTGATATCATGTTTGCTACATGTATTTGTGCAAGATATCAAGCCAACCCTAAGATGTCTCACTTAATCACTGTGAAAAGAATTTAAGATACCTCAAAGGTGCTTCAACACTTGGTCTATGGTATCCAAAGAATCCTAATTTCAATCTGTATACCTATACAGACAGTGATTATGTGGTTGCAATATGACTGCAAAGTCTACATCTGGGGGTGTCAATTCCTTGGTGGAAGGATTGTCTCATGGCAATGCAAGAAACAATCCTGTGTGTCTACATCAAACTGCTAGGCTGAATACATTGCTGCTGCAAGCTGCTGTGCTCAAGTGCTTTGGATTCAAAACAGATGCTGGACTATGGTATTAACTTCAAAGAGACTCCTATCCACATAGACAACAATAGTGCTATCTCTATCACTGAGAACCCTGTGCAGCACTCAAGGACCAAAACCATCAACATCAGGTATCATTTAATAAGAGATAATTATGAAAAGGGATTAATTAAACTTGTCAAGTTTCACACAGATGACCAATATGCCGATTTGTTTACAAAGGCTTTAGATGAATAAAGATTTAATATCTAATATCAGCTATTGGGATGATCAACCTTGAGTAAATTTTTCTTAAAACTAATTCTTATTATTTCTTAAAAATGTGTGTTCTAAGTTGTCTAGTCAATCATCTCATAAGCTCATGTTTTTCCTGGGATTGGAAGATTTTCTTTAGATTAATTGATGATTTTATACTTCGGAAGTTATTCATTTTAACTTCGGAAGAAAATCACATCTTCAAAATATTTAACTATCTAAGAAATTTATCTTCGGAAGAAATTTCATTTTATCTTCCGAAGCTTAAATAGTTATCTTAGACACTTACTTATTTTCAAGGACCATTTCCTTCCGAAGCAATAATTAACTCTCGGAAGCTATATTGATCCCTATACAAAGCTTTCAAGTCTTAAATTTTTCTTCCGAAGCAAAATCATCAAATACTCTCAGGAAATTCTTCCGAAGTCATTTTAGCTTCGGAAGCTTTTTCATTAAAACTTCCGAAGATAATTTACCTTCGGAAGCTTTTCGAATTCCAAAAAACTACTTTTTGAGCAAAAGAAAACTACTTTTTCAGAGGTGGGACCGACGTTCGGATTTCAAAGTTTATCTCTTTCATTAAACTTTATCTGAAATCCCTCTCTCTCATATAAACCAACGGTTTCCCCCTCTTCTCTCATCTGCTTTTCATCCAAACCTAAAACCCAAAATTCTCTCTCTGAATTTCTTCTTCATCTCTAAGCTACCTCACAATGGCTAACCTTACTCACAGAAATGATCCCAACTTTACCATGCAGGCTACACAGACAACATAATCAAGTTGCTCTGTTATGCTCTGAGAAAGATCCTCATTTCTCAGAGGTTTGCCATTTCTTGTCTCTGTCTCACTACTTCACCTCCCTAACCATTGATCCTCCACTCTATGAGGATCAGTTGCTTGAATTCTGGAAGACTGCCAAGAGGTCATTATGGACGGGGAGAAGGCACTGTCTGCCACAGTGCAAGGGAGAACAATCCATCACTCCGGCCATCATCAACCGACATCTTCAGCTGGATGATGAAGAAGGTGAGGTGTTCTTCCCAAAGGAAGCTGTAAATCATTCTTTGAGCAGATGGGCTACGAAGGAGATTTCTCTGTAAAGACCTTCAGGAAGGGAAGGTCTCATCCTAGTGGAAATACCTGCTCCACGTGGTTATCCACAGCTTATCAAACAAGCATGGTGGATGGGACCAGATCTTGAGGATCTCTCCTTTATAGTTTAGAATGGTTCAGGGGGTCAAGTTCAGGTATTCACAATTTGTTTATACTAATTTACTTGCAAACTTAGACTCCTTAGAGTATTACATGTTTCCTAGATATGTTCAACACATTCTCAACTATGAACTGGGCTCACAGTTGAGGGAAACAAGTAATATTCTTAAATTGGGACAGATGAAGCCCGACATCTTTAAATAATGAAAAACCCACTATAGGCTTCTCAGGGGTAGAAACAAGCCCTAGTCCTAAAAATGTTAGAGCTCATTGCTCAAGGTGACAACCTAGCAGCACAAGCTAGTGTTGAACCCACACCTGCTGCTTTCAACCACCTACACAGCCCCAAATATCCATCACCTACCAAAGAAAATACAAACGAACCCCTGCTCAGACTATTCAGTTGAGGAGGCACCCATATACTCACTCATACAGGAAGAAGTGGATACTGGAGCTCCCACTTCTCCTGAGGAGCAGAACATCCATTTTTCCAAGAATCAGTGCTGAGGTTCCTCATGCCCAGCCTGATGAGCTCACTAGCCCAACAGCCTTAAGCTTCACTCTGAGTCTCAACACTCAAGGTGAACAACCTTCGGGGACAGCTACTTCCCCAGCCTTTGGATAACCAACCAATTCCCAACCTATCTTCTATACTGATGAAGACTTAGATTCAGTGAGTACCATGAGTCTCTCTTCCCATCACCTACTCAAAGAGAGATGAGTACCTCTGACTCTCCTCAGTCTATCCATATCAGTCACCTATTACTGAGGTGGACACTTCTGAACTTGTTCAGGATGTCCATATGGAAGAGGCTTCAACTTTTGAAAGTGATTACATCAAGACCTCCCCATGGCAACACAGCTCCCTGGCATCTCAACTGAGGCTGCCAGTGAGCAGAGGAAAACCAGCAGCCAAGAAACTCAAGCTGGTGGTGAAGAGAGGACTTGATCCAATCATCTCATCCCCCACTGATTCTTCTGATGAAGATGAGGGGAATTTGAGACTAAAGGTGCAGAAATTGTAAAAAACATGCACCTATTTAGTTCTAAGGTTAGTCACTTGGAATCTCAGGTGACTACCTTACAAAACCAGGTCAATGATCAGCAACTTCAGATTTCTATCTGCAGGAAAACTAGCTAAGAGACCTTTAAGAAAACTCAACCAGGAACACAAGAACCTGTGAAAGTAATTGACTTATCCTCCAGCTCACCTATGCAAGTGGGTGCTGCTACCAAAAAGGGGAGAAAGTTGTTACAACCACAGAACCTGGGAGTTCTTCAAGGAGAATGGACATAGAGGACTCATCATCCTCACTTGCTGTTGTGCATTCTCAGCAACTTCCTCAAGTTCACATTAATGTGGACTCTATAGACTCAATCATCAGGAGTCTCTTTGAGGAAGGTATACCAAGGGTGTTTCATCTCCACCACAAGGAACTGGCAACTACATCATAAGGTGGAGGTATGATGAGGATAGAAGAGCCCTTATACTTCACAGAGTTCAAGGCCAACAAGAAGTTTTCAGTTCCAAAGCCTGAGCTTCTATGAAAGACTGGATTTAGTCAACATGCCTCTTGTCAATCCAAGCAATTCAAGACAGCTGACAGGCTAGCTCAAAGAATCCAAGAAAGGATCCTTGCAGAGTTCTCTCTAAGAAGGAGACATAGGCAATCAGGCAATGTCATCGGTCAACTGGATGTTGAGGTGGACCCTAATGTTAGCTTCATAGGGGAGACCTTGATTGAAGGCCCAGTGGCAGAACCTGAGACCCCTGTCTCATCATCAACAACTGCTGCAGAGGTCCAAACTCCATCTGAAACACCTGCTGGTGAAGGGTTTCTCATCCTCTCTGGCCAGCGCATGAAGCTACACCAAGCAATGAAGGCCAAGTCTCAATCAACCTGAGTCACAAAGGTCTGTTGGTGACAAAGGGAAAAGGAAAATGACTCTGAGGAAATTGAGGAGGAAGAGAGAGAGAGAGGAAAAGGAGGCTGAGGGGAGAAAGTTCTTTAGGTCATCTACCTTCATGCAAGCTGCAATCAGGGCTGCCCCAGACCAAATACTCAAGATGATGAGTTAAGGGCAGTCAGGATTACCTATTTACAAACCAGGAACTATGATATTGATGAAATCATCTCCCTCCCCTTAGAAGAGTTAAATGAACTGGCTGACATAGAAGTGTCAAGGGAGATGAAGAAGAAAGAGGATGCAAGGTTACTTCTCCAATTCAAAGAGGAGAAGAGACAGAAAAGGCTTTACAAGCATGCTCCCACTCTCTCTCCAGTTCAAGAAAGTCTGCACAGGAAGATGTGGCTCCACAAGAACCTCAGGTAGATAAAGAAGAAGATTGGATCAAGATGATCAACTACCTGAGTGCCACAGGCTTTTATCAGGCAAATGCATTTCCCCTGTCCTGACTTCATTGAGTTCGAGTACCTAAAGCAACTTGAGCTTGAGCTAGTCAAAGAAAGAAAAACAACCAAAAGGAAGCTAAGGGAAGAAGCTGCAAAGTCAAGAGCCATCATTCAAAAGAATGCAAAGAAGTCTGCTTACAGACAAAGAATGATGAGCTTCTTGAAGCTATATGGATTCTCCGGAAGAGACTTGGCCCCATGTCTCTATCTAAAATGGATGAGCATATAAGGGTGATCAAGCAGAAGATTAAAGTGAGAGAACTGATTGACTTGCACTCTCTTCCAAGTCAAGTCCCACCTGAAGTGGAGGTCAAGTTTGAACAACCTGAGACACCTCAACCAGAACCTCCAGCTAAGCCTCAACAAACTTCATCTTCTGATCCAAGACAGGGTCAAACTCCCTCTCCTTCTGAACCTGTGAGGGAGGAACACCAACTGAGAAAGACACTGATGATCAACATGGTGCTGCAGACCAGTCTTCTCAGTTAAAGACATCTAAGAGGAAGAAGAAAATGGCTTCTAAACAAAGACTAAGAAGAAGAAGCCAAAGTCATCTACCTCTACACCTCAGGCTGAACCAGATTAACCTGAGGAAGTGCATGATGAGGAAGCCCAATCAACTCCTATGCAAGTGGCTCCTCTAACAACTGAGACACCCATCTTGTCCTGGACTTATTATACCAATCCAGAAAGATGGCATGTTATCAGAGATCAAGGTGTTGAAAAGTCTACTCCTGGCAAGACATAATCAACTTACCTCTGCATGATCTCTTTGAGATGAGAAGATACTATGAGAATCTTGATGATCCTGACCATCTAATGAAGAAAGGAATGGTCTTGATTGTACTGAAGACTACCAACATCTGAAGATCTTCTAAGTGTTTTGGTAGCATCAGCCTAGGGAGAGTTTGTAAGGATTCCTTAAGTCTGATGCAACCCAAAACATCCAAAGTGTCTCAGCAACATGCACTAAGTACTGAAGTGAAGAATGCTTCGAAAGTTTTACACAATGCATTAGAAAATACTCTAAGTGTAAAAACTTCCGAAGCCAGACCAATATCTTCCGAAGCCAAAGATGAAGTCTTCCGAAGCCTCAGAGACAAAGTCTTATGAAGCTTCAAGTTATGAAGACAGATTTCTTCCGAAGACTTTTAAGACATGCTTTTTCTGATGTACTTTTCTGTAAGCTGGACACCTTTCCCTTGTACCTCTGCAAGTCACCAACTTACATGAGTTGGTGAAAAGGTCCATGCTTTTGGTAACTGTACATTGAGGTCTGAGTCTGTATACTTTCTACTTTATGTACTTTATCCTTTTTGTAATAGATAAGGATGTGAGCTATGGCATGTCATAGTCACAAGTCAAAGGCAATCTGCCTTTTGACTCTACAATTGATTTTGTTTGTGTGTCTAGTCAATTGTATCCAGCTGGCTTTCAAAGTATAGCCAGCTGTAGAATGTAGTATAAGTATCTCATGTTCTTGTATCTTTTATCTTATGCTTTGAAACACTTGTAAAAGAACATAGAGAAAGCAATATACTGCATGCTTGAAAACCAAACTCTCTTGTTCTGTCTCTTACTTTACTTGTGCTCTTTGTATCACTTTGGTTAACCCAGTTCACTATTTGATTAAAGTTTAGTTAATCTCCTCTTTTTGTGTCGTTGTGTTGTAATTGTGTTAAAGCCCTTAAACGGTCCTGCACCTTATCTAAATAAGACCTTTGAGATAGCTTCAACAACTTGTGTTCCCTATCTCTTTTGATCTCCATACCCAATATCTTCTTGGCTTCACCAAGATCTTTCATAACAAATTCTAACATCAACAGCTTCTTAGTAGCTTCAACTTCTTCCAAGTCAGAACAAGCCACCAACATGTCATCAACATACAACAACAAATACATAAATTTGTTTACACTGTATTTATTAAAATAGACACAACTATCATAGCTGCTTCGGTTGAACCCATTAGTCAACTATCAAGAATTACGTGAACAAAAATTTACAGATAATATGAGTTATTCGGATTCTTTCACTGATTACATCAGGTCATTATTTATAGTACTAATAAACTATAACGAACACGCTCAACAAATATTGAGAATTTACACTAAGAACCTGAAGATCACGTATAGGTTGGACTCACCTTAGATTAGACTGTTTATATTTCTTTGTAATAGGTCTAATGTTAGTTTACTTTTGTATGTATTTAGTTTTATTTAGTTTTGTGGTCCAGCGAAACTACAGTCGGTTGTTTAGTTCTTCCGGCGAAACGGTTATTTCTGCCGGGCGAAACTATAGTTTTGGCAGAACAGTTTCGCTGATAGCGAAACTATCTGCGAAACTAAGACTGCTTTATATAGTTTTGATCATTTTCATTGTTATTTAAGCTTGCAAAAACCCTAATTGTTTATTCTTGTTGCAAGTGAGTATTGTAAGCAGTTTATTTACAGATATATCATTGTGCTTTGTTATTATTGATTATGTTGATCATCATTGCCTTATTTTGATTCATTTGTGGTTGTTCTCAATCTTCATCATATTTATTTTCTATTGTTTATATTTGACATTGAACGATCCAACATCTCATTTGTACTGCAAATTGATCTAATGGACAAATAGAACCCTAAACTATTTATTCTGAATAGAAATAACTCTTCGGAAGATTTCCTTCGGAAGATATCCAAACTAAGCCTTAAATCCCTTTCGAAGAAAACTTAACCTTCGGCAGATATCACCCAAGCTTCGAAAGAACTGTGTCAAGCTTCGGAAGACACTTAACTTCGAAAGTTATCACTTGTTTAGCTTTTAATACTTCACAAGTTTAGATAACAGGAATATGTTATCAAATTAATGACAATTTAATAGGCTTGACATAGTGGGCATACAAATATATCTTGTAGATCGACACAAACCAAAAGTGGACATCCCTTTACAAGTAGTTTATTTGAAACCGTAATTGGTTACCAATTTTGAGTTTAAAGCATACTAATTTGATAAGTTACCTAAATATAAATATGTGACTTGTTGGCCACCTCATTAAAGTGTCATATATACTTATCAATTTTAAGTGGAAACAAAGATTTTGACCAGATATTGGAAATGCCATCTTAGAATTCAACCGATGATAGATCATTCAATCCGGTTGCAATATGAATAGATAGATTTTGTGATCATTAATATTAGAGGTAGACACAAAAATGGACACATGAAGCACATACGTGTATCGTAGCGGTTTGATTTTGAAAGAACAGATAGTGCGTCCTTGAACGCCCCATGCTCGCTCTTGCGAGTGACAAGTGTTCAAATGACGCAAATATCTTCTTTAAGTCTAGACTTTTGGAAACACGTTCCAAAGAACTAACGACGAGAGTATCAAAATCAAACACGAAAAAGGACATAAATCTTGGACTAGATGAGATAGCCCTTATCGAGATCTCTATGACGTTTGCTTGTAGAGGTGCGACTAGGACCCTTATAGTCAAAAAACGATTGCGTCATAAAGCTTGTTGACGACGGTTCGTGACCGATTGATTCATTTGACTAGGAAGAGGGTTTTAGACTCATTAGACCGTTTCATGTACCTTTTGCATATTCATCTGTTGACTTATTTGGTGTTGTTTGAAACCGAAACTAGATTGGGATGGATATATTATGGGGAATTTATCTACTCTAATAAAAAATATATTTTAAGATGACACATATCAACACCATAATTATTCGCATAAAAAATTTCCCATCTATCTCTCTTATTAAATAATTACCTTAATTACTAATAATATTCTTTAACACCTTTTTAGATTTAATAAATTAAGAAAGAAATATATTTATTAATGATATTTCTAAATAAATATTTTTTATATAATAATAAACTTTTTAAAGCATAAAACTGTTTTAAAAATATGAAATATTTTAAATTTGGTATTATTAAAAAGTCATTTTTTTTAAAACAAAAAACAATCAAATTTGAGAGTTATAATAGGAAAATTTTAAAATGACATTTTTATACAGATTGTTTTAAAACAAAATTTTTATTTTTTAAAAAAAGTTTAAAAAATAAAAAGGTTGATATTATTATTTTATTATATATTAGAATATAATTTATAATTAATGAATTTATTATATTAATATTTTATTTATTCACTCGTGTATTACACGAGTTTATTAAAACTAGTTAAAGATATTTTATATACAAACCGATATGAAATGAATTCTCAGATATTTTACTACACATTGAAATTCATATATCATGGGATACTCACAAAATTGGCATTTACATTTCAGAAAACCCAAAAGTGTGTTTAAAAAAGCTATTATTACATGTTCTACGCTCATCTTATCATACCATTATATTATATTATATTATATATATATATATATATATATTATATATATATATATATTATATATATATATATATATTATATATATATATATATATATATATATATATTACACTTGTATCCCAAAGTTTTGTTTCATATAGTAGTATAGATAATTATATAGCACACATACGTAAGATATAATAAGACTAAGGTTAAGAAAAAAATAGTACTTAATCTAAAAAGTCTAAAAAATATTGTAGGCATGACACATTTCCTTTTATTTTTTAGGAAATTTTGATATTTGTGTTAATATATTAGCTGATTGTGTTATATATATTCATTGTATAATATATTTTATGTTATTTTTATAGATGTATTCATCATTGTATTTTATGTTTTAAATCAATTTGTGTTATTATTGTCATTGTTTATATAGATTATATAAACTTGTTATCTATCATTATGTTTTACAATTAAAAGTGCACAATAATATAATGTCATTAATATATTTATCAAAACTCATAATGTTACAATAGCATATTATGTTTTTTATTATTTTCATACATTATATAAACTTGTTATTTATCATTGTATTATACAATCAAAAGTAAATAATTATGTTATTTTATCAATGTATTTTTCAAAACTCATAGTGCTCAATATTATACAATAATGACCAAAAAACACAATCAGACAATGTTATTTTGTCATTGTTTTTAATGTATTAGATTAATTAGTTGTTAATTTATTATTTTATTTTACATATTATAGATACACAACAATGTTATTCCATCATTATTTTTCTTAATTCATTATTTTTGAAAAACATAATAACTAACAAAAAGACACAATTAACGCACTAAAAGACACAATTTCAAGATATGAGCTTAAAAACGTAAAATAATTTATTAAAATTTTATAATACAATACTATACTCATTAAAAAAAAGTCGTGTTTATGGTGTAATTTTCATGAAAAAATATATTACGTATAAAGTTATGAACGTTTAAAAATGGGAGAATTTGTAAAAGTTAACAAAAATAAATATTCCTAATATGCCCATTTATCAAACTTTTTTTTATAAATTAATCTTAATTATTGATTTGAAGATAGATGGTTGAGATTACTTATTAGACTTTTTAGTTTAACAGTCCTTTTTATTTGAACTTTTTCCTATGAAACGAGATAGAAAATTTCATCTTTAACTTTATTTTTAAGAAATGTCCCGTTTAAATACCATAATATTGTTATGTAACAATAAAAATCATGTAAGATTTTATGTATTATTAGTTAATTTTTTTATATAATTATATTTAGAATAGTTATAAGGAAGGACCAATCAAATCATATCTACTATATATATTATGATTATTACAATAAACAAAAGTAATAATATTATTTTTATACTATCCTGGTACAGTCAGTGGGAGGAAATCAAAATGGACCGGGAAAACAGTAAATATATTCTGTAGTGTTAACACAAGTTTAATAAATACAACATAAACAGTTAGTAATGAAACTTAAAGAAATATTAACAATTTCTCAATCTCAAACAAAAATCAAGTTCTTAATTTTATCTTCAATAACTGATAAACCTGTGAAATGTGAAAATTAGTTTTTAAAAACATATAGTTTTTAATATAAGTAATGAAAATAATATTGAAAAAAAAATAAAATATTATATATATGAATTTGTAACGGCCACATGCATGGATGGTTAGGTTTCACGCTTTTACGTACATTTGCCACAAAATTTTAGGCTTGTGAAGAGTCCCATCTAGCATTCTCACTCCTCTTCCATAGACTTTGATCCCTATTGCTGGTCAAGTCATTTGTAAAATATAAAAAGAGAAATTAATTATAATTTAATGACATACTCAGAAAAAAATACAGAGTTGAGTCATGATCTTTTTGCAGTAATGGATATTCTCATGTGAGGGTTGAGGGTTAGGGATGTAGTTCAGGTTGTAAAACGAATAGATATGTTCAATTAAAAATACACATCCTATAAAACAGTCTAGTACATTTGTCACTTCAATAAAAATAATAATTTAAATTTAAATTTAAATTATGTATGATATTTAATAATGAGAAAAAATAAGTGGATATACAAAAATATGACACATGACACATCTATTTTCTTATTTTTTTAGATATAAATATATAATTACGCTACATACAAACAAACAGACCCTGGTTAAAAACCATTCCTTCAGATTATTTTAAAAGGAACATGTAATAAAAACAATCATCATGATGTAATTTATTAGTATTAAAAATAGAATAAAAAAATGTAAGTCATATTGAAATACGTAAAGATAAAACGCACACTTAAGACTAAAGAAAAACCTAGAGCAGACAACACCAACAACAAAAAGAACCTAAGTGTGCACGCTAAAATACAAATTGCTAGTGTTCGTGGTTATAGCTAATTATCGTTTTATTATCTTACCTTTATAGATATTATAATCCGTCGTGAATTTTTAAGAACTTCTCATAGATAATAAGTTTTTCTATATTTCAGATATTTTTTGTATCTTCATCAGTGATTTTCATCAATGGTACTCATTATTATAACAGTGATGTCTAGGTTACCCTAATATTTTCACAAGAGGCATGTAGTTTTATAAGATAATCCAGTCTACTAAGTTATGGGTGCATATAATCATATCATTTGAAAAGAAAATTTTAAAAGTGTTATAATTAGGTCACTAATACTTTATTTGTTTTAATCAAATCACTAATATTTATTTGTTTTAGCTAGATCACTAAAGTTTTAGGACTGTTATAATTAGATTACTTATATATATATATTTTTTTTTGATTTTTTAAGTAATTTACATTTTTAAATACTTTAGTTTTTTTTATAAATATTGTTAATTTTTAAAATATTTCAATTTTTTAAATAATATTTTTCAATTTATGAATAACCACGTACACTAGAACACTTCAATACTCGAGTCACTAGAACACTTATAGCCGAGAGATTCCTAGAGAGAGGGTTTATATTCTTAAATCATTCTTCTCGAACAAAACAATTTATTTAGGAGACACATAATTCTCCTATATAAAAGTGTGATTGAGCTCCTCTACCCTTTAATGCATTCGAAATTTTAAGTATTTACGAACTAAATAATTTATGTTTACTTTATTTAATCTAGTCGAACATAAAATATATTAATCGGTATGTGATGTAATGAAAATAATGTAAAAAATTGTCTGGGTTAATTGAACCTTTCATATAATATGGGGTAACTTTATAAAATAGTAACCAACTTTCAAAAGTGTTCCAATTAAGTAACTCAAGTTTTAAAAGTGTTCCAATTAGATCACTTATTTTTATATTTTATACAAATTAAAAGTCATAACATATTTTTTAGCATGTTATACTTTTGGATTCAGTTAGAAAATATTTTTTTCCTATCTTTTGAAACTGATATAAAACGTTGACGTAAATTTTAGGCACTTTTTTTATTTTTTTTCATAATTAACTTGTTTTTTTATTTTTTAATATAATTTTATATATTGAAAATTCTAACTCCAATGTCTTTTCCATCATTACTTTCTTGTCATAATAAAATTTGGTAAGGATTCGATTTAATCGTTTGGAGATCCAATTTAGAAAAAATATGCATGAGTGACTAAATTAAAATACTTTTAAAACTTGTTTACTATTATGTAAAATTTTCCCTTTGTTTAATTAGCTAGTAAAAAGTCAGTCCTTCCCTTGAACTCTTGAAGTGATGCTTAACCTAATTATTTCACACACCTTCTTTCCTTTAATGGTACTAAAGGTGGACACAAGCCACCCTAGTTTGTGGTCCAACTAATTAATATTAATTTATGAATAAGATAAACGCTAGTTTGTTTAATATTATAGTCCAAAGTTTTATATGCATTCTATTGTATTTTCTTATTTTTATTTGAAAATATGATAGGTAAGTATTAAGACTTTTTTTAGTAAACGTATAACTTAGAACCATTACCAAAAAACTCATGAGTTCTAATCAATATTTTGCTAATTAACGAGATCACGTTGTGAGCTGATATGTGTCTTTAAATGGGTTAAGGTCGGTAGAATTACAGTGAATTTAGTACATGATACACTAGCACAATGAATAGTTATCTTGTTTCATTATTGCTTGATATATTGATTCTTAGACTTAATGATTCTCTACCATGCTAAACATTTGTCACCTCAGTTGTTATGCATGGGTGGGTTTTCCTTAATTTCTTATCAATCTCTATTTATTAATCGTGGTCTTCACTATATTCTATGAATTGTGTTGTTTCTATGTGTTGAACTTGGACATAAGATTCAAATGTTTATTTGTGGACTTACTTGAACTTGTCATCTCATGCATGGAACTTAATTTCATAAGTGATCACATAAATCTATATTAACCTCAACGGATGGGACTTTTAGAGGGTTGAACATGACTGATGATGTGGTTGTCTTGGAGACGGGCACAACAAGAATTTTTTTTTGGATGACAACTATAGTGTGACACCCTATATAAATCTCACATTGGTCGTGGACAAAAGAGATTGGTGGTTCATAAAGAATGTAATGCCTCTAACGTCAACAACACATTTTGGACGTATTGATTGTGGATGAGAGGAGAACTCCACAGTTAAGTGTGCTCAGGTGAGAGCAATCTAGGGATGAGTGATCTCCTTGGGAAGTTTTCACCCGGGCAACCAAAAGCAAATCCGTGAGCTCCTCGTGGGCAAAGTGGACAATATTGTTGGTGTGAGGGGTCGGGTGTTACAGAATGGTATCAGAGCCATTCTTCTGTCGTTCGGAACGTGGGGCATACCTCATTGAGGATGGTGACTTCTCGGGCTCATCGAGGACAATGAGTCCAAAGGGGGGTGATTGTGACACCCTACATAAATCCTACATCGACTGTGGACAGGAGAGATTCCTGGTTAGGAAAGAATTAACTGCCTCTAACATCAACAACGTGTTTTGGGCGTATTGGTTGTAGATAAGAGGAGAACTTCACATTTAAGCGTGCTCAGGTAGGAGCAATCTAGAGATGGGTGACCTCCCTAGGAAGTTTTCACCCGGGCAACTAAAAGTAAACCCGTGAGCTCCTCGTGGGCAAAACGGACAATATTGTTGATGTGAGGGGGCGAGTGTTACATATATTGACGAAAAGAGTCGTCAAAATATATCAACCTATGACAACACATCATCCCTATAGGTCTCCCTAGAATTTTAACCGGTCAAACTGTATAGTGATGATATTACAAAGGTGAGCGGGGTGGAGGGAAATTAGGGCACCAGACCCAAAGAAAAGTCGTTGGTATAAGTAATATATAATCTTTTCTATATACTATTAAAAATAATAAAGAAAACGACATCATTTGAGCCCTGATGACAACGACATGTCGTCGGTAAATATTATATTTTCTTTTTTTAATTATTTTTAATCATTCAATTTGGTTGCGTCAAACTAATAAAGACCCACCCTATATAGATGACTTGACTTCGGTATATGTGTCATGTCGAATAAATATGTTTCACTTTACCTTTCTGTTCATTATTCCTCCCAAAACTATAAAAGAAAACCCTCCCTGCAATTCCTCTTGGGTTTGTTTTAGTTTTCAACTTTTTTGCCCTAAAAATTACCAAATTGAATGTAAGAATTTAGACTTTCTATTATTTTTCACTAAAATCAAGTTCTTGACTCTAAACAAGTGTTTCTATCTTAAAGATCTTCTCGAACCACTATCAATTACAGAGATGTTGAAGAGGCTCATGAAAGTTTTAGGATCAACTAAATATGAGTGTTGTCAGTGAGATAGATGTATCCCACGACATTCAATCATATATTATAACTTGATTGTCGATTAAGGCTGTGAAGCTGATGAATCAAGTGCATAATTCATTGACGATGAGACAAATGTCTTATGGGACACTCAACAAGATAGATTTTGTAAATTGGTTGTCGATTTAGGCTACTTGTCTATGAAGACGACTTTAGATGTAGATGGTGACCCAAGTCCTACCGATAATGAAAATTTCATTGATGATCATAAAAACGTTGAAAATGAATACAATTTAGGCGAGGAAGATGATATAAATGATGATAACAAATACGATGATAATGATGATCCTGCAGATACATAAGTATTACAATGATGATTCCGATTGAGTGTATGTTTATTATTTTTGTATAGGTTTATTACATAGTTATTGTGTATGTTTATTATTTTTGCAAAGGTTTATTACATATTTATGACATATTATTCTATTGCTTGTTAATTATTAATGTTTATTATTTATATTTGTTGAAGCAATGTCAATACATATCACTAGAGAATATGGTGGGAACGATGGGGATCTACCTTCTCATGGGATCAAAAGACAATTGTAACAGGTTCACTACAAGAATCTAGTCCTATCCCGACTAGACCTATAGCAACGTGGATTAGATTTTTGGCTACTTATAATTAAACAGGTTGGTTTTTTTCATTTTACTATTGTACGTTATGTTGGCGAAATTTCATAAAAATATTAGTATTTTTATTATTTTGTTCTTTAAAAATGCACGAAAAAATTGAAAATCAATATGCCCAAATGCAATGGAGGCCGGCAAGTCACCTGTAAACGAGATAGAATGTTTGGAGCTCGCCTTAGGACAAATGCGTGGTCATACGAGAGGTGTTGGCCGAAAAATAAAAAAAATGTCTCTCGTTATGAGCCATCAAGTGGGTTGTCATCAAATCAGAATGAAGAAATGGAAGCCATAAGGCAACAAATGAGTGAAATGAAAGAAAGAATGGATGAATTTGAAAGAAGAAAATCAAATCCGATAATGATGAAGATGACGGAAATTAGATAGTTAATTTGTTTGGTTTGTAAAAATTAAAATGTTTACATTAGTAGGTATGTTTTTTGGTATGTAACTTGAATCATATTAATTTTCGTAATATATTGTACAAATTTGTATTAAAACCTGTAATATTGGGAGTATAATAAAAAAATATATAAAAAATTAATTAATTAAATTAAAACAAAGGAGTCTATGGCGACGACATGTCGTCGCCATAGGGTTGCCGAAATTGTTTTAAAATAAATTATTTTATTTTTGTATATAATAATAATTTATTGTCTGTGACCAATGTCGTCGCCATAGACCTTTTCAAAAAAAATTCATTTAATTAATTAAATGCCAAAATATATGGCGAGAAATCTATGGCGATGACAAGTCGTCGCCATAGCCCTCTGTGGCGACAGATGTTGTGACGACGACAAAAAAATGACCTATGGCGACGGGCTTGTGGCTACTAAGGTTATGGCGACGACATGTCGTCACCATAGCTTATGGCGACGACAAATGGGGTCTATGGTGACGACTTTTGTCGTCGCCATAAGGTCAAATTCTTATAGTGGTTGCAGGTCTTGTAAGCTACTTGTTATATTTAATTATGTGCATTTATATTTAATGTATTTTCAGTTTTGTAACTTTTTAAGTGCATATATTAATAGGGACAAATACATAAAAAACCAATATACTTTCAGTCTTTTTTAACAAAGTCCCTGAATAATTTTGTGCATATAAAAACCAAAATACTTTTTGTTTTGTCTCATGAAAGTCCCTCAATAATTTTTTACACAAAAAAAACAACATACTTTTATTTTTTCTCATAAAAGTCCCTTTACTATATATGATGCCACACACATATATACACATTGAAAAGGTTTACCAGCTCATTGGAAACTCTATTTCAAAATCTAATTCGAACAAGAACTTTAGCATTAAGCTTGAAACGACTAAAACTCAAGTTCTCATAAGTTAAATGGTCTGAACTTGAGCTATCATAAGTTAAACGAGCCACGTAGTGGAAAATATGCACACGAAGAAACAACCGGTGTAAAAATTGTTTTGAACTTTTTTTAACAATTTTTGTCGAATTTAACAAGCCAATTGACTAAAATTAGTAAATAATTATTGAATGATTGTTATATAAAAAACTAAAGTATGTTATGTTTTTATATGCAAAAAATATAGAACTTTTATAAGAAAAAATGAAAATATGTTGGTTTTAGTGTGCAAAAAACTATTGAGGGATATTTGTGATAAAAAAAGTATGTTGTTTTTATATGAAAAAACTATTAAGGGATTTTTGTGAGAAAAAAATTAAAAATATGTTAGGTCTTTATACTATTTTCTCTATTAATTAATATAACATAATCCACATAAAAATGATGCTTAGGAAAAAATTAAGTTATTATTTAAAAATTTAGAGCAAAACCAGGGTAAACAATTCAGTACCCATTAAATTTGATAGTGAGGGGGACAATATATAAAAGTTCGTTGGAGAGTATAGCTTGGATCTTATAAGGTTGATCTCCAATGAAGTTGCAAAGGTTATTCCCTTCCATTATCTAAGTTGGCAAGTTGTCCTATATGTAAAATGAGTTTAAAAAAGCCCTATTTCTCACACTTTCTATAAGTATGCAATGTTATGTTTTAAATGTATTTCAATTGCATAAGCGTTAGATGTTTTCTAATTATATTCTTGCGCAGAAATATTTTGATCTCGTTAGATGGAGATCCCCAAAATATGGGAAGATATAAGGTTTGGAATTAATGACAAGTGTCATAAAAGCTATAAAGATCCAAATAGGTTTTGAAATCACAGTTCGAAAAAAAATCAATGGCTATGAGGATGTGAAAACAACATTTAGTATGTTATCCACTCGATAAATTTGACCGAAAGCATAGGCTCGGGTGATTAATTGAGTTGTTCTTAAGTCCCGCCTATATGAGCTTATCCCTAGCAAATGAAATAAATAAATTTAAACAACTTTATTCGAGTTTTCATGGAAGCCAATCATACATGTAGAGGTGATTTGTAGAGGTAAAAGTATAATTATTAGTATTGTCCAAATAAGTATCTATCAAATAAAAAATCTTAGTATTTTAGTTGTTCACATGGGAGCAGTTGGTATTGAAGTCTTTCAAAAAACGCATTTCAAAGAAGGCAAGAGATCAACAAAACTTAGTGAAAAAGCAATCCGGACAAGTTAAATATCTAAGTGTTTGTTTAAACATGCTAAAATAACTTGAACACATTTTAATATACTTGAAATATCCAGATGTTAGTTTAAACGGGTCAAAATGAACTGAACCCATTAAAATACAATTGAATGTCTAAGGATTAGTTTAAATGGGTGAAAATGACCTGAAAACAGTTTATTACGCTTAGAAATATCTAGGTGTCTGTATATAGTTGTATTGTTAGTGTTTTTAGTATTTGTTGCTATTAATGTCGGATATTGTTGATATTGTTAGTATTTGTTGGTAATAGTATATGTTGATTAAAGTTTGGGTATTGTAAGTACCGTTAATAATTAGACTTTAAATAGGTTGGTTATTCATTTTACAACAGTTATGCTGTCAAATTTTTACTAACATGTTTAATTTATTTTAATGCAACAATGAATTCAAGTTGAGAATAAAATATCCTTGAGTGATATTAGTAGTGACTCATCTATAGTTGATAAGATTTAGTGTCTCTAATGTGTCTTAGGTTAAAGACATAGACATATCTAGGCATTGGTAGTGTTATGAGACATCTGACCCCTAATGTGTCAAGCACCCAACCCTTCCCGACACAACATTGTCAACAAGAAGTTTTACAACTTAAAGAACAACAACAACAAATTAATAAATCCAACGACAACAAGCGTAACAAATTCAAGAAATGTAATGACAACTTAAAAAACTAATGGAAATGATGAGTTACTAGCAACAACACCAAATCACCTGTGGTCATTAGCATTTATACTTTATTTGGATTTGAATTTGAACTATTTATGTTATTTTTCATTGGATTTGCATGAAGTATTTGTTTGTTAAAATCTTGAATTTGAAATGTAGTTCATTTTAAACCCCCTAAAATAGGATTGACATGATAACGTATGTATCATAATTTGTTTGATAATTTGAAGCTTTGAATTCTAGGTTCTCCACCATGCTTACATTGTTTGTCACCTTAACGTTATAGATGGGTTTTCATTTCTTTTGTTATCTGAATTGTCTTTCACTATATACTATATACTATAAATAGTGTTGTTTTTTTACATGGAATTTGTTTCCATAAGGTCATATGTTTGGTTGTAGACTTATTTAAATATGTCATTAGTGATTATATCAATCCATTATTAATTAACCTTAAGTTTAGGGAGACGTTAGACATGACCGGTAATAGGATTATTTGTTGACATGGGATAAATGTTAGACATTTTTAAAACTGGGTATAGATTTTTTTTATGTTCATCTTATGGTTGGCTTTTCCTACTCTTTTGTTTGTTTTTCTGCGTTAGTGTCGATGCTAATATTTTCTAGGTTGCTTGTGATCATTTTCCCTTTTTTCTTTATTTTTTTCTCATTTACTTATAATATTACTAATACTAGTTTTATCACTCCTGTTTGTTATCGTTAGCATTGTTTTAGCGACCGGATCAGACCGGCCGGTCCAACCAGTTCGACCGGGGATCGGTCTGGTGGCCGGTCCGACCGGTTCGACCGGGGATCGGTCCGGTGGCCGGTCCGATTCGCTACGAATCGTTTTTGAGGGGTCGGGCCGGTTCTTCCCGAACCGGTGGTCGGACCGGTTTTTGATTTATTCTTTTTATATTAATGGGTAAAAATGAGGTGTTAAACTATAATTAGTGTGTTGGATATACAAATATAGTTAAGTTTTATATATAACAATAATATATATATATAAATCATATATAAATTATTATATATAACTACATATATAAATATAATTAAAATATAGTTAAATCCGGTCCAACCGATCCGACCACCAAACCAGTAAGGCGTCCGGTTCGACGTACGATACGGTTCTAAAAACATTAATCGTTAGTGCTTATGCTTTTAAATTTTCTTATATACGCTCTATGTTATTTGTATGTTTATATTATGTGTTAAATGCATGTATTTTCGAGTATGGGGTCTTAGTAGTCTTTTTATCTTATAAGATAAAAATATGTCTGTCATTATCTTATATTCAATGGACCATTTTATTAAAGTTTAATTTCATTAGAATTTTTTATTAAACAATAATTTGATCACTAATTGCTATTGACCCGCCTGATTATCTCTATTATTTAAGTACGAAATTTTTGATCACCCGTAAAAGAAAACTCATATTAGATGAAAATCTCTGTGGCTCACCTGCAATCCTTCTTTATTTTTGTTACAATTAAGATTTAAATCCAAAACCTACAACTAATTTTATGAGATTTTAAATTATCTCAACTTAAACAGTTAAATAAAAGATTATTGGTTTAACTTTCTATCTTTTTTTTCCACTTGGCCAAAATAGGTTCATCTCCTTCTTCATTTTAACCCCTCCCCTACCCCCATCATCACCGTCTCTCTTAATCACCTTGAAGGTTGACTTTTTGCAAGCACAAGAGTGAATGCTTGCCATCTTCTTTGACTTTTTATTGGCTTATGATGTTAGAGAGAGAGAAAGTTAGAGAGAGAGTAAAGTCACTTCTTTTTTACCTCTATTCAACCCCTATCTTTAGCCATCCTTTGAAATCACCACCACCGTCAATCTCTCTATATATAGCGTAGAAATCGGTATACACCTATCCAAAGACCCTTGTCTTGCCGTCAATCTCATAACACACACTCATAAGTGAGAAAACACACAAAGATAATACTCAAATCATCAATCTTTACACCCAAAAACAAGATCTAGCTTCAATTCATCAACACAAAATCAAACAATCATTTGATCAACAATCTGATCAAGCAAGAAGATTGCAATGGGAAGACCACCTTGTTGTGACAAAGTTGGTGTTAAGAAAGGCCCATGGACTCCTGAAGAAGATATTATTCTTGTATCTTATATTCAAGAACATGGTCCTGGTAATTGGAGATCTGTTCCTACCAATACTGGTATGTTTGTTAATCTTGTTTTACTTCTTTGATTTGGTTCAAATCTTTTGATTTTTGTGTTTTAATTTATGGGCTTTCAATCTTTTTGAATAAAGATTATTGTTTAGATGTGGGTTTGTTAGAGTCATTAAATTAGGGTATTTATTGTATCCTGCAAGCTTTTACTTTTTGAGTTCAGTTTTTCACACTTTACATCTTCTTTGTGTTGATCAGGTTTGCTAAGATGCAGCAAGAGTTGCAGGCTTCGATGGACGAATTATCTCCGACCCGGTATTAAGCGCGGTAACTTCACTGATCAAGAGGAGAAGATGATCATCCATCTGCAAGCCCTTCTTGGCAACAGGTATATAAGTGAACACACCAATCCAAAAGATTTAGATCTGTAGAAAAAACTGATGATTTTGATGTTAAAGATTACATCTTTGTGTGTTAATGATATGGGTTTTTGGTTAAATTTGCAGATGGGCAGCCATAGCTTCTTATCTTCCACAAAGGACAGATAACGACATCAAGAACTACTGGAACACTCATCTGAAAAAGAAGCTTAACAAGATCCAAACCAACTCATCTGATCAAGAAACCAATTATCGATCGAGGGGCTCGAATTCATCATCGTCCTCGGAAACCGGCATGTCTAAAGGTAAATGGGAGAGGAGGCTACAAACCGATATCCACACGGCGAAACAAGCCCTTTGTGATGCTTTGTCTCTTGACAATAAATCTGTCAAATTGCCTCAGTTATCCACATCAGTTCATACAAACCCTAATCCCCAAATTCACCAACAAGTGCCACCACCACCACAGATCAGTCATAGCACTGCTACTTATGCATCAAGTGCTGAAAACATCGCGCGATTGCTCCCGAATTGGATCAAGAAGCCTCAAAGATCTTCACACACGAGCTCTGAAAGCATTGGTACTACTCAAACTCAAAACTCTATCAAAGAACAATTTCCAAGCCCTTCAAGTGAAGGCTTTGAGAACTCACTACAGTTTGGGTTCAATAACAACAACTCAAACTACAGCAATAATTCAGATGTTTCGCAATCAATTTCACCTGAAACGACTAGTTTATTTCAAGATGAAAGCAAACCGAAAACCGAAGCTGCTCAATTGCCACCCCTTAGTTTCCTGGAGAAGTGGCTTCTTGATGATGCTACTGCTCAAGAACATGAAGATAACCTTATGGATCTTTCTTTTGAAGAAGCTGATGGCTTGTTTTAACTCTTTGTTCTTGTTGGTAATACATAAGTGTTAATTATCCCATATAGGTCTTCTAATAATCTTTAGGGTTTTTTTTAATCTTTTTATTTTTAGAAAGTGTTGAAAAGAACTGTAAATTCTAGTACTGAATGGTAGGTCCATCATCATTCATCTTCATAGAACATCTTGTACTTTGAGTTTCTTTATATTGGGCATATATCTAAGACAGTGATGAATGAGAATTAGGTTTCCTGGTTTTTCACATATGTTAATGACTTTGTTTTATTTTCTGCAAAGTGTGTAATTGAATTATTTTTGTCCTTGAGTATTAGATATCGTTCATGATAATAACGAGATATGGTAAATCACAGCTAGTACTAGACACGTAGGCAATGACAAGTTACCAACGAAAACAAAATACGAATCCGAGACATTAAGTGTTTACACACCATCAGTACAGAGGTTTTAAAATAAGTGAAGTTGATGAGTCGATATACATTTTATATTTGCATATAACCTTATACTGAAATAACGGGGATGGTTTTCTTATATTATACATCTATATTTTATAAATAAAAAAGTTATGTAATCTTATCATGAATTAATGCAATCGAATTAAATGTGTTTTCGTTTGAGACCGACAAGAATTGATCAATCAAGACCTATGGTATAATTTCATTCGCTTCAATTTTAAAATTTTGATTAATTAAAAACATAATATTTTATCACATTTAAAATTATTTTGATATTATTTAGCCTAAGGAATTGATATATTAGTTTATCTTCAATAATATTAAATTTTCTTGTCGACGTTGAAATTATAATGTGAGTAGACACCTTGTAATATTATTAAATTTGACTTTCTTCGTATGAAAATAGACACCTACTAAGAATTAAATGGATGTAAATGCAAATCTTGCAAATAGGCGTGTTAATTTTAATACCTGTAAATGACACAAATATAACCTTGTGGTTCAAAATTTTTCATTCTAATCAGAGTGTATAACACTATAAAGAACAAGACCAATAACTACAACAATAGTAGTCACGAAAGATCCTGAATATCGTTGTTATTGGTATTCGGACATGTCGTCGGTATTAAGTTTTCACAAAAGGTTGGTCACTATTAATTACTAATAGCCACTAATAGTGTCGCTGCAAAAAGGTCAAATTATGGCACCCTTGTCGATATTAAAATAGACCATTTTAAAAGTGTAAATCATATAGAGATGAACCATTTAGGAATACATAAGTGTAAAATATTCCAACCTTCAAATTGTATACCATGATTAATTTTAGAGATCACAATAAAACGTATAAGACACAACAAAAACTTTAAGCCTTTCATATTCATCATTTCATTCAAATCCACTAGCGAATGTCTATTTAGGGTTAAAAATCAAACCTTATACCAAGATAAATTGATAATCAAGAACTTGATAATACTAAAATTGGTTCAAATCTAGCTAGTTCAAATTAAGCTGAAAAACAATATATTAACAAAAGAAAAGGAATGGGTACATCTCCAATGTCGTTAATGGGTTGTGAAAACCTAATTGATCGAGCATAAGAGATTATGGTGAATGACATATTTATCAAGTGATCAACAAGTTTATAAAGGCAATATTTGAAAGAAGAATGATTGAAGGAACTTGAATTGAAATAGAAAAGGGAGTTCACTTATGAAAGTGAAGGGCATAAGGTTGTGCGGTGAGCAGGGGTGTTGGTAAGTGGCCAGCGGTTTATGTTAGCGGTGGTGGTAGCTATGGCCAGCAATGATGGTGATGAGCTTACTTACGCTCGAGAGAGGGACAATAGGTATGATGGCAATGGGTTGATCTAGAAGGAAATAGTCAGCGACATGTAACCGCTAATAACTATTTTACAGTAAACTAGCAACCATTAGATCTAGTCGTCGTTCAATAGTTAGATCTACATCTATTGTACATAAACAGATTAAGGACGACATGTCGATGCTATTACGTCATCGCTAATAAACGTAGTCGCAAGTAATAGTGTTGCCCTATTACCTATATTTCTTGTAGTGTAATTAAGGCATCACTCATTTAGTTATGGTTTGTTTGACAACTTCTGAATGATTAAATGTTGAACTAATAAGATGTCCAAATCATTAAGTGTTGAACCATTAAGAGTTAGTATATCATTTAACTATTCAAATGCAAATGTCTGAGCAATTCAGATAAAAGGTTTTAACCATTTAGCATTAGACTTCTTAACCATTCAGCACTAGATCTCTTAACCATTCAGCATTAGATATCTTAACCATTCAGCATTAGTATAATGCTTAATCATTCAAAGGCAAATGCTTGAACCATTCAGACATTTACTCGCGAAACAAACAGTCCGAACCATTAAGTGTTGAACCATTCAGACATCTGAACCATTAAGAGACTGTCAAACAACCGCTTAATCAACCATAAAATTTTTACAAAGGATTATTTATCTCTTTTTTAACTCATCGGATCTAAGAATTATTTTCCCTATCCATGAACACCCACCCTATTTAATTAGGCTATTTTTAGGTCTAATTGCGGTGAACTTTCACCATTTTTCATTGACTGTGTCCCCTTTTTTTTACCACTTTCTATAAATACAATTCAATTCTACTAACTATTCATGTTTATTTTTACTCTCTTAACTCTATACTCTCTAAACTATAATCGAATCATCACCTCGATCCACCAAAAATCAAACCAATTCCAAAGGACTTGCCAAAAGACCCAACAATTGTCAAAACCACTGTTTCAACAAACACCCATTCGACACATCAGGATATTGTCCATAATTCCAATTAACGTCTGAATACAACCAACAATCTTAGTACATCCATTATTAACAATTTTCGATGTCACAAAACATTCAACAGCAATTGGATCGACCCAACATTTCTAGGATTACAATTTCTAGGATTATCGAGATGACCCCGATCAAGAGAGGAAACATTAGCTCCAATGAAATAATAAAAAAATTCCGTCAGGGGAGAAGGAAAATCATGTGGAAAATGTAAAGTAGAACAAAGGAAAAAGGCAACGTGAAAATCAAAACTGGACCTATCAAGAAGCAAAAGTGTTAACAAAAGCTTAGAATGTTTTTATAAACAATAATTCCTAAATTTTTTAGATTTAGTCAAACTTTCGATATACATGATTTGTAAACCCTATTTTTATTGTTGGGCATACCATATAACCACATATGTCCTTTAAAGGAATATCTAATTAGACTTTTTCAGGAAGTTTTAAGCTAATCTTGGCGCTGTAATTCGTTTCTTTTTGATGTATTTGACGTGTTAGTTCCCCGCTAGCTTCCTTGAATAAAATTTATTTATTGTTGTCGTTCAAAAAAAAGCTAGTCAGATTTTTCTTTTCTTCTTTTTGAATCTTACTAATAAACTTTTGAAACTAATTTCACATCATATACATATAGATTTTTACCCATGAGACCTTCAATTAAAAGAAAGACATGAGCCTCAATCTAATGTAGTACCACATTTAGATCTAGTTGGATGATGAGAAAGATTAATACAATCACTTTAATTGTCAAGTTAATTTTATTGTATTTCAAACTTACTTTTTTAATTGAACCGGGATTTCAAATTTACTTCGTTGGTAATTCTTTTCTATTTTAAATTAATTATAATTATATATCTATAAACGTTGGGAAATAACAATATTGATAATTACGTTGTCATGAATTATATTTGACAACTAGATACTCTTCATAATCCCTCCTTTCAGGGCGATTTTTTTTCACAAAAGGGAAAATTATATTTTTGGAAACGATTAAACTTCACTTTTCATGGGGAAGATCAAAATTTGCATCTTAAATGCATAAAATTGAATGAAGACACAGTCATTGATTTTTCTTTTAATTTCAAACAAGTTGACTTACTTGTGTTGACAAAGAAAGTGTCAATTTACTGCACTGTAATTTTCAAAATATCTGAAACTTATAACCTTTAACCTATAATATCTTTTTTAAAAGATATGTCATCATTTTAACATATCAAGTTACACGTGTCATCATTTGAGTATATTAAAAGAATTATTTTTACGTATTTCTCTCATAATAAATAAAAATTGTAAAACAATTAATTTGATTTTTATTTTTAACTAAAATATGTTTAAAAATATAGTTATATTATGTTTCTTTTTTCTCTCTCATATTAAATGGTAATTATTGTAAATAACTAAACTAAATTATTAAACCTTTAAAATATTAATGTAATTATTTTAATAATTTATCAATACATATTAAATATAGAGTAATAATTTTAATTCATTATGTGTTATAACTTTTAAATATACATTATATTTTATTTCATCAATAAATAATAACATTTAGAAAATAAAATAATCATAAAACTAATGATTTTAATATGTTTTATTTATTTCACACATGATTTTTAATATGTTTTAGACAAAATTACAGAAATTATCCTTTAGGTTTATAGAAACTACAGGTATCATCTTTTATCTTCAAAAGAATACTCTAATCATCCTTTATGTATATAATTTATAATAGATTTCGTCCTTTAAACTAATTAATATTAAGTTATTCTGTTAAGTTAAGAGTAATTTGGTCTTTTTATCTCTAAAGGTCTATTTATGTGATTAAAAATAAAGGACGTTTTCTGCAACTATTTTTACTTTTGATTAATTGATGCATTTTTACAACCATACATATTCATATGATTTTTTTATATAATATAACATATATTATTTAATTATTTTCATCAACATTTTACATATAAATATATATTATGTAAATAGTATTATTATTTTTAATACTTACACCCTTAGCCCTATATACTTTACTGTTAATATTTTTTACAAGTTATATTTATATAATTACAAATTCTTACCTTAAACTTGTTTTTTTAATCTAAGATATAATAGTGAATAACAGAGATAGTGACATATGATTAGTTTTTTAATTAAGTTTTAGCTTAAATTACATAAATAATTGTGTTTTTTAACTAAAAAATATTCTAGTTTTAAGTAAAAACAAAAAAATAAAACTAAAAGAAAAATAGACGTAAAAACATTGAACTACGCACGTGCAAAGGCGGAGGATAGTTGGGGTCGGGGGGTTATCTTTTCGTTGATAGTGTTAAATTTTATTCCGGTGGTGTAAATTTTTTGCCCGATAATTTATATATAAATATCAAGTTCCCAACCCCCCCCCCCCCCCCCCCCGAAACAAACAAATTTCACCCCCGCCCCTAACGAAAGTGTTCAAGCTCCGCCACTATGCTCGTGAAGTGTAAAACATTAAAGACAATAACTAAGTCGATCTAGGACTACACGTTTTGACGTGGCTGATAAACTTAAAAATTAGGCATAAGAACGTAAAATCACACATTCACGTTGTGACTTGTTAACTCTAAAGTTGAAAACAAACAATTTATAAAAGATGAAAAGTATAAGGGACCAAAGTTGAAAGTGAAAAATTATAAGGATATAATTATAAATGATTTAAATGTATTAGGGTTAAGGTAATAAAAAAACTATAGATAAAAACCAAAGGTGAATATTAACACAATAATATTAATAAAATTTAATAATACAAATTCAAATTAGTTATTAAATAATTCTTAACTAATTATAATTTGTATTGTTAAAAGTTATGATAAAATTAGATAATTTGTATAATATATGTTACATGAATATCTTTATTAAATATAATAACTTAAAATTTTTTATGTGTAACAAATTTTGAAATAAAAGCAAATTACGAAAAACGTCCTTTAAATTAGGTTTAAAGTTTCAAAAATAGTCCTTTAAACGATATAAAAACTAAAATGCCCTTGACTTAACGGATAAAACTAACACCCGTTAGTCCAAAGGACGTAATCTCTTATGAAAAGTATACATAAAGGATTATTAGAGCATTTTTTGGATATAAATGATGATACCTGTAAATTTCTATAAAACTAAAGGACGTTTTTTTGTAATTTTGTCTATATTTTATTTATTCTACCTATGTAATACATGAGTTTTAACCTAGTTACCTATATGACATAGTTTATTTTTCAAATTACCGTATTAATTATTTAATTTTGTAAGAATAAACGAATATGAAGCAATAATAGAAGTATGGATAGTCCAAATTTGTTTATTCTTTTAAAATGTGACGTTCATTTAGCTAAATTCGACCAAGAAACATAATATGTTTGCAACAAAAACAAAGAAACATAATCTGTTTGCTGTTTTCAACAAAAACCTAATCACATTTGAAAATTCTATCTAATGTTTCTTTAAATATTATGCGGAAGAAACAACAGAATACCTTTTATTTAAAAAGAAATAAATGTTTTTTTTCTGTCCCCATGTTTTTACAAAAGTTGTCATTTGAACCCAAATATTTAAATCTTGTTATTTGTATTCAAAATTCATAAAAGCTATTATTTGAACCATTTGACTACGCTAAACTAAAACTATTAACATTTTCTGTTAAACCTTCTTCACTTAAAAGGTATTTTAGTCAAAACAAATACAGATTAAATAAAGAACCATTCTCACATGAAAAGTTTATGCGTTTAATCTCCTTAGGTAACGTTATTACAACTTGACTCAATCTATTAGATAAAACAAAATCTAAAGATAATACCTAAAATGACTCCTTTAAACATACCCAAAAAAATAAAAATAAAAATAAAAAAGCAAGTCATATGACACAGTGATTAAATCATAACTATAAAATATCAATCATAAAGCAAAAGAAAAAGAAACAATATGATATCACAAATCAATGAATCGTAACAATAAAATACCAATCATTATAAGAATAAACTTTAAATCAAATAATTCTGTAATATAAAAAACTAGCAAAAATTCCATGACTACTAAATCAAAAACAGTGATCTATTATCAATAGATTTTTCTAGTTACATAATTTGGCTCAAATAGTAGGCAGATCATCAAATCCGGAACAATGAGTAATAGGGCTCTAACATTGAATCAAAAAGTAGATTTGATTCCATTCAATAATGCGATGTTGATCAATCATGTGGTAGCGGATGAACAAACTTACCATAAATCTCATATGGATCGGAGTCGTTAGTAAGGACAAGAACAAATTAGATTTCTTAAACACGACTCGTAATGTTTTTTGGGAAAAAGATGTGATTGGGATTACTGTGTTTGTTGTTAGGATTACAGGGACAAAAGAAATTGATTTTAGGGGTGGTGTTTTATTTTGCAATTAAGGAGATTAAACACATAAAACCACTCATTGAAGCCGGTTCTATAATTTGTAGTTAGTTAGACTAAAACACTCCTCAAGTGAAAAAATACTACGTGTTGTTAAATGGATTCAAATGTAATTTTTATAAAATTTTTGGATACAAAATTAGTTTAAATATTTTGATTTAAATGATAATTTTTATGAAACCACATGTAACATCTGGTCCATCATACTATCTATATTGTTCGTTTTGCTCACGAGTAGCTTACAAATTTGTTTTTGGTTGCTTGGGTGAAAACCTCCCAAGGAGGTCACCCATCTCAGGATTGCTGCCACCTAAGCACATTTAAATGTGGAGCTCTCATCTAATCTATAACTAATACACCCAAAACGTGTTGGTGATATTAGAGATCAAACAATCCTTATGAACCAAGAATCTCTCTTGTTCACGGCCGATGTGAGATTTGTCGAGTGTGCTACAATCATCCTCTCTTTAGACTAATCCTCCATTGAGGTTGGCCCTGTCACACCCCCAACCTTGACGGCGAAAACGTCGAGGAGTGAGAGTTAAGATCGTTCACAACCATATAACGCTATTATTAAATCCAAATATATTATTCATAAGTTTGAAAGGTACATTACAAGCATAAGTCTCAAATAATAACACAATATAAGAAATATAACAAGCTCATTCATTTAGTTAACTAGGTCCATTCCTAGGTGTGAACAACTTCGAAAAAGGCGATCAAGCTTGATTATTTCCTGAAACATGTTAAAAGTAAAAGGTCAACAATAATGTTGGTGAGATTTCCATAGTTTTCAATACATAAGTATATAAAAGATGGCAATTCATGTTGTAAATTAGAGAACAAAGTAAACTAGAGATGTAAGACAGAATGTACAATCAAACCTCGACAAAGTTTTACAAGTCTCAAAAGTTTAAAAGTATATACGATTAGCTAAGTGTACTTGGATCAACCAAGCAAGCTTGTCTGGCCCATAGATCTATGACTTCGCTAGGCTAGCAATAGTTAATGATTGTACATATATTCGACATTACATGGTAGCCACAAAGTTCAACTAACCACAATATACAGATGAAATGCCATAAGTTTACAAGAATCAAACATGTTTACAAATACAAAGTTTATAAAGTAACATGTTTCATCCCAAAAGTGTAAAAATATAAAAAGGGGTATAGAAATACTCACTTGATATATATAAGGTGATGATAAGAATTTAAACGAGGCTCCAACGATTTCTTTTACAAGATAACTAACATATATATATTCCAAGGTTAAGTTTAAAGGTAAGATTAATGAATAAACGTGAACTAGGGTTTCAATTGGAAATTTGGGGGTTTAAATAATTATATGAAATAATGAATCGTTTATGTTTTGGTTTAATAAAGATAATATAAATGAACTAAGACTAAGAATATATTAAAAATGATTCAATAATTTAATTTATTGATTTAATAAAAATTAAGTATAATGTATGAAAATAAATAATTAATTTAATACTTAATTATTTAAAATTTGATAAAGATAATTGAATACATATTTAAAGGACTTGTAGGATAACTCATAATCATTTATAAAGTTTTTAAACCTTTAAATGATTTTTATAAAAGTATTACAATATCCAAAACCTTAAAATAAGAATGAAGAGCAATAGAAAATTATATTGCTTTATTAGTTTCAAGGGTTTAAATAAAAGTTATGGAATCAATTTATTAATATGATATAACATGCTTATATGATTAGATGAACAATTAAATATCATTTAAATAACCATTTTAATAATTAAACATTTAAAGTATTTGAATATGTAGTTTGGAATAATCCAAGTTTGGACTATAATATATTTATAACATATAAAAGTTTTAATATTGTTTTTATAGTATTTTTATTCTTTAAATTAAGAATTATAAGTTTTAAAATTCTAATAAAATTAACTTAATAATTTCTAGATTGTTTTTAGTTAACAAAATAATTTTATTTTGATTTGATAATGTAATAACACTTTTCTGAATTATAAAATGTAAGAAAAACTAATTGAAAACAAAAGATGTTAGAGGCCCGGTTCAAACCCGGGACCTCTCGGTTACAATCCACGCCAATTACCAGTTGGGCTACAGTCCGATCTTGTTAAAAGTCACATTACAATGTTTAAGAAGCATTAGTTTCAAAAACCCCCAATTCACAAGAACTCTAGAATCAATTTGCATCAAATTGACCATGAATTCGAAGTTGTTAACGAAATTAAAGTTAGGGCTTTGATTCGCTAAGTAAAATCGAGCATATAGATGCTCTTAATTACCTGAATTGGTCTCATTTGGTTAGCAAACAAGAACAGGAACACATGCGATCGTAGAGACATCAAACAGAACTGATACTTGATGGTTTGATTCGATTGACCACTTGGAAAGCTTCGTATGATGGCAACAAGCAAAAGCCCTCAGATAATTTTGATTTAAGATGCCCAAAAAAGGCGTTCGAGTCATGAATTGGTTTCGGTTGTTTCGTGTATGATATGATTATAGTTCCACGATGTTAATTAAGCATTCTTAATTAAGAAAACAAACTTTATTACATTAGTATAGAGTAAATTACAAATTATGTCCTTAATTGATATATAAAATTACATGTTATATCCTTTAGTTTTATAATTACATGGAATGTCCATTTTTTAAATATTTACACACATATCGTCCTTTATACTAACCTCCATCCAAATTCACAGTTAAGTCAAGTGGATGTTCGTCACATAAAAGGCAATTATGACTTTTACATGTCTATAATGATTCAAAAATAATTTTACATTGATTTTATCGTGTCACCTTCATGTACGTATGGATTCATTAGGATCATTATGAAACAATTAACTATTATGCAAAACCATTTGGGCCATCTTTAGTTGTTTTACAACTATAGAATAATAAACGAAGATGTATCGACATATTTTGAACCAGTATTCATACTCATCATTAGTGCATAAACATTAGTGTGACATTCTCGCTTTAGGCTTTTAGTTAGGATTTCTTTATTTCATTCTACGCTTTCAATTTTGGATTAAGAGTTTGTTCCTTCCTGCTCTTTGCTAAGAAAATAAGGGCATAAGGGTTACATGCTATATTAAGTATGAAAGTTAATATAAAGGACAATAGGTGTGTAAAGTTTTTTTAATAAAATGATATATGATATAATTTTATGTATTAACAAAGGATACAATTTGTAATTTACTCTTTATTTCAATATTACTCTTTATTTCAATATGATTATGTTAGTGTCATGCGTGAACATTGTCTTAAAGCATAAAAAGTAAGTACTAGGAAACTTAATTAAACACAATAAAAGCAAAACAAAACAGTAGTTAAAACTAATAATAAAAATTAAATATACATTAATCCAACTTGGTTTCGGATGAATTTATATTGGAACGTGACATCACATGAGGCTTAGTTTTAGAGTGTAGAAAAAATAAGTACGTAATTGTATATTCATAACTTCATAAAAATTATATATAAAAATTATTATGTCAAAACATATGGGTTTCAAATAAAATTACTATCAAAAGAGTAAATAAAAATAAACATGCCAAACGATGTTTGAATGTTAAGGGATATCACATAATTAACAAAAAAAAGAAGATATATATTATATACCCGTTTAAATAAAACTTTTGTTCTATGGTAGATAAAGTCAAGAACGTCATGTACTCGTCGTGACAGTACATTCAAAAATTGCGAAGCATTATATTTGAAAATTTATATAAAAACCAAATATGAATAAAAGTAACTATAAAATTAAATAATTAAAGGATTAAATTATTTTGACATGGAGTACCACTTTAGAACAGACCCATAGAATGTAGCCTATGATAATTTAAAAGTTGTGTATATTTACTATGGATGTTTTTTTTGGACGTCGCCACTTGTTCCTTTATTTTGTATTTTATCATTCTATTTGAAATGATATATTCCATTTACAAGTTACATTTTGATCATGATTTTTCAAAATAGAATTATAATTTTATTTTTTGCGAATTCTTATCAAAATTTAATTTCAATTCAAATAAGATAAAAGTTGATTTGAATTGGAACTGATTTATTCAACTCTATTTTGAACTCAATTCGAATTAGAATCTCGTATCTAATTTTTAAAATTTAAATAACTTGATTCGGTTAAGTCAGATTTTATTCGATTTGACTTGATGAAATACATTATTTGTAATGTACTTATGGATGTTGTAATGTACTATAATCTGTTAAAAGTTAAAGTTCATTTAACATGGTATTAATTTTTGTACAAGTTCTTATTTTTTTAAATTTAGAGGTATGTTTATAGTAAAAAATATATTAATAAAAAAAGCTAAGAAAAATAATCTATGCTTGATAATTGTCATTTTTTGTTTGTAAAGGGGAGCGTATTTAAATTATTATATTTAATACATCAGATAATTATGTCTAACACGGTAGGTCATTATATCAAATATTTTCATCGTTTATTATATGTTTTCATCATTGTGTTTAATAATTTAGATCATTTTGTGTTATTTTTGTCATTTTAAATATATTATATAAATATGTAGTAAATTTATCTTTGTGTTTTACAATTAAAAGTATATAATGATAATATTTTACTAATATGTTTATTAAAACTCATAGTTTTCAGGATAACACAATAACGAGTAGAAAAGACAAATAAGACATTTTATCATTGCGTTTTACCCTTTATATAATTTTGTGTAATTTTTATTGTGTTAATATATTAGATTAATAAGTTGTTATTATATTATTGTGTTGTACATATTTGAAGTATATAATAATGTTTATTTCACCATTATGTTTTTTAGAATTCATCATTTTGAAAAATACAATAGTGTACATAAAAAATAAAGTATGGTTTAGTTTACAAAAAAAACACATAAAACTACAATAAAGATACAACTACGAGCAAAAATCATATGATCTAAAAAACAAAAAATCTTTTTATCTTTTATATAACAATATTATATTTATTTTAAAATAAAAAAAGTTAGTTTTTATGGTTTAGTTTTATGAAAAATAATGTCGTATATAAACAATACAAACATTAAAAAATTGAAAATTTTGATAAAAATCAACAAAAATGACCATGTCAGTATACTCATCTTTTAATTTACAATTTAATCTTAACTATTAAATTATTTCAGTCGTAGATGGAGAGGTCAGAGTAACTATCTTAGAGAGGGTTATTAGATTGATGTTTTTGAGTCAAAAGTTTATGATTAGTTACTTTTTAAATATTTTAATTTATAATTTATAACAAGTTAGTTAGGGTTGTAAGTATTATTGACGAAAATTTCTACCTTTCAACCCAAAACCTATCAACATGTCACCAAGCTAAAGATGTTTGAATATGGTTATTTGGTTCTCATTAATGTTTAATACATAAAAAATAGCAACATTTAGTATATATTTATTAATTTGTGAGTTCCATGATATAATATATGTAAGACTAGTATCGTAACTCGTGTATTACATGAGTTGAGTAAATAAAATATTAAAAGTTTATAATAAATATTCAAAACTTATAAAATAATATTTTTAATAAGATATGATTGAATTACGTATAAATAAATACTTCAAGTATAAGCAACAATAATATCATTCTAAATTTTCATTTTATAAGATGGCTTTTTTAATTGTTTTTTAAAACTTAGAAAAAAAAACATATAAAAATAGTTTGTTATCTTTAAATATTTTGTTCAAGAAAAATTTGCAGTCTTATACATTTTTTAAATTGTGTTTTTTAATATAAAAATCTAGTTTTTATTTTTTATAATATATAACTTTTTATTTGAAGGTGTTTTAGATAATATAACTACTATATATACTATTATTATTAATTACCTAGAGATGAGTGAAAAAATAAAAATGAAAATACTTAATATGTGAACACATAACATCTTAAAATATTCTTTTATTACAGATAACAGATTTAGAAAATAGGTTGAAGTAATTAAAACAAGTGGTTACATTCCAGAAAAGCATTTATTTAGTTTTGTTTTATGGGGTTTGGTATAATTTATTGCATGTGTAAGATTAGAATATTACCATATACGTAATAAGTGTTACATGTATGTAGTAATATGATAATACATAGATGTCATATGTAATAACAAAATATTAATACATATATGTGATAAAGTTATAAATATGTAATATGATACAGTTATATAAATATGATATGAATAGTTACAGGGGCGAAGGATAGTGAGGGCGGGGGGGGGGGGGGCTTCTTTTTTTCGCCGGTAGTGTTAATTTTTAGTCCGTTAGTGTAAATTTTTGGCACGGTAGTGTAACTTTTATATAAATATCGAGTTCGCCCCCCTTAAAAAAAATTAATTTCGCCCCTGCACCCATATGGAGATGTTCAAGCTCCGCCACTGAATAGTTACATGCAATATGATAGTTGTAATATAAATAATTTAAATGACATTACATAATGTAATATGATATAAAAATTACATACATGATGCTTTCATGCGTGGCCTGCTAGTATTGAATGAGATGGTATCTTGGGTAAACTCTTCCGGAACAAAAGGTATGTTATGTCAAATTGACATAAAATTTGCATTCGACCATTTAGGCGTTTCTTAACTCGATCCTTCATTAATTAAACGGGCTTTAAGGATAAATGGCATTGTTGGATATTGAGTATATTGTTCACCATTCATTGAACTGGTGTTATTTGTTTGGTGTTAAACATAGTTAATTTCATGTTTTTATATGTTTATGACTATGAATCAATGTTAATGTGAGATGTGTTTGCATTGTGTGGGTTTAGAGCTTAAAGAGCACAACTAGAATATCTTAACATATGCTTGGAAGATCAATGAAAGCATGAAAGTTTGAACAAGTGAAGATGAAGCGAATGGGAGTGAAAAAGGTAAAAAAAAGGTAGTGCTTCACTATCAGCGCATAGTACTCTAACATCAACGCATAAATCAAGAAATTACAAAAAAAAACTAAGGCACCAACACACTATCTTACCCTACTTTGTGCATTATGCGCTGGTCACCAATCAGCTCCTGAATATTTGGGTATTATAGCATTATTGAAGGATGAAACCTAGGGTTTTACCCAATATTTAGTGTGTTTTCACCAAGAATTTACTTGGGATCTAGCATTAACAATATCCATTCCACCATTGAAGATTGAATCATGCCAATGAATGGCTAAATAGTCTATGATCACTTTTGAGTAGATTGTTTTTGCAAGTGAAACACTAAGTTATAATTAGATTGATTGTTGGGTTTGTTTATTTTGACACAAGTATTCATTTCCCATTGTTTAATTGAAGTTAAAAATTTTGTTTATGTCTAAGAAGCTGCATTCTATAATTCCAATTTAGTTTCTTGCATCATCAGTAGTTTAACTAACGTGGGAATACTTGATATCTATGAATTGATAATTTGATGAGCATGCAAATCTTACAAAAATTTCTTGATTATCACTTAAATTGAGCAATTTTATAAAAGCTATCTATGTGATTATGACACCCTACGTAAATCCCATATCTGTCGTGGATAGCAGAGATTCCTTGTTCATAAGTAATGTTTGGGCTCTAATATTACCAACACATTTTGGGTGTATTGGCTATGGATGAGAGAAGAACTCCATAGTTAAGCGTGCTCAGGTGGTATTATCCAGGGATGGGTGACCTTCCTTGAAAGTTTTCATCTAGGCAACCAAAAGCAAATCTGTGAGCTTTTCGTGGGTAAAGCGGACAATATTGATGGTATAAGGTACCATGTTCCAAATGGTATTAGAGCCACTCCTAGGGATGTGGGACATACCTCACCAAGGATGGTGACTTCTCGGACTCATCGAGGACGACGAGTTTAAAGAAGGGGTGATTGTGACGCCCTACATAAATCTCACATCAACCATTAACAAGAGAGATTTCTAGTGTATAAGTAATGTTTGGGCTCTAATATTACCAATGCGTTTTGGGCTTATTGGTTGTGAATGAGATAAGAACTCCACAGTTAATCGTGCTAAAGTGGCAACAATCCAGCGATAGGTAACCTCCCTTGGAAGTTTTCAGCCAGGCAACCAAAAGTAAATTCTGAGCTCCTCGTGGGCAAAGCGGAATATTGATGTTATTAGAGGCCAGGTGTTACAGTGATTACCATTTAATTCTTATTGACATATTATAGATCTTTAAACTTGAATTATAAAGTGATTACCTTTACAGTCATAGTTATTAAAACATCTTAATCAAGTATGTTGCTTCTTAAGTATCAACATTCAATTTTCTTTTCATCTTAAACAAAAGAACCTAAAAAATATTTGCTTTTTAGTATTTTAGTTTTGCGTTTTGATATTTTAGACATAAATCTTTATACTTTCCACTAATCTTTTGTGAAGACGACTCTTACTTACCCGTACTAGTTATGAGTAGTTAATTCTTTAAAATTAACTTACTTACCCGTACTAGTTATGAGTAGTTAATTCTTTAAAATTAACTTGCTTTTATCCAACCATGATAACTCAATCATTCATGCATTTGTTCTTGTTAATGGCAGACCATCTAATAAGTTCTAAATTTTCCATGGATGTTGTCATAGAGGTCCATCATATTCTTTTATTTTCATTGTTACAGTGGATACATTGTTGTGTTCCAATAAACCAACATATTTTTTGGCGTTTATAGTGAAGAATAATTCAATCCTCGTCAGCATTGAAATCTTCTGGAATAATTCATGCATGTGCACGTGTGTCTTTTAGTTTGAATAAAGCCTAACGGCTGTGTTTGTTAGGTAGTGCGATTCTTAAGGTTTGTTGAGCATTTGGTGTTATTTTATTCCTGTTTAAAGTCTGTCTTTCTTTTGTATTCTGTGCACATTCGAATGATAATTTGAAGTAAAAAGATTCCAGCCATTTATTATCTTCAAAACCTTTATTCATTTTTTTGTGTTCTTGTGATCTGTTGCCAACATTTTTGGTATCAGAGCACAGTTTAATCCTGTTCCCCATGGCTGAATCTACTACCACTCCATCCACTGCTGCTCCGATCATACCGGTGTTCAAAGGTGACGGGTATGAACATTGGAGCTTACGTATGAAGACCATCCTACGTTCACGTGAACTGTGGGATGTCGTTTATTTGGGTGTTACTGCGGTAGGAGATGGCCCTCAGGAGAATCGTGAGATAAGAAAGAAAGATGCTCTAGCTATGTCGTTAATTCAACAAGGTGTTCATGACAATTTATTCTCACGTATTGCTGCTGCTAACACTGCGAAAGACACATGGGATACCTTGCAAGTTGAGTTCCAGGGAGACTCTCAAGTGCAGTTTGTTAAATTACAGGGCTTGCGTCGGGATTTTGAAAACTTGTCTATGAAGGATGATGAAGCTGTGGGTGACTACTTCTCACGTGTCATGAATAATGCGGGGCAACAACGATCGTATGGCGAGGATGTGCCTGATCAAAAAATTGTCGAAAAAATCCTTAGGAGCTTATCTCCTAAGTTTGATTATGTGATACCCTCAATCGAAGTCGCCTTCGATCTATCAAAGGTTACTCCGGTTAAGCTGATGGGTCTATTACAGTCTCAAGAAGAACGACTCAACAGTCGTGTCGGATCTGACAAGACTACAAAGCCTTGTGAGCGAGCAGATGAGCAGGCTCTTCAGATCTTCCCCGAACAAAACAACAGGCCACCACGAGGGCATGGCCGAGGACGTACCTCATTCAGAGGTCGTGGAGCTGGTCGAGGAAGAGGAAGCTTAGATCGTAGCAAAGTCCCACAGTGCTATATTTGTAAAAAATATGGCCATGTCAAAAAGGATTGTTGGTATAATGATGAACCACAAGCTAATGTTGCTGAAAATGAAGATGAAGAATTTGTTGATCCTGAAGACCAACATTTACTACTTGCATTTACATCTGATGCACATGCCTTTAATGAACACTTCATGTTCATGACACACACATCCTATTCTGGTACGTTTAATCATCTTTTGGTTTGTTGATTCTGGATGCTCGAATCACATGACAGGTTCCAAAAACAGCTTTGTATCATTGGATGAATCCTTCAAGCTTGGTGTCCAATTGGGGAATAAGAAGAAAATTGCAGTTGAAGGGAAAGGTACATTGAGGATTTATACAAGCAAAGACACCTTCAAGCTTCTTGATGATGTGTACTATGCCCCTACTCTTGAGTACAACCTACTTAGTGTAGGTCAACTCATGAGAAAAGGGTATTCTGTACTCTTTGATGAAGACAAATGCATAGTCACAAACAAGGTGTCAGGTAAAAAGTTGATAGAGATACAAGTGGCCAACAACAATATGTTTGTCCTTGATGCAACCAACATGTTTTTGACCCATGTCATTCCTCCAAACAAGGACAAAGCTGAAATTCTTCTTTGGCACCTCAGGTATGGACACTTGAACTGTGATGGTTTAAAACATTTGCACAATAAAAATATGGTTATAGGGCTGCCCAAATTCAACTCTACTATAAAATGTGAGTCATGTATAACGGCGAAGCAATCTAGGTTGCCCTTTCAATCATCTTCTTGGCGTGCAAAGTATAAACTAGAATTGGTTCATACTGACTTATGTGGACCCATGCATATACCAAGTCTGGGGGGTAGCCTGTATTATCAACTTTTTATTGATGACTTGACACGCATGTGTTGGGTCTACTTCTTGACCAACAAAAATGATGCCTTTATAAAGTTTAAAGTGTTTAAAGCTATGGTTGAGAAGGAGTGTGGATGTGCAATTAAAGTGTTGAGATCAGACAGAGGTGGTGAATTTTGTTCACATGAATTCAACTCCTTTTGTGAGCAAGCAGGCATCAAACGGGAACTAACCATTCCCTATACCCCTCAACATAATGGAGTAGTGGAGAGAAAGAATCGCACTGTCATGAATTTAACTCGAAGTATGTTGCAAGAAAAAAGTCTACCTAACTATTTTTGGGCAGAGGCTGTTGCTACTGTTGTTTATACTCTCAACCGCTCCCCCACAAAAGCCCTCGTGAATCAAACACCACTGCAGGCCTGGTCAGGTACAAAACCATCTGTAAATCACTTGAGAATATTTGGTTGTATAGCATATGGTCTTGTCCCTTCTCAACTTCGCAGGAAGCTTGATAATAAATCTGAACGAATATATTTATTGGATATTGAAGTCAAAGTAACGGGTATCGATTGTACAACCCAGATACTAAAAGGTTTTCTACCAAAAGAGATGTTACATTTCTTGAAAATCCACGATGGGATTGGACCTACTGTGTGTTAAGTATATGAGACCACCCACAAGGCTACGAAATGTCTCTTCATTCACCTTCTCTGCCCCATCATCTAACAACAATTTTTCATTGATGTTCATTTGTGTGCTTTCGGTTTTGCTCATCTTCATTCCAAAACTCCAATACCAATCCATCATCTTTAGAGTCAACCCCTATATCACATTCACCTACTACAAGTACTAACCCCATTACACCTACTGTTCACCTACCTGACACACACCATGTGAATAATTCAACTCATGTGATCAACCCATCTTCCTCATTCGTTCCTACCCATGACAACCCATCCTTGGCATCCACATCCTCGTATCCACATCAAACTCACTCCATACCTAGTCCCCCCAAAAGAATCTCAAAGCCATCAGTTTGGTTAAAAGATTATTGCAGTGGTGAAGGGTTGTCAGATGAAGAAAGAGACTTAACCTCATGCCAATTTGCTTTAAACATATCCGATCCCATTACATATGAAGAAGCTTCAAAGTCTGAAACATGGTTGGCTGCTATGCGTGTGGAGCTTCAGGCAATTGAAAGAAATCAAACATGGGAGCTTGTCTCTCTCCCACCAGGAAAGAATTTGGTTGGTGTGAAGTGGTTGTTTAAAACCAAACTTGGAGCCCATGGTGAAGTAATCAAGCATAAAGCAAGGCTTGTGGCCAAAGGATATTCACAGCAACATGGGATCGACTTTCATGAAACCTTTGCACCCGTAGCTCGGTTTGAAACCATACGGGTTATTCTAGCGGTTGCTGCCCAAATGAGTTGGAAAGTACACCAGCTAGATGTTAAATCCGCCTTTTTGAATGGTGATCTAGCGGAAGAAATATATGTAGAGCAGCCGGAGGGTTTTGTTGTCAAGGGACAGTCAGACAAGGTGTATCGTCTTCACAAAGCTCTTTATGGGCTTAAGCAGGCGCCACGTACCTGGTATGCTAAAATTGATGGGTACTTTATTGACAATGGTTACAAAAGAAGTCATAATGAGCCTACACTTTATGTCAAGAAGGAGAATACAGGTGAAGTTATTTACGTATGTTTGTATGTAGATGACATAATTTATACTTCCTCATGTAGTAGGTTGATGACCGAGTTTAAGCAAGGAATGCAAGCAACATTTGAGATGACAGATATGGGTTTACTCAAGTTCTTTTTGGGACTTGAAGTGCACCAGACTGATGAAGGTATATTTCTTTGCCAAGAGAAATATGCCTTGTCTCTCTTGGAACGTTTTGGAATGAAGATGAGCAAAACCGAAAGCACACCAATGAACATCAATGAAAAATTGTTGTTAGATGATGGGGCAGAGAAGGTGAATGAAGAGATATTTCGTAGCCTTGTGGGTGGTCTCATATACTTAACACACAGTAGGCCCGACTTGGCTTATGCTGTGAGTTTAGTATCTCGGTTCATGCAAGCTCCATCAAGGATTCATTTTGGCGCTGCTCGACGCATTCTAAAGTATATAGCTGGAACGGTGCACTTTGGATTATGGTATAAACAGGTAGAGGATATCTCTTTATTGGGATACAGCGATAGTGACTGGGCCAGCTGTGCTGATGATAGAAAGAGTTTGTCTGCCTATGTTTTTACGCTTGGCAGTGGTGTTGTGGCATGGAGCTCTAAGAAGCAAAACACTGTTGCCTTGTCAAGTACCGAAGCAGAATACATATCCGCTACTGGAGCTACATGTCAGGCAATATGGTTGCGCAGGATTCTTGAGGATCTCGGACTAAAACAAGTTGAACCCACGACAATTTATTGTGATAATAAGTCCACAATTAATCTATCCAAAAATCCTGTTATGCATAATCGATCAAAACACATTGAACTCAAGTACCACTTTATCAGAGAGATGGTGATGCAAGGGCAAGTAAAGTTGGAGTATTGCAGCACACATGATCAAGTGGCAGATGTTTTTACCAAAGCCTTAAGCAAGGAAAAATTCATGTATTTCAGACACAAGATGGGGGTCAAGAGACTTGAATTAAGGGGGGATGATGAAGAATAATTCAATCCTCGTCAGCATTGAAATCTTCTGGAATAATTCATGCATGTGCACGTGTGTCTTTTAGTTTGAATAAAGCCTAACGGCTGTGTTTGTTAGGTAGTGCGATTCTTAAGGTTTGTTGAGCATTTGGTGTTATTTTATTCCTATTTAAAGTCTGTCTTTCTTTTGTATTTTGTGAACATTCGAATGATAATTTGAAGTAAAAAGATTCCAGCCATTTATTATCTTCAAAACCTTTATTCATTTTTTTGTGTTCTTGTGATCTGTTGCCAACATATAGTGGCATCACACTACCAAATCAGGGGTCGGGTATAACCAACCTACTCTATGCTAATGATGTTAAAAAAGCTTTAAGGATTCATGTAAAATTTTGAGAGGCGTTTAACTCGTCCCGAGGCTCAAAGTTAACTTGTTGAAAAAGTCGGTTATATGGAGTGGATGTGGACTCAAACTCTTTGCAAAATATGGACAATATACTAAATCGGAAGGTTGGATTCTTTCCACTCTGCTGTTGGTGCCAACAAGAATAATAGAAAACCTATTGTGGATATTCTTTAGGCCCGTTTATCGCAATGGAAAGAAAGAGCTATATCAACAGTAGGCCGTGTAAATTTAATCAATCATCTTTTGGTTTCTTTACCCGTTTATTACTTTTCTTTATACAAGGCTCCAATAAACGTGCTTGAAATGCTAAACAAAATGAGGAGTTTTTTATGGGAAGGATGTAAGAGCATTCATACTAGCTTCCCCAACTCTATCTTTATATTTACACTAAAAACACTACTTTTTTATTATATTTTCCAATTAAATAATACTTTTTAATGTTTTTATCATTACTTTTTCTCTTTCCTTCACTCACAATTATTTTTAAAAATATTAAAAAAAATTATGAGATTGTACTGTGATTCCTCATATTTCCTCAAATATAAGAATCATGGTATAACCCCCATAAATATTCTTACTATTTCATTCACAACCACTAAGAACTATCCCTCAAAATATAGGGCACAAACTCACAAAAAATAAGAAACCTATTGTGAATACTCTAATGAGAGATAAAAATAAATTAGATGGATTTAGAAAGTGTGACACTTCCGTATGATAGCCATGATCTAGGAACTAGGTCATTAAAAAAATCCAATTTTGGCATGTTAGCCCGATGTGATAGCGGTTCAAACTGAAAATCACAGGCTATAGAGGAGTGTTATATGTTCATTTCACCAAAACGTTAGATCATGGTCATGTATCTCTCTTAAGCTATTGGTTCCTATAACATGGAGAAGCATCTCCAAAATCAAATATCATTTACTAAAGCCATATATTGGCATCTTAAAAGTAGAATTTTATAACTTTCAAAAGTTCAATATTTTTAAATAAATCTTTGACTCCACACGGATCTCATAATATATAATTTTTGAGGAAAAATATGAAAAACTTTGGGTTTTGAGAAAATTATAGGTAGAATGAACATATTTTTAATTCTTTAATTTTAACAGAATATTAATATGAAAAAATAGTATATTTTATTTATTAATAATAGTATATTTGATATTTTAAGTTTAGTTTGGATATATATAATATTAGAAAATTTTGTAAGGATAGATATGATATATTGGATGTTTTTAGGGTGTATACGATATATTCAATTTAATTTGGATATGTGTGATATTTAAAAAGTTTTCCTAAGGGTATACATGAAATTTAGAAAATTTTCGAAGGATGTATATGATATATTAAAATTGAGCAAATTACTATTTTGGCCTTTGGGATTAAGGCCATTTAACCCTATCAGCCCAAAAACAAATCTTTTGACATAACAACCACTAATGTTTTGTTCTTAACTCTTTTAGCCCCTCACACTAACTCTGTTAACTTTTTTTTGTTAAGTGTAAGAGTATTTTGGTTATTTTCACTTTAAGACTATTTATGTAAATTTTAAAGCTTTTGGGTTATTTATGCATAATTTTAAAATTACAACACCATCATTGTCACCCTTCTTCATCTCCACAACCATCATACCAACACATCTCCGCTACCAGCATTCTTCACCTTCGCCGACAGCGATGACACACACCACCACCCAGCGCCGGTGCTACCTCTCTCATGAGTTTCCATCGCCGCCAGCGACATCATCAATGTAATCTCTCTCTTTCTTTCCCCCTGTTGCGATGGTGGTCACTAGTGGTTCAGGTGGTGGTTAGGGTGGTATGATGATGGTGGTGGTGATTGGATCTAGGTTAAATGGTGGTGGTGATTGGATCTAGGTTTAATTGTGATGGTTATACAGATCTGATTTGTAACATCAGCCCATTTTCAAAACTATAAACCTAAACCCGAACCCACTTTGAACTTTCATACGATGGAAAATTCATTATAAAATTAATTTATCTAATCAAATGAATTAAATGTGAAATTTAATCAATATTGTGAATTATTTTATTCAACTTATCATTTAAACAACTTATAATAATTCATTGATTTATAAATAATTCTTTTTCATAAAGTTATAAAATTTTATTTATCATTTTACAATAAATAACTAAACGGAAAAGTCTTATTGAAATTTATTAAGTTTGATAAATATTTTATAAAATAAATGAATTTATTATTTAAATTAAGTTTTGGCTGAAAAGTGTCATTTATAAAATTTAAATTAGAAACTTTTCACATAAAATGGTAAGCATTAAAACACCAGGGACTAGAGTGTAAATATTTAAAATCCACCCAAACCTTCCTCATCGGCCCTCCCTATTCCGGCCACCTCTCTGGCTAACTCCGGCGAGGTTAAATTCTTCAAAATTCAATCGTTACAGGTCAATTTAACCGCTCCTATTCAATTGTGTAGCGGTTTCGAACATAGTAACGATTTCAATTGAAATTATTCGGTTGTTAAAGTTGGGCACCCGAAACCGAGACCTTCGTTTAAAGTTTTAACTCGTTTGAACTTAAACCGATCGAATTGAACCTATTTAATTGAGGGTAAACAATCTATTTGGTCTGTTTCATCTACTGATGAACTCAATTTGATTTAAAGTATACACTCACATCGAATCCAATCTGCGTTCACATCACGACCTGCAACTGGATCGATCATCTTCTCGTGATCAATCTCAATGCAAATTGATTAAGGGCTTTTGTTTGTTCTTATCTAAAGCATCTTCTAGCATGATCAATTAGAATATCTTCAACATTTCTATCACAATTCAAATCCCCCCACAGTCGCGACCTTGCTTCATCTCTTATCATCGAACCAACTTCAATCCAAGTAAGTTACACATAAAATATACTCGGTTTCATATGAAAAATAAAAACCCCATGTTTGATTTCACTAACAATAATGAATTGGGGTTCAATTTGAAGTAAATTGAATCTAGGGTTCTTAGGATAATTGAAGGTTAACTATCATTTTTAAAATTTAATGCGGGAAACCAAATAGACCTGGGCTTCTAACCTATTGGTAACACATAACCCGTTTGCATAGGAGGTCTTTCAACTTGGGCACCCCTAAATGGCATTTATTTATTTATTTCTATTCAAATTCAATTCCAGAAATTATTTATATAATATATTCATAAAAAATATTTTATAATTTAAATCTATTTCATAAAATTATTAATTATTTTCTAGAAATTTTACAAAGAAAACTATAATATTCATTTCTTTCATTTATTTAAAGGTTAAAACATTATTAAAATCATTTAAAGGTTCTTTTAAATTTTAAATCAAACATAAAAGTATTTCAAGTATTTTTGAATCTTGTAAGTAATTAGTTACTAAAATTAATTACTTGGAATAATTAATTATTTAATTTTAGATTCATACTTTAAATTCCAAACCTTGTTATTATACATTAAAATATTTAATTATATTTAATAAGCTATCTTACTAATTACTATTCTATTTAATAGGTTTGGTCGGTGGTGGATTTTACCTTTTTTTTCTTTTTTTTGTTTTTTTGTGTTTAAAAATTTCTTTTGTTTATTTTGTTTGTGTTTTAATTTTTTTCTTTCTTTTTTTGTTTGTGTTTTAATATGTTTGTTTTGGTGTGGGTTTTAGATTTTGAGGTGAGGTTTTTTGTGGGTTTTTTGTATCTGGACACTTGTTTTTTATTTATAGGGTTCGTTGACGTTGTCTTTCTTCGGGTTTTTATTTTCTTTCTTTCGTTATTGATACCCTGAAGATTCTCACTATTAAGGTTTGGGTTTTCCTTTTGTTTGCTCTTTTTGGAGCTTTGATTTTCGTCGGTTTTCTATTTTGGACTGTGTCGCTTTCATTGGGTTTTCCTTTTGTTTGCTCTTTTCGGGGCTTTGATTTTCGTCGGTTTTCTATTTTGGACTGTGTCGCTTTCTTGCGGCTTTAATGTTTGTTTGTTTTGTGTATGGTGTTGGCCTTTGATATAGTTTTTGGGTTCTGCGTGTTCTGGTGTGTTATGAATTTAGGGTTTTGGTGTGTTTTATTTTGTGTATTTTATTGATTTTGTGGTTTTAAACCTTCATTTTGATTTTGGTTTAAGGTTACATTAAAACTTGCATACGCGCGGCAACGTGCGCGCCAAAACCTAGTTACTCATTATTATTTAAGTCAAATGTATAACCAAATGATTCTATTTTATCATGCTTAGTAAATTAATCACATTAAATTTAAAATAATTTATTAAACTTAAATTTCAATTGAAACCCTAATTCATATTTAGTTGTTAAATCATATCTTTGTTCTAATCCCATGGATATGAGGAGACTTGGATTTCATGTCACAGTCTCCCCTACTTTAAGAAATTTTGTCCCGAAATTTAATCACGAGGGGACTTCAAGGATATGAGGAGACTTGGATTTCATATCACCTTTGCAAGTGACACTTGGAAAGTTTAAATTCAACAAGTTTAAAATGTTTCGCTATGCTTAAGTTTGTTTAATTTCATGATTCATAATTTCATGTGTTTCTTGGCAAAGGTACAAGATCATTAATTTAGAATTTTAATTGATAAGCTTTTGTATTTCAGACGGTTCGAGACGATTAAAAAGGTTTTGCCATGAGTGAAGCACCAAATTTTGGATCGATACGAGACTCGACTTAACGAACAAGGGAGTAAGTTCAAGATACTTTTGAATGGGATATGGGACTCATAAGAACTTCTCAAGCAAATGACTTTAACGGGGTTACTAGATGATTGATTCATGTTACTTATGTCTTTGAGATTTCAAAGTTTTATTAGCTTAACGTTGATACGAGATTCATGTTTGTTATAATTAAGGATTCAATATTGTAATAGGTTTTCAGGATAAGTGTGGTTAGAGGGGAAGGCATTCAAAAAGATTATTAAGGTCATTAACAAAAATGAAATAATGAGTTTTAAGATTTAGGAGGACAAAATCAAAGATGAAACAATTCAAAATAACAAGATGTTTCGAGTGTAACGTTTGGTTTACAAACCAAAACATTACATTAACTTATCAAAGTATTATGTCAACTATAACCTTAATGAAGACACGCGTACCTATAAGCGGACACTCACCCCAAGGGTTCCCAGGTAAGGTAAACGGATTCATCGGTTGATTCAGATTTATATGAATACCTTGCCTAGATAGAACACCTCGAGATACAGGCATCCCACTCTTCCAGCATTACATGTTTCAAGTTGTAGGATACAAAATTCGACGAGACTTGAAAACCACGAATAACGATTCAAAGTTTATTTTGAAAACCATTTGATTTAGGCACATAATGCCTTAGAATATGATTTAAGGTTCGTGTGTGCATTGATAAGATTCAAGGTATAAGCATAAGCACATAAGGCATATAATCACATAATCAAATATAAACACATAAGGCATATAAAATCCTATCTAAGCATATAAAATACATGAGATGACTCATGTGTGAGGATACTTAGTTATAGTATAGGTCATTCCATTTCTAATAACCTAAATCCCTATAACCATGACTCTGATACCAATTTGTCACACCCCGACCGATGGTGGAATAAGAACTCACACTCACATATTTATAAGACATGGGCTATGAATACTCTTAGCAATTTCCTTAACTTTTTTGTGGTAGACCAAGTCAAATAGGTGTCATTAAAAGACTTTTTTCAAATGTATAATAACTTTATAGTTTGACCCAGTGTTGTAAAACTCGACCTTGGCGGCCGAGTACTCGGCACTCGGCAAGGTGCCAAGATGCTTTTCATCAACTCAGTCAACAATACTCAGAATCGGTTCAACTCGGCCCTACTCGGTCCAACTCGGTCCAACTTGGGCAACTCGACCCAACTCGGGCAACTCTGCCCAACTTGGGCAACTCTGCCCAACTCGCCCAACTCCCCGCTTAGGTCTAGTACTCACAACTCTCCACTCGACCAACCTGATAACGCCTAGAGAGTTTTGCAACCATGGTTTGACCTTAGAGGGTAAAAGAGGCATTTTGAATGAGACAAAGGTAAGTGAGCTCGCTAACATGCTTGCATTGTTGAACTCCACAGGGGAGGGGTAATGATAATTAGGTAGAAGTTAGAGTGATTCTCACCCAACCAAAGGTAATTAAGGGGTGTTATAAATTATCTAGTTGCTGCCTGTTATATCATATATATATATATATATATATACATATATATATATATACACACATATATATACACACACATATATATATATATATTAAAAGCATCTATATTGGGATATTCTTGGGCATTTTTGGAGTCCACCTACTATTTTTCATCTCTCTTTATTGTGTGGCATCATTTTTAAGAAAAAATTATTCTTGTGGATGAATATCAAAAAATGAACAAATGTTAGATTTCACAAGTGGGTGATGCCAAGGTTTAGGAAAATTTCATCTCAACAAAAACTATATTAATTTTATATTTTCTTTCAACAAAAAATATTTAACTTTTGAATTTCACCTCCAACGAAAAAATATCTAACTTTTAAAATTTATAGTCGTTAATATTTTCATAAAGTAAAAAAAATTAATTAATCATCTATATATTTTATAAGATAAAAGGTTGGTAATTAAATAAACTAAGGTAAAAAATTGTGATGATGTGACAATGGTTTTGGGTTTTCTTAAAGTATTCATAACCCATTCTTTATCGATCTCTTCATATAATTATATTAAATATCATTATTTTTTCTCTCTCTTTTAAATTAAATAATATATTTTTATACTTTTTTCATTATCTTTTCTTTCTCCTCCACTCACAATCACTTTCAAAAATATTAAAATAATTATAAGGGTTGAACAATAAAACCTTAAATTTATAGATGAACAGTAACATTTTCTTTCTTCTTCACTCACAACCACTCAATATCATCCCTTATAATTTAAGGACTCACATTCACATATTTATAAGGCATGCGGTGTGAATGCTCTTATTGGGTGGTTTTTTAAAGATTTAAAAAAATAAGTACTTTTCTGATGTGACAGTTGATTAAGTATATTTTTAGATGTTTTTAAAGCTTACTATTGGTGATGCTTTAAGAATTGCTATCAAAAGAAAAAAAGAGTAACATATATGCATTATGGTTGGAGATGCGAGGTCGTTCTAGTGATACTTTATATATCAAACACATTAAAAAGATGTTCTCTAAGCAAAATACCATCAAATAGTTTATACAACTACTAATGAAAGAGTTGGATATCTAAGAAGACTGACATTCTTAATTGGCAGACTGAAATGAGCTGGATTCCTATCATGGATGCTCTTCTTCATCAAAAAATTCACATGCAACTAGTATGAAAGATGCGTGGAGAATTTGTTAAATCAATGGACCACCTATTTATCTCTTATGTATTACTAATTTAGTATGGACCCAATCTGTTTATGGTGAAAAATTCCATCAATTTTTGCTTTTTTGATGATCTCACGAATTATGAGGCGTTGGTTAAGCTTTGTATTATGAGTTTCTCTCTTAGCGTTTTTTTTTCTTTTGACTTTGGATTGTCTTTTTGTATGTTTTCGGGGATTTTAGTCCCATGCTTGTTTGTTTTCTAATAAAATTCTGTCGTTCAAAAAAATATTAATATATAAATAATAATACGTTTAAAGAAATTAACTGAAAAAAGATGGGCTAATTTAACTCTATCTCCTATATAAAAGTCAGAGGTGAGACATGTGACGTTTTTCCATTTGCCTAGAGGGTTTATTGATTACCCGAAAGAGTGGTTTTATTATACTATAACTTAAAATAAGTTAGTAGAATAGAGTAGAGGTGTGCAAGAAACCGAAATAACAAACGCAACCGAATCAAAAAAACCGAAAGGAATAAGAAACCGACGTTTCGGTTTGATGATATTTTAAAAACCGATTTTTTCGGTTTGGTTTCGGTTTTGTTTGTAGCAGAAAATGAAAAAAATCAAATCGAAACCATAAAACCAAAGTTATAAATTTAGAGTTTTATTTATACACTTATAAACATTACCAACTTAAAAATTACTTATATAACTTATACTATCTAAAAGAAATAGTTATTTAGGTTACTAGATAATCTTTAAACTTTTTGTTTGGTAGATTAAACTGTTTATTAAATTTTTTGTTATTGTAATTTATTAGTTGTAATTAGTTTTATCTTAAGAAATTTATAAAAATATATATAGACTATGTTTAAAGATCAACAAAATAATGTAAGCACAAAGTTTTAGCTTAATTCATTACTTTGAATCAATTTTTAAAAAATAAAAACTTGAAGCCCAAAAACAAAACCGAAACCGAAGTGAAAACCAAAAAAACTAAACCGAACAATTTTTAAAACCTAGAAACCAAAATATCGGTTTTTGGTTTTGGTTTATGCTAAAACCGAACCAAACCGACCATGCACACCCCTAGAGTACAACACCTTTTGGTATGAAGTTAAAACTTTAAAGACTAGTTAGTAAATGAGATTTTATAAAAGAATTTTAAAAACAAAATGGTTCAACAATAATGTTTCTCCGACACCAATGAAAAAGGTCTATAAAGCATAACGAGACCGGTTAGACATCAGGACCGAAAACAATGATGTTTAACTCAACTGATTAAGGTAAGATACCCATGACATACAAATATAAAAAGATCATATGTTCAAGTTTCACTCTGAAGAAAAATACTTAGAGTTGAATCAGTGGGTTTTCTCAGCAATGAGTTTTCTCCTGAGGGATTTTGAGCGTTCGGTCTCGACTAGAAAACAAATAAATGGATCCAACTAAAATAACACATATCCTGCATAGTAAGATCGCACATTTACCATTAAAAAATACCTATGTCCCGACTGATCAATCCGGTGATTAAATGATACAAGTGTTTGAAGAGATTGATATATTAAAATAATATAATATAATTCAAGTATTTGAATGAGTCAAGGTAGCGCAAAGCATTTATGGGACAATCTTGTCTTGTTTTTACAAGATACTTTATAAACAAAGTGGTAATCCCATAGCGGAAGTATGGTTCCTCCCAAGAGTAGGAAGTTTCCTAAATTTGAGGAGTTAATGCATGGCTTTTAAGCTGGCATGCACGACATCAAACCCAACCATGTTACTTTGTTTTACCCTTTTCATCACCAAAATTCTTTTCTCTTATTTTATATAAATGATATAATATATATTTTTAATTATGTAGCATAAATATAATAAATGCCATAAAACTGACTTTTTTTACGGAGTTGACCATCTAAAATGTTACCCAAGAAAGATTTAAACCTAGGTATTTTAAAATAAGTCGTAGAATTGTTTTTTTTTCATTTACTTTTTGCCAGTTTATGACATATAAAATAGCATATAAAATAACAAAGAAACACAAAGACTCTGAGAATAAAATAAATGATTTTATATTACACTATCTTTAATTTGTGCATATAAAAGTGATATACAAAAGTAACAAAGCTTTTTGACACGCTCATGTGGCAATGAGACATAGCCTCATGCTTAAGTGCTTTTATTTAAACCGATCATGGGGAAAAAATACCACAATATTAATGCAATTGACAAGAAGGGCATGCTTTTCATGGACCCTTTATTTACTACAAATAAATAAGTAATAAGTTTCAATTTATATTAAATTGGCTAAAAAAATAATTAATTTCTTATTACTTTTAGGACACATTATGTTACAATATAAAGGAGTTTGTGTTTCTATAGTTGGTCGCCAGAGGCAAACGGGTTTAATATGATGCGTGTTATAAATCCCACTAGTAGAATACTTATTAGTATTTTATGTTACATTTCGTTGTATACGCATAGAAAATGTTTTTTCTTCAAGTTTTTGATGATATTGATTTTTCTGGAAAAATGCATGTAGGAAACATTTCCAACAAACTGTTGAACAAGTTTTTCGATACAATTTGACGGAAGCTATCCCTAGCAAAATTACGATTCGGTATTTTTAACAAACTTCTGACCAACTTCCGATAATGTTCCTACTGCAACTATTCTTGAAAAATTTTATTTTAAAGTTCTAACAACTTTCAACTATTTTCCAACGAAAATTATGGTTTAATTTCTCCGATTAATTATGAGAAATGTTGGAATTTTCCGACAACATGATTTCTCTTTTGTTTTCTGATGTTCAAGAATTGTTTTTCTTGCTCCCTCTTTTGTACAAATTCATCATACATGAAATACCTTTACTTCACCAACGTATAACTATTCGACACAGGCGTTATATATTCTTATACGCCAACAAAATTCATTACTCATAATTAGTTTTATCATATTATAAGTATATGTATGTGTTTGTGTATGCATTGATACACATACATACGTGAATACACACATGCGGAATTATACCCATGCACATCCACATCTACTTCCACTTCCATTTACATATACATACACATACGTATATATGTACATATACAAACACACACACGTACGCCACATGCATTTTTGACCTATTTCATTTCTAATTTTTTAATTTATTAAAGTGAAACTTTTCTTTATGTCTTTATACTTTTCATATTTCAAACTACAAGGAAGAAGGTCTACAATGACGATAAAAAGATGCCCTATAGCAACGCAACGTGGTCATTACAAATCCCTTGTCCTATACCAATGATATGTTATTGCTATATTTGTTGTGGGTAGAGATTTACCATAATACGTCTAATATGTCATTAGGATAAGCGTCATTGGTAATATAACTTTATAGGGATGAAAAATCGTCGCTATAAGTGTCGAGGTAACATACTTTCTTGAATTTAAAAATTATAATGAATTCCCTCAGATTCTTTAAAATGAAGAATTCCAAATTCTTATCATGTATATTTTGAAGGAATTTAATAAAAAGCGTTGGAATCTCCTTTATAAAAGAAATGGCCACCACTAAAGATCATTTTCGCCTCTGCCGCTAGAGGCGTACAAACTGGGGTTTTTCCGAAAACCGGTATCGGTTTCAAAAAACCGAATCGGTTTGGACCCAACCTGTTTCCAAACGACCTAAACTGTTTTTTTAGGGTTGGGGTATCGAAACCTAAAACCGATTTGGAATCCGAACCAGTTTGAGGCCAAACTGGTTTTGACCGGAGTTGGCCAAATCGGTTTAGGTTTATAATTGTTACAAAGTAATTAAAAATGTATACTATGATATTCTAAATATTATAATAGATGATAATTAAATATATAATTCATTGTTTTTATAACCAAGATGCATTCATATAGTTTTGTAAAAGATATATATGATTTATAACAATTATAACATAGAAACATTACAATGCCTTAAAGTTAAATTCATTCAATACTTTAACTCTTAAAAATTGGTGATATACATAAAATATAAAACATAAAAACAATTCAAATAACTTAAAAATTGAATTTATATTTTTAAAAGACATAGAAAACCGGTTTGGGAATCAGGTTGAAAACTGATTTGAAACTCGGGTTGAAAACTAGTTTGAAACTTGGTTTGAAAACTAATTAGTGAATCAGGTTAAAACTGATTTGAGGTTCAAAACATGTGAAATCAAAGGGAAACCAGTGGTGTGGGTCGGTTTGGGCCAAACCGATTTTGTTTAAAGCCGGTTTTAATTTTTTGGCCGAACCAGTTTGTTTGCCCATCTCTATCTGCTACTGACCACCATCACCCACCCACTTGAACAAAGCCCCGACCTTTCCAGTTATCTCCCCCACCCATCGCTGACTGTCACTTTTGCAATCCCCGGTAGACACTACCACCCGCAGCCACCATCGACTTACGATGGCTGCTTGCACTAACCTCTGCCGCCATTTTCTAAGCCCCATGGTACTCCCCAACCTGACTACCCAATACCATTTTTGATGACCCGCCCTCTCTTGCTTGTCCCCTACTCCGGACAACCCAAACCAACCATCGTTGAGCACTTCCTCCACCATCGCGTTGACCACCAACAACACCATCCCGACAACCAATTTCGTTATCACTACCCATCGATAACAATGCCAAAAACCGACCATGCTCGTTGTTGACAACCGACTGTCGGTTGTGGATATGGTCGAGTACCGTCGACAGTCTTTTGTCGATGATGAACACAGTTGGCAAAGACGAACGGTTGTTAGCAGTAAAGACGGGCGAACATGGTTGACCAAAGAAGGGCGAGATTGGTACTGTGTAGCGGTAGTGACTCGTAATCATGGAGGTGGTGACGGTTTGCAATGAGTGATAAATTCTAATTCTTTTATGATTGTTTTATCGATAAAATACCATTGGAATTTAAACTCTTTTGATAGCTTTCAATTCCCTTAAATTCCAAATTCTTAGGAAAATATAGAATTCCATATCAAATTCTTTTTAATTCCAAATCCATTTCCTAAACATTTCACGAACCAAACACCCCGTAAATATTCTAGGCACTTAGAATTCTGTCACCAATATCTAGGGATCATTTCTTTCAATCTTGCTTGATGCATGGATATGAGAGCAAAGTTTATGGTATCTATAAACTCAACATCCCATTTCTCATGAATATTCCTTTGATTCTCTTAAACACATGCTCATTTCATTAGAATTGAAAATTCTCATGCAGGCCCATCCGTTTGATCTAATGGGCCCGCATCATTAACCCTATCTTTAGATATTAAAGGCATGAGTTAAGCATATGGTGTGGTCATTGATAAGTTTGTCTGGCCCGGCCCTTAAAGGAGAAATAGACCCAGGTACCACTCGGTGAGACTTAACCCACCCAACCACACATGTTGCCAAGAAAAATGCATTTTTAACCTTCTTTTTTTTAAAAAAAATTTGAGAGAATATTGTTTTTAGTATCATGTTAAGGAGAAACATGTTATCTACACACTTGATACTGCGCGATACTGTGTGATAATGCTAGACTACATGTTGTTGATGAGTAGATATTGATAGAGTAGTGGTTTAGTTTGTCTTCCAAGTTAGTGATTTGCTTCCATGACTTGGATTTGGATGATCTCGAATTAGCACATACGCTTTCTCTGTCTGAGTGAATTGATTTGGTTATATTGCACCATAAAGCGCGCACATGTGTATGAACCACATGAATTAGCACATGAATTAGCACATATGAATTACTTTTTTGGTTTAAAAATACGTGGAGTAGTTTCCTGCTAAATTTGTTTCAAAATTATACCAACATTTTTTATGAACTTTTTCAGTCAGAATTTGGTCGTTTGTTGCAAAACAAACACAATTTTTCAGTTTCCTATCATCCGGTGAGTATATAATGCTTTCTTGATTGGATTAATAATGTACTTTATTTTGTTATAAAAAATAAGATACTCAGATATTAAATTATGAATAAATGATATTTATTAAGCCATGTGCAAGTAAGATGTTGAAGTTAGACGGTCGAACAGTTAATTGACTATGAGGGTCTATCATTTATGACTTATAGTATAGATTATAGAACGTGCATTTGTAAATACTAAATAAATAGCTGTATTTATATACATGGAGCTAGTTTGTGCAAGCCTACAGAAGTTAAAGATGGAAAAATATTTCTAACTTACTTTCTCAATCGTAAATTCCGACACAGTTGCGAAGTATTATTCGAATCTAAAACTGTAATTTTTTTGAGAAAGCGACGAAACTTAAAAAATAAAAAATAAATAAAAGTAAAAACAAACATTTGTTGGGATGGGAACGCATCGCAAAATTGCCACACGTTTCCAAGAGAACTTATATCAAAACTAATTTATATATACGCGTCACGAAAGTGTTAGGACCATCACTTCATACTTTTTGTATCGGTTTTAATTCTAGCTAGTGAAGGATACATTACAAGTGTTGCGCGTGACAGAATTTCCAACATCGTAAGAAAGTTTGTGAAAAATATGCAATATTTGTTTGTGTTATATATTTGTAGCCGGCACTCAAATGCAACTTGATTCACTGAATGTTTACGAAGAAAGTCTCTAAAAAGAAATTTCTTGATCCGTCACTACAACATATATTTCAAACCCACAGTGGCTTTGTATAACGTAGTTGGTGTTACTAACAATTGATAATCTTCTACACCCTTCTCAACGTGTATGTTAGTTACAACGTGTGCATTATTTTCCCATGCACACGCGTTTATAAGTTACAATTCCATCATTTCTCGTTTTAATTCGTGCAATCTAGAAATGTAATGTGATTAATGTGTATCGAATGTTCCGAAGTGTTAGGTCTGATAACGGAATATCTTGAAATGAAAGCGTTTGCCTTCTTTAAGCAATCATTGGCTTAAGAGTTTACATGACCCGCAACCTCAACTATACCACGAAGTCCATTGGAGTTGTAGGAAGCTTTGAATAGAAAAACTGGAACTGTGATGTATCTAGTGTGTGTAACATTTTACAATGTAATGTAATTTGATATATCAAGTTGTTATATATGCATGATCTCAAAGGATGTTATCATAGATCATCTTATGTGAGCTTGTGTAACTAACAATTACAGCTAGATAGTTTAATCTTGATGGCTTCGAACGAAGAATATTTACTATAATCAAATACAAATGTTTTAATACACTTGTTATATATCAAGATTGTGTTTGTGTAAGTTAAAACAGAAGAATTATGGATGTATGTTGGATACCATAGATGTGAAAAGAACGGTGGATGTCGCACTATATACATCGGTAATTAGCAATGGATTACTATTAGTGACTGACTATTGTTATTTGTTAGTAGTTTCCATAGACTGACAGTTCTTGTATGACGTTAGATAACCCATTCTATTCATGACCAACCCCGAAAGACGGCGTCAATTCCTTGTAACTACTCAATTTACGGAATATGGAAACAAATTGTAGGAGTGGAAAAGGATTTTACTAAGGAAAACTTGGATATTGATAAATTTATAAGAGGAAAAGTGGGTTCGGAGAATAAGGTAAAATTTTGACCGGATAATTGGGTTGGTGGGGGGCCCTAAAAAGTACATTTCCTATGTTGTTCAATCTTGAAAATAACAAAGCTTGAAAATAACAAAGCTTGAAAATAACAAAGCTTGAAAATAACAAAGCTTGTAAAGTAAGCTGTAAAGTGGAGGTGAACACAAACAATATGTTTTATAATGGGTATGGAAAATCAGCATTTTGAATCAGGAAGAAAAATCCCAAATATTACACTTAGAAGGCCTGATAAAAAACGTAAGTTTTCATAATGGTGAAGATCAATGGTTTTGGGAAGCGGCGCCACAGGAGAGTTCTCTATTAACGCGTTAAGGATGATCATAGAACCAAATCATCCCAGTATGGATTTTAACCCTATGTTGTGGTGTAAGTGGATACCCGTAAAGATAAATGGTTTGTTTGGAGAGCAAGACTAAATAGAATCGTTGCCAAGGACGCACTACAGAGACGAGGGGTACATATTGCATCGGTGGAATGTAGTTTGTGTTTTGGTAGAATTGAAACTGCAGATCATGTTTTAGTCTCTTGTGCGTTCGCTTCTGAAGTATGGGCGGTAGATACAAGATGGTGCGGTCTTAATTGGTCAAACCCATTGTTGATTCGAGACGTCCTGTCACTTGTGCAATCTGTTTCAGATTCAACGAAGCTCAAAATGACAATACATTGTATTGTTATGGTTTCCATTTGGTTCATTTGGCTGACTAGAAATGATTTTATCTTTAATGGGAGAACCTCGCATGTGGCTAATGCGGTGGGAGAGATTATGATCAACTCATTTGGTGGTTAAAATTCAAAGCAAAAATTAGGGACATTAAATAGCAATCATGGTGTAACTTTTACTTATATTAATCTTGTTGTATGTAGTGGTGTGCGCCCCAGCATCTTGCTGGTGGTTGAGTTGTTTTGTATATTTAATATATCTCTTTTTGCTGGGAAAAAAAATTAAGTTTTAGATTTTGTTGCCATATCAAACATGTTATTGTGTTTCTACATGGTTAAATGTTATGTACATGTTATATCCATGGGTTAAAAACTATATAAACTATAATTACGTTTTAGTTTCTGCTTCCATTTTAAATATTTTATGGTGTTGCTACGTAAAAATGTCATGCCCTGATACATATATTTTATATGCTTGCAATAAATAATTTGCGTTATCAAGAATTATAAGTTAATAAACTAAAGTGTTTAGAAACTTATTTATTAAACAAATTAAAATATAAAAATAAATAAATTATATATTAAATAACTAGTAATAAAGTTGGTCATGGTTGATATGTTTTTCAACAAATCGACGGAATTTACCAAGGGTTCACCAGCGGACTATCAACTAAGGTCACCACCAACTTTCCCAGTGTCAAAATAGTTGACTTATCGCATATCAAAAAAATTTTTTTTTTCAGAATAAACTCATTATTAGAATTATTAATCTATTATACCTTTATAAATACATGCATCAATGGAAGCATTGAGATACGAATGTACAAACAGAAGAAATCTAACATTATTAACCTATATGTTTAATAACCACTTCAATGAACAGTGTCACACCTACGTGGCCTCTTGTTTTTGGGTTTATTAATTAAACTTTTTTTCCGCTTATTGTCCTTTGAATATCATTAGAAGCATTAAGAAATCAATACTCTCTCCGTTCATACTTTTGGAGCAGAAATTATGGAGAGACATACTCCTACCATTTCTTGTATTTACCACGTGAGGTTTATTTTTCTAAAATAACTAATTCATCGTTGTAAGGCCATCACTTAATCGCTACTGCCAAGCAGCCTCGACGGGTGATGTGGAGGGGCGACAAGTGATGTGGAGGGGCGACAAGTGATGTGGAGGGGCAGTGGTCGTTGAAACACTGTTACTGTCGTCATGTACTTTGATTACGATTACGACCATCTCAGTTTTACTTTTTCACTTTGTTTATCACATCTGCTGTAATCTTTGATTCAAACATCTAAAGATTATAATTCATTCCATTATAACTTTATCCAATTAGCATTGTATAAGGATATTGTATTTTATTGTCTAAAATCTTTTTTTTAATAAAAGTCAATCTAACTAACGTAAAATACTATATACAGAAAAACTAAGTTGGTACAAGAACTTTTGAATTATGGAGTTTGGATTAACTGATACATATAAAAATGAAATAGAAAATGATATTTTATTACATATTTAAAAACGAAATAATAGAGAGTAAAATGACTAAACGATCTAAGACTTTGGTATGCCATGGGCCCATGGACCAAACTTTTATTGGGTTGGCCCGTCCATTAAACAAGCTTTTAAGACACTGACTCATCATATCAATAAGATATTAGAAGGCTAGAAGCTGTGATGTTATGACTTGCAAAGTCAACTTATTTAATAACGTCACAACTCACAGAGAAAAAACTATTGTAAAATATATTAATTAATGTGTAAATTTGGTATTCTTTTAGTAGTCTAACTTTAGTTTAGTTATTTGAATTTTAAATTTCAAGATTTGCATACCACAAGAATTAAGCTAGCAGTTTATAGTAGCTATGTTTGCAAGTTAAAGATATTAAATAACAAAAAGAAAAAAGAACTTTGATTTTGCTTCGTAGAATCATAGGTCATGATACGAAACGGGGGCAAACTAGCTATGAGACAGCTGAAAACCAAATACTTGATCCATACGTAGGTGTAAAACGCCCCATGTTATGGCGAACGATTGGATGCTAGCGTTAAAGGTGAAACACACACCTCTCAAGCTCTCATATAAACATGTAGGTTATGCTTAAAACGTGCGTATAGGAGATTTATCCATACGCGTAGAACTAATGTAGGTATCCAATGTGACTTATAGAGTTATAAATTGTTTTTCTTTACCGATATGTTTGGACTCTAAATAAAACGAATTAAAGATATAGATTCTATTGGGTCGGTTCTTCTATATATCCGAGTAAAGTAAGGTAAGCGGTTTAGGCCATCTAACATGTTACACAATCTTCGTCTACAAATTTTTGTATAATCTTCTTCTACAAGTTTATATAATCTCACATCTCCTACAAACATAAACCCTTTCAACCCATTCTTCCAAAAGGGTTCATTTAACCATAACATTTCAACCCATATGACACTAACCAATTTAACCAAAACATTTTTTACCCTAGTCTATGTTATTGCCTCCATGGACCCTTTCAGAACCTCCAAAACCCTTGCAACCCAACAAATTTAACCAAAGCATATTAGACCATGGCGTAGCCTATGTTACCGCCCTTAAATGGAAGTGAACCCAATTAGAACTAAGCTCAACCTACCTTCAGCCAATCTCCACCCACACCCAAATTTGTTGCCAAATCATAACCCAAGTACCAAACCCCGATTCGGTTCTCGAAACACAACCCATTCCCACAAAAAGAAAACAAAACCCGTATCCGAATGGACGGTACGAACCCAATGTGAGAGGTGGACCGCGGATGAAGAACTACTTCAAGTCCAAGAGCAACTGATTAGGCTGCCTAGGAGAAACAAGAAAGAAAACAAACAACATCCTCTAAAATGCCCGATTTGGAAAATAAATCTGAGAAGATGCAACGATTTAACGAGCTAACATCGATGACACTCTAATTAAAAAAAGACCTAAATGCAAATCTTATTGACCGGTGACACCCTAATGACAGACATAAATTATATTACAAAAAATAATTACTTTCAAATGCATATAGCATCATGCTAACTATTCATTAGGAGTTGCTTTTTATATAAGAAAAGATAAAATATAATTGATAAAAGAAATACTTGAAATTCACAACGTCACAAAATTAAATATAACTAAATTACCCATTTTATGAAACGAGAAGTTATTTTTTTAACTCGCTGACAAGAAATAATTTGGGCTTATCATTGTGCCAAATAAAGGATGCTTGCTACACGACTTTCTTTGAAATAGAGTTTAGCTTTAAGCCTCAAAACATGTTTAGCCGACATTGCCCGTCAATTGACATGGAGCAAGACGCGGTTGACAATATAACAGTTATAGAAATTAGGTTTTTTGAAACAGACACCCAAAATATCAATATGGTTATTTAAACCTTAGCAGAGTTCTATTTGGAGTTATAAATCACTAGATTTTGATACAGTTTGACTGGTTCGTACCTGTGAAGCTACTTTTAAGATTATGGCTCCCCTGTTTTCCAGGTTTGTTTTTTTGAATGTTGACATGTTAGATTGAGCATATATGTGTGTACATGTACTTATGTATGTATGTACATACATTCATACATGCAAACATATATACACACACACATATATATATACATACATAATATATACACATATAGGGAAAGAGATTGCAGAGCTGGAAGAATGCAGAAAAATGTGAAGTTAATCTTGAGAGCAAAATAAAAGAAAAATACAGTCAACACTATGTATTCTGCTAAGGTTTTAGAATGAACAAGAGGGGTAGAGAATAAATTTTTGATCAAACAAAACTACAGAAATCCAACGAACCTATAGAACAACTTGTGAACTATGTTTTTTTTTTTTGACCCGAATTGAGAGTCTTTCTTCTTGTGTTATGAATAGGGTCTGATCCTCTTCGAATTCTCCGTTTGTTTGATTGATTTGGATCAAACATCACTGCAGGTGTTGGTGCTATATTCACAAGTTGTTCAACTTGTAGAACACGCGAATGCCTTGGAAACAATCTTTCTTCTTCCCATCTCAAAGCAAGATCAATGCTTTTAAGTGCTGAAATCGATTGTGATTGTGTTGATTGTAACATGATACAAGCAAAGATCATCATCATCATCACTCTGTTGTTAGCAATCCCCATGGTTGGAGAGATATATATGAGTGATGATTGTGTGCTAGTTTATGGAATGTGACTGTTACATATAAGGCATAGTTTGATCTTTTATGAGATTTGGATGGAAATAAAGTGGCAAAAAGCCAAGAAGTAGATTCATTTCAATCATAAGGTGTAATGTGCAGTTGAAGCGAGAGAGAGAGAGAGAGAGAGAGAGAGAGATAGTGTGTGTGTGTGTGAGAGAGAGAGAGAGAGAGAGATGAATATGAAGGAGGGGATGTTCTTTAGAAGAGACTGACAGGTTTGAATGAAAAGAAGGTTAAAACACCACTCTTGGAATGTTTATAGAATTTATTCCTTATTTCTTTTTCATCTTTAACTTCCTTGTAAAGTAAGTGAAGTGTAAGTACATATAAGTGTTGTTGGATGTCTTTATGTGATATTAGTTTTGTTATCACTCGTTTGAAATCAAACAAACGAACATATCTAGTAGATCTCAAACATTGCAGGGTTATTCATAGGGTGCGGGGAGGGTGGGATGCGAACAAACTTTTCATCTAACCCAAGAGTTCGTATGAAGTTAACAATCGAAAATTGATTATTTGATTATTACAACGTCAAGTCATAATAACAAGATAACCAAATTCAAAACCCAAATGTTATATGGCTCAGAATTTAATTTAAGACCCTTAAAAGCAATTGAAGAATGCTAGGTGCAAGAAAGCCAGATAAAGGGAAAGCTGAGTAGAATAGAAACATCTTAAACATAAAAAATAAAAATAAAAACTAAAAGAACAAAAATTAAAAAAGTAGAGACTTAGATTACTTTATGCTCTCTTGAACTCAACTTTAGAATCCCAAGCTCTTATAACCATGCAGTTTATAAACCAGTCTTGGTTTCTAGTGCACAATTTCTGCTTTATGCTTTTCTTTCTTTCCCTATAACTATTGTTTTACTGTTTTACGCTATTCCTTTAATGGGTCCCACTTTTTTCTAAATCTTATTTATAAATGGTACAACATTTAAAATAAATAAAAATCTTCAAACTAGATACAAGAAGAATTCAGTTCGTTAAAAGCTTTAAGACAATGGCAGCCCAAACACACAACTCAAATGCAGGCCATAACCTCACAATTTTCATGTTATATATAATATCAAGAACAGAAATATAAAAGTTATGTTTTGTGCAGATATTATTGGAATGGATCATGGACCTGTATTACTGGTGGTGTGACTGTAGGTGATGGAGCCATTGCGGTTCCTGGTGCAATGGTGACCTGCAACCCTCTATGTTGCCCTGCCTCGATCACGAACGCAACATCTGCTGCCGATAGTGTTTCAACTTCCTGATTATTCATAGAAACGGTATAATGAAAAGAGTTATTTACCAACTCTTGAAGGTTGAAGTAGGTCGTAGGCACTAGTACATAAAGTTTCGAGAGTGATTTTATAAGAGTAACATAAGTGGAAAAATGGTTTGGTATAAAAATCTGAATCCTCATGCCAACATAATTATTATTTGCTATGCGTGAGGTCACGACTTTGTTTTTTGTTACGTGAATAGCGACTTCCCAAGAGGCCACACATACTGAAAGTTCACACCCAAGCATGCCTAACTATGAACTTGTGCTCACATCCGCTACAAAAACACCCAAACCACAGTGGTGACATTTAAAATCTAAACATTCTTTGTGACCCAACATCTCCCAATCCACTATCAATGTGGGATTGGCCTAAGGGGTCACAGTTTTGGTCAAAGCGAATCAGTTCATAAAGGGTTGACCCACAGCCACTTTTTAGCCTTTTCTTTAAAAGTTCATAGATACATAATGTATTAAAAAACTATATTATTAAGATGATGAAATCAATGAGTGTAGTCAGGTGATTTATTCACATCCAATGTAGGTTACTGTTAAGTTTAATTTTAGAAAACAGGTCCAGATGGATTCGTGACCCACCAACATGGCAACATCTTATTTATTTATTTAAGATTATAAATAATGATTCTATTATATATGAAGAGAAAATACTATGTTCTTAAGATGTTAATATAACTTATTTTAAGACGATACATAGTAAGCTTTTGAACAAAGTTTCGATTAACTTAAGACCATTTGATGTGTTCCCTTCATTGTTTTTTGTTTTAATCTTTCACCCATTATCAATAAACTATATATGATGCAACCAAAATGACCCTTTTAGCATATAAACAGATTGACCTCTAAAAGAAAATAGAAAACAGAAAAATGCATCAATTTACAAAGATCATTGTGTTATACCTGTGCTTGCCTGCGACGTTGCAATATACTGATTGCCCAAATCATTATGTAGCAAGGAAGGAGAAAACCAGCTGCCCGGAGCAGGAAAAGCTGTCAATAATATACATGTGTTCAGAAATTTGCAATAATAATCTACCTTAAGCAGTATTATGAATTCGAATAACTCAAATATGTTTTATCATGCATAAAAATATGGTTGCAATTGATTCCACTTACAGAAAAATATACAGAAGGATCATCATCATCAGTATCCTCATCTCCAATTGTCAGAGCATGTCTTAATAACAGAAGAGCCATCAACTGCCCAAAAAAAATTCAGAACAGTTAAGAATGGTGATTATTTTAACCTAAGGTTTTTACCACCATTTACACAACTATAAAACCAACCCTCAATTTTATTGCTACCAAAGGGATAATGATGGCTTAGTAGCTTACTATGATAGCAATTGAACGACAAAGGGCAGCACCACTGGCATGGTTGTCTTCATAGTCATCATAGTCTGACTCAATAAGACGTTGTTCAGCAGCTGCCATAGCCAAGACTCGAGGATCATTCAGAGGTAAAGGAGTACCAGAAAGTGTCCAATTTCCACTGCAAGGAAAATTTTATATATTTGGCTAGTTATCAAATATACAAAAGGTTCTCAATTTATTTTATATCGGTTCAAATTAGTACCATCAAGTTATTTGTAACAATGATGATACGAAAACATGCCTGATATCGATGATGGTGTCATCAGATTGAGGTGGGGGAGCAGTGTAACCAGGTTGGTAAGGCTGTATAATGATTATTATTCCAAAAAGTCAGCAATACATATGTGTACATTATCAATATCATTGGGAATGCAGTTAAAACCTATAGTTAGTGTATCCAGAACTATGTGCAAGTTACAGATGTTAGTAACTCATCAGAACATGATAGATGATCCAGTGACCAACTCCTTATTTCGACTGTTTTCAAGCTCTAAAACCTCCTTAATCTTTTAGAAATAACTCAATACCAATAATAATTCATACAAGGATGACAGGAACACGGCAAAGCACATCTAAATGAAGCACAGACATTTAAACAACAAAAATGTATCAGACATCTGATAATAATTTTAAAACACAACCAAAGCAAACAATATATTCGTGGTCAAAATGCTAAAAACCAGAAACCAAGACGACTGGTTATCATATCACCGTGGTTTGTCGTAGGAGAAGAGTAAAATTGTCAGCAAAACAAGTATATAGCAGAAACTGAGCTACCTGATGACATATTTCACAAATTATATCTCTTTTCTCATTGCACCATCGTTGAACACATTTCCTATGAGCAAACTGCAATACAAAAGTAGTTTAGTATTAGCATGCATTTCTCATAAAACGTTCTCATTGCAGCATTGTTAAACATAGTTCCTGTAATCAAAATGCAATATAGAAGTACTCTAGTATTAGCACATATTACTTATAGAATGAACGGGCCACAATATAAAGATTACATGGTAGCATAGCCTAGCTTCTTTTTCATTATAACACGAGTGACAAAAACTTGTATCATTAATTTCCAATAGCTTATACACACAACAAATAAGCTATCATTTCCTAAATCTTTACAACACATGTATGCAAATTTGGCATAAACATCAATAAACCACCATTTAGATAACAGGAAACTTACCTTGAGGCTGCCACTGCAAGCACAAGGAACTTCAAGATTTTTTACACTATCCTCCTCCTGGCAGATGCGACATTCAACCGACTGAATTAACGGTTCTTCCTCACCAGATGCATTACATCCTTCACCTTCCTTTGCATCAGTAGTCAACCCAGCAGTTTGACTGCAAGAAGCCTTAGGAACGAACCCCACCTCCTGTGGTGCCACAAGCTGATCATCACGTAAAGTTAGCTGGTCTTCCATCTGCAAAACGATAAATTAATGAACAACAAACCTATCAATTTCCACTTCTATCATTCTTCAAACCCTAAAAGTGTTAAATTAGGGCCGGCAGAGTCAAACAATCAAATCGCAATCATAAATGAAGCTGATTGTCAAGTTTCTTCGAGAATTAAAAAAATGGAATCAAAGCTATTCGATTAACATACATAAACATCATGATCATGTTCGATGAATCGAAGAAATTAAAACGGAAAACCCTATGCATTGAAGGTGAAAAGGAGATGAAAACGTAGAAATTGGTAAGCGTATTATGCAATTGAAAGAAAGATTGGAGTCTGATACCTTTGAAGAAGTGATCGAGTAGAGTTGATTTTGGAATCAGTTGTTAGAGATCAAGTCGTGAGGTAGATATTGCTTTCGAAAACGAGAATATTATTATTGACCTGTGAAATGAACATTTGGTTAAAATAAGGAAAGGGATATCGGTTAGCTTTGGATTGTTCGACACAATCTTTTGACGACCGTTTACTGGATGATCTTAAAAAAAATTTTGAATGTTTCGAATTATATGAGTGATACTTTGTGTCTTTTTTTTTATTTCTAAGGTGGATCATCTAGGCTGTAATCCGAAAGTATTAGATCAGTAAAAAGTTTGATCGGGTAAGAGCATTTACAATTATTTTTTAAAATTATATAAGTATGAGTGCTTAAATTATATAAAATAGTTTAAGTGGTTGTGAGTTGATGAGAAAAATATATTACTGTTCATCTGTAAATGTAGGAGAAATAAAAAGTAATGAAAAAAATATAAGTTAAAATTACTATTTGCATCTCTGACGTTTGTTCATTTTAACTATTTGCATCCATACGGTTTCAAAATTGTCATCCGACCCCTGACGTTTCATGTTATCTTCATTTGAGTCTATACGTTTTATTTTTATCTCCATTTAAGTTCAAATGAGTAACACTGTTAATGTTTCTGTTAAAATTATTATTAAAATGACGAAACTACCCTTAAAATTAAAACACACATAAAAACCTTGTGGGTCTCATCCATCAACATCATCTTCTTCAAATCACCACTGTCACACCCCAACCTTGACGGCGGAAACGTCGAGGTATGAGGATTAAGATTGTTCACAACCACATAACGCTATATTATAAATGCAAAATGCCATTTATCAATTGTTCCAAACACCACATACATCAAGTCTCATAATGAAACAAACAAAAATAGGAAAACCAATTTGTCCTTATTAAGCCTAGGTCCATGTTCTAGGTTTAAGCATTCCTTCAATCATCGCTAAGCTTGCACATTACCTGAAACATGTTGAAAATAGAGTCAACTAACGAGTTGGTGAGTTCTCATGGTTTTAAATACAATAAATATACAAAAATGTGGCAATTCTAGTCAATGGTCACAAGATAGTAAGTATATAGAACATGCATAGTTACAATCAAACCTTGACTGAAAATATGAATAAGCATGATTAGCTAAGTGTATTTGGTTCCCTAGTGCACAAGCATACGGCTCCTAGGAGCCGGCAATCCCTCGGCTTTAGCACCAAATAGGCTTGTCAGGCCCAGAGATCTAAGACTTCGCCAGGCTAGATATAGTTAATAATTGCACACGTATGTCACATCTCATATACAACTTATCATATGCAAACAACCACGACTATGTAAAGAATTGCACGTGCGTAATATGTATCAAAGCGTGTATGAGTATGTTTGTATATCAACATGTTTCACCCCGAAGGTGTAAAATAATCGTAAAATGGGGCATACGAACTCACATGCTAATAAAAGAAGTCCCGAAGATGAAATAAGAACAATCATGAATGAGATTTCCACACAAGCGTCAGAAGGCACCTAAAAATAAGGTAACGCGTTATGATAGGTTTGATGATTAATCATTATGTTTTAGGGTTCTCAATTATAGATTGAAAAGGAGTTGATAACTATTCATATTTATTACATGTTATTATGCGACCGGGTTAACGGAACGAAAGGATTTTTATTCGCGAAATAAATAAATTGATTGGGCGTATGAGAAAGGATAAATAAGGAAACCTAATCTAATTGTTCACTAAACCGATTTATAAAGGTTGTATAATTACGATAGGTGATTTAACCATTAAAAGAATTATATATATATAGTTATATATATATGTATATATATATGTATAAGTAACAAAACATTTTAATTGTTTGAATATATATATATATATATATATATACAAGTATTACACATTTTTTTTATTAATACAACAACGTATTTATAAATACAGCTATATTTTATAAACAATTAATTTAGTCACGAAATAGTATATCAAAGGTTTAGATAAATTCTGGATTTTATAAAATAATTTTAGAAATTTTCAGAATTAAAATAAATAAAAGAACTAAATAATAATAATAAAAAAAAGAAAAACAGAAAAAGAAAAGGAAAGAAAAGGAAAGGGGGGGGGGGGGGTTGCCCGAGGTCGAACCCGGGACCTCCCCGAAACATGGGGTGCAGGAACCAGTGAACCAGGGGCGTGGCCTTGTTTCACTTTGGTTTGTTTTGAATTTAAACCGAGTCGCCCCAGTTTCCCCTAATCCGATGAACCCTAGTTCATCTGATCTGAAATTGACCCTCGATTCGATATTAAACACTCGAATCATCATAGGGCTTTTGTTCATCGACCAAAAACGAGTGGGTAACAGGTTTTGATTACCTGTTTGGATGAGATTAAGGGGGGTTTCGAGTTCGATGTGATTCGAAAGTTCTTGAATTGGGGCTTTATGATTGAGAGGTTTTCTTGTGCAATTGAGGGTTCAGGGAGTTTAGGAACTTCAAAGTGAATCTGAAACCCTCAATTTATAGCTTCGATTACACGGTTTCGGGCTTAACACACTCGATTGAAACCGCGTTCGAAGTTTACCCAAATTAAGAGATTTCGAGCTGTTAATTTGCATTTCTAATTGATTGATTGATTGCTTAAGCCGTGTATTAAGTTTAGGATAATTAATTTGATTGGAATTGCGAATTTGGACAGGATTTGATTTGGATGTTTACATCGGTTAGCCTTAGTTCGATTATGAAGGTTTGCAACGAGCGGGAACTCAAATTGGGTTGGGGTTTGGGTTCGATTCATGGGGTCGAGGGGATTGGGTGGTTTAATTGGGTCGAATCGCATGAATTTCGTGAGTTCGGGCCTTGCCGGAGCTTGGCCGGAGCTCCGGCCAATAACCACCGGAAAACCGTGAGTGAGGATTCACCATTTTGCACTTTCAGCCCCTATAGTTTGGGCTGTTGTTTTAAAACGCCCCAAACCTTGATTTTTAAGTTTGAAAATTCTATAAAACCCCCCCGAACTTTGTATTTAACTAACCATTTATTATTAATACTATTATTATTATTATTATTACTATTATTATTATTATTATTATTATGATTATTATTATTATGATTATAGATATTATTATTATTATTATTTATTATTTGTTATTACTATTGCCATTATTAACATTATAATTGTTATTGTTACTTTTAAAGTTATTATTATCATCATTATTATTATTATTATATTATTATTATATTATTATTATTATTTTATTATTATTATTATTATTATATTATTATTATTTGTTATTAAAATTATTATTATTATTATTATTATTATATTGTTATCATTATTACTATTATTATTATTATGAATTAAACTTTTACTAACGAGGCCACGCACAAGCATAAATAAATAAAGTCATAAAGATACAGGATGTTACAGTCTCCCAAACTTAAAAGAATTTCGTTTCGAAATTAAATCAAAAGGGGTTACAAGAAAAGAGAAGGGTACATTTTTTTTTCATATGTTATTCACGCTCCCAAGTGAATTCCGCTCCTCGTTTGTTCTCCCATCGAACCTTTACAATTGGGGTCGTAGAGGTCCTAGTCTTCTTCATAATGCGATCCATGATTTCGACGGGTTCTCAACGAAATATAGTGACTCGTCGATCTGGATGTCTTCCAATGGCACATACAAGTTATCGTCGGCCAAACACTTCCTTAGGTTCGAGACGTGGAAGACCGGGTGAATTCCACTAAGGTCGGAGGGTAGTTCTAGTTTGTAGGCCACTCTCCCGATTCTTTTCAGAACCTTGAAAGGTCCTACAAATCTCGGAGCTAACTTACCTTTTCTTCCAAAGCGAACCACACCCTTCCACGGTGAGACCTTGAGAAGGACCATCTCCCCAACTTGGAATTCTAGTGGCTTGCGACGTTTATCGGCGTAGCTCTTCTGTCGACTCCTAGCCATTTCCAAGTTCTTGCGGATGATAGCAACTTTATCGGTCGTCTCTTGTATGAGTTCGGGGCCGGTGATAAGATTTTCGCCAATGTCGGCCCAGCATATCGGGGAACGACACTTACGACCGTAAAGTGCTTCAAACGGTGCCATTTGGATGCTCGAATGGTAACTGTTGTTGTAGGAGAATTCTGCGAGCGGTAGATGTGTATCCCAGTCGCCACCAAAATCAAGGGCATAGAGACGCAACAGGTCTTCCAGAGTTTGGATCGTCCGCTCGGTTTGACCATCGGTTTGGGGATGGTAAGCCGTACTTAAATCCAATTGCGTACCCAGAAGTTCTTGCATAGAAGACCAGAAGTGAGAAGTGAATCGAGCTTCTCGGTCGGATATGATATGAAGAGGCACACCATGACGGCTTACGATCTCATCGATGTAAATCCGAGCTAACCTTGATGTCTTATACGTGTCGCGTATGGGTATGAAATGTGCCGACTTGGTCAATCGGTCGACGATTACCCATATGCTATCGTGCCCGCGAGATGTCCGAGGTAGCTTGGTTATGAAGTCCATGGATATATGTTCCCATTTCCACATGGGAATTTCGGGTTGTTCGAGTAATCCACTTGGACGTTGGTGCTCCGCTTTAACCTTCGTGCATGTAAGGCACTTAGCAACGTAGGTTGCTATGTCCCGTTTCATTCCGGGCCACCAATATTGGCTCCGTAAGTCCATGTACATCTTATCGGAGCCCGGGTGGATAGAATAACGAGTCCGATGTGCTCGTTCATGATAAAAGTCCGAAGGTTATTGCGTTTGGGAATCCATATTCGGTTTGCGAAATACATTAACCCATTGGCTCTTTCTTCCAATTGAGCTAGGAGGTTTGGCTCAAGTTCTTCCTCATACTCCCTTCGGTTTGCACCACTTGCTGGGCTTCTCGAATACTTGACTCGATGTCACAATCGATCTTCAAGTTTTGTAGTAGTACCGTTGCGTTGTTGATATCGAGTCGGACTTCAGTGTCAAACTCTACCAATGTATCGAACCATTGACGTTGGTCGCGAATCTCTTGGATGGAAATCAACTTTTGGTGCATCTTTCGACTCAACGCATCGGCTACGACATTTGCCTTGCCAGGATGGTATCAGATATCACAGTCGTAGTCGCTAATTAGTTCCAACCAACGACGTTGCCTCATATTGAGGTTTTTCTGGTTGAAAACGTGTTGGAGGCTCTTGTGGTCCGTGTAGACTATATATTGCGTGCCGTATAGATAATGCCTCCAGATTTTTAAAGCAAAGACCACAGCTCCGAGCTCGAGATCGTGCGTCGTGTAATTTACCTCGTGAACCTTCAATTGTCTCGAGGCATAAGCTATGACCTTACCCCGTTGCATGAGGACACAACCAAGGCCTTGTTTCGACGCGTCGCAGTATACCGTGAAGTCGTCATTCCCATCCGGTAGTGTTAGTATAGGAGCATCACACAACATGTGCTTCAATGCCTCAAACGTCTCTTCTTGCTCGGCTTTCCACTCGAAAGGCTTGTTTTTCTGGGTCAAGGACGTGAGTGGTTTTGCGATTTTTGAGAAGTTGGCGATAAATCGTCGGTAATACCCGGCTAGACCAAGAAATGATCGAACTTCCGTTGGTGTTGTGGGAGCCCTCCAATTCTTCACGGCTTCTACCTTCGCAGGGTCGACGTGAATTCCTTGACTATTCACAACGTGCCCTAAGAATTGTACTTCTTCAAGCCAGAATTCGCATTTCGAGAACTTCGCGTACAGTTGTTCCTTCTTCAACAGATTGAGGATTTGGCGGAGATGGAGTTCATGATCAGAGTGGGACTTGGAATAAATAAGAATGTCATCAATGAAAATGATGACAAACTTGTCTAGGTATGGCTTGCACACTCGGTTCATAAGATCCATGAAGACCGCAGGAGCATTGGTTAAGCCGAAAGGCATAACCATAAACTCGTAATGCCCGTACCGAGTGCGAAATGCAGTCTTTGGGATGTCGTCGTCGTGGACTCGCAGTTGGTGATAACCCGAACACAAGTTGATTTTTGAAAAGATTGTAGCTCCTTGAAGTTGATCGAAGAGGTCGTCGATACGAGGAAGGGGATACCGGTTCTTGACGGTTAACTTGTTGAGCTCCCGGTAATCGATACACATGCGAAATGACCCGTCTTTCTTCTTCACAAATAAGACAGGTGCACCCCAAGGAGAAGAACTAGGGCGGATAAAACCCTTCTCGGATAATTCCTGGAGTTGGCTAGAGAGTTCTTGCATTTCAGATGGTGCGAGTCGGTAAGGTGATTTGGCCACGGGGCTCGCTCCCGGGATCAAGTCGATTTTGAATTCAACTTCCCGTACAGGAGGTAACCCACTAAGGTCGTCGGAAAAACTTCAGGGAATTCTCGTACAACTGGAACATCCTTGAGTTCCTTCCCTTTGACTTTGGTGTTGACTACGTAAGCCAAGAATGCCGGATAACTCTTACTCAGGCACTTTCGAGCTTGAGTGCATGACATAAGCTTGAGTCTTTTGAAGACCATTCACCGAACACCTTCAACATGTCCCCGGACGGTAAGGCATGCGAATGCACTTCTCAAAACAACGATCTCAGCATGATTCTTCGATAACCAATCCATGCCAATAATGATGTCGAAACTCCCGAGCTTCATAGGAATGAGGTCGATAAGAAATTTATGATCGTCGAGACACAGTAGGCAATCGCGGATGACCACGTCGACGGTGATCGGTTCCCCATCGGCAACTTTAACGGTGAGAGGTCTTCCCAAATTCGCACGAGGTTTAGCAAGTGTCGGTTCGAATTCTAAGGAAACGAAACTCTTATCGGCACCCGAATCGAATAATACGTAAGCATAGGTGTCATAATAAGAAACATACCGTTCACCACATCGTTGTTCGCCTGAGCTTGGTTCGCATTGATGTTGAAGGTACATCCACGAGCTTGTGGAACATTGCCCACAAGACGAGGGCATTGGGGTCGGTAGTGACCCGGTTCTCCACAATTGTAGCAGGCCCGGTTTGGTTCCGTCGCTGCGTTCCCCATTGCTCGGCGACACGTTGCCACAAGATGCCCGTACTTGCCGCATAGTGTGCAGATGCGACACGGGAGATTCCCCGAATGATGGTACTTACATGTGTTGCACATAGGTAGAGGGCCTGCATAAGCCCTTGCCACGGGCACTTGTGCTGCCGGTGCAGTCCCGGGAACACACTGTCTCTGGGGTGGCTTAGGAGCGGCCACGGTGTAGTTCCGTGCCGGTACAAACTTTCTCTTCTTGTTTTCGAACTTAACCTCCTTGACTTCCTCGGGGGTCGTCTTCTCGGTTTTCTTAGCACCCTTCGTAGACATGGTGCCTGCTCGGATGTGGTTCTCTGTCAGTTGTGCAGTGATGGTGATGGCTTCTTCCAGTGTTGCGGGTCGGCTGCCCACAACGGCATCCTGAATCTGAGGAGGCACCCCCTTAATGAACTTTTCCACGTTACGTGAGGCAGTATCCACCATGTGTGGCAGCAGAATGCTCAGCTCGTGATGACGGGTAGAATACGCCATATGGTTCCCGCCATCCTGTTTCAGGTTCCAGAATTCCTCCTCTAGTTTCTGGATTTCGCTTCTCGGGCAAAACTTAGCGATGGCTATGTTTTTGAATTCCTCCCAGGTTAAGGCCAAGATTGTGTCGGGGCCTCGGTTTCTCTTTTCACCGTTCCACCATGTTAAGGCCCTTTGCTGCAGCATACTGGTGGCATACCTCACCTTGAGTGCTTCGGGGCACTCACAGTTGACGAAAGTGTTCTCCATCCCTTCAAACCATTCTAGGAGACCGGTGGCACCTTCCTTGCCACTGAAACTAGGAGGCTTGCATGAACTAAAGTGCTTGAAGGTGCAAGACTGGTTGTTACGGCCTTGGTTTGCACTATTTTCTCCTTGGCCGTTGCTGTTGTTCGTGACATTTGCGATCATGGTGCTGCTGAGTTCAGCCACCATAGTCGGGATGACCGCAGCCATTTGCCGGGCAATCATGGTGGCAAGCTTACGGTCAGATCTTCCTCGGTTTCCGTGATAACGAGACATGCTGGAAAAGTACAAATCGGGTTAGGATCGGTTAAAAGGGTAATAAGGATGGGCAGTTAAGGTAAGAATCATGAATTATGCAGAATGATTCCATTTGGTGACGCATCACCATTTGAAAACGTTGACACGTCAAGATGAATTGACCCATTTGCCTCAGAAACTTGTGTATGTTGATCATAGTTTATCACTCATCCCGGAAATCCCCAGGTAAGCATGACTGGTCCCGTAGGATTTATACGAAATGCTTACCTTAGCCCGAGGGCCTTTTGCCAGGAAAACCAGGATACAGGTGTCTATGTACCACACTAGTTCTATGGTTCATGGAATCAAAAATCTTGATGAGATATTTATAGGATTAGACCTTGAGTCTAAGAAATTTCTATCAATAAGTTCTACTTAGAGACGAGGAAGGATTTAAGAAGTAGCAATTGTCGGGGAGAATCAATGTTTAATATAAGTCTAGGGGAGACGAGTAACAATATGTAATCATGCAGAAAAGCATCTATGCTAAGGCATCACATTGCACATAATAAGGCATAGCGTTAGGCAGCATGCAAACAATATGTATGTATTCATAAGAATACTTTTCTACAGGATCATGCATAAACTATAGTCTGGGTCAGGAACCAGTGAACCAGGGCCATGGCCGTGGCCTTGGTTCACTTTGGTTTGTTTTGAATTTAAACCGAGTCGCCCCGGTTTCCCCCAATCCAATGAACCCTAGGTTCATCCGATCTGAAATTGACCTTCGATTCGATATTAAACACTCGAATCATCATAGGTCTTTTGTTCATCGACCAAAAATGAGTGGGTAACAGGTTCTGATTACCTGTTTGGATGAGATTAAGGGGGGTTTCGAGTTCGGATGTGATTCGAAAGTTCTTGAATTGGGGCTTTATGATTGAGAGGTTTTCTTATGCAATTGAGGGTTCAGGAAGTTTAGGAACTTCAAAGTGAATCCGAAACCCTCAATTTATAGCTTAGATTACACGGTTTCGGGCTTAACACACTCGATTGAAACCGCGTTCGAAGTTTACCCAAATTAAGAGATTTCAAGCTGTTAATTTGCAATTCTAATTGATTGATTGATTGCTTAAGCCGTGTATTAAGTTTAGGGATAATTAATTTGATTGGAATTGCGAATTTGGACAGGATTTGATTTGGATATTTACATCGGTTAGCCTTAGTTCGATTAGGAAGGTTTGCAACGAGCGGGAACTCAAATTGGGTTGGGGTTTGGGTTCGATTCATGGGGTCGAGGGGATTGGGTGGTTTAATTGGGTCGAATCGCATGAATTTCGTGAGTTCGGGCCTTGCCGGAGCTCGGCCGGAGCTCCGGCCAATAACCACCGGAAAACCGTGAGTGAGGATTCACCATTTTGCACTTTCAGCCCCTATAGTTTGGGCTGTTGTTTTAAAACGCCCCAAACCTTGATTTTTAAGTTTGAAAAATCTATAAAACACCCCCCGAACTTTGTATTTAACTAACCATTTATTATTAATACTATTATTATTATTATTATTATTACTATTATTATTATTATTATGATTATTATTATTATGATTATAGATATTATTATTATTATTATTTGTTATTACTATTGCCATTATTAACATTATAATTGTTATTGTTACTTTTAAAGTTATTATCATCATCATCATCATCATCATTATTATTATTATTATTATTATTATTATTATTATTATTTGTTATTAAAATTATTATTATTATTATTAATATTGTTATCATTATTACTATTATTATTAATGAATTAAACTTTTATTAACGAGGCCACGCACAAGCATAAATAAATAAAGTCATAAAGATACAGGATGTTACAACGACCACCACAACCACCCACATCATCACCACCACAACCACCCTTTGCAGACTCATTTCAGAAGCAGCATATGACAGAAATCGATTCACAGGAAAATCAGCGGTTTCACTGAAGGAGTAAGATTAAACCTCTTTGGACACTCGATTTCCCTTTGCAGACTCATTTCAGAAGCAGCATATGACAGAAACCGATTCACAAGAAAATCAACGGTTCCACCATTTCCAAAACCCCACCCACCATGAAACCTACACAAAGCAGGAGTCACCCCCAACGTTAGTGCCAGAAACAAGCGTCGTACTATCCATCACTCGTGAAGCCCTAGACTGCGGTGGTTCATTCACCGGCTGATCATTTGATTCCACCACCATCGATTGTGTCATCGCTTGTGATGCTTTTTTCGAGCTCACCGGAGCTGATCCGATGAGATTTAGTCTATTAGGTCTAGAGAAATGTGAGAAGTTTGTGAACTTTTGTTGATTTTGCTCTTCATCGCTTTTCGACGGTGGAATCGGAGGTCGTGGCGACGGAGCACTGACGGCCGGTGGTGGTGGCGATTGGGAGGAGGTCGCCGGAATGACGCCGGATCGAATCTCTCTTCCGGCGGTCGTCGTCGTCGTCTCCGGCTTCTTGTTCCCGCCGGATCTCTTCTGCCGTTTCAAGCTCGAAGCATCCGGACGCAAGTAATCATCATCCATCTCGAAATCAGGAACATAATGATTCATCCTCCGTAACAATACGTTGTTGAACCCGTTTGCGTTTAGGGGTTTGTTTGATTGGGTTTATTCGAAATGGGTTTTGATTCGGTCAGGTATCTTGCTCCACGGTTGTGGATCTTGAATCTGGTGATGGTGATGAGTTTTTCCCAATGGTTCTTGTTTAGATCCCCATGTGTAATGAAAAAGAGGTAATTTTGACGAAGAGAAGAGAGAGAGAGAAAGAGTATGTGTGTTTGGGGGTTAGAGAAGGTGGTCCTACTAAGTTTTTTTGATTTCTTAATCTTAAGGGCAATTAGTCATTTCCATAAAGAGTTAACTGAACAATTTAACGGAGTTAGTCATTTGGATTAAAACAGTGACAAAAATGAAACGTTAGGGGGGAAATCGAGAATTTGAAACTATAGGGATACAAATGGTTAAAATGCGAAAACGTCAAGGATGCAAATGGAGAGAAAAAATAGTAATTTTTATTATAATTATAAGAATGAAAATAAGGACGTGATGTGAGTGCTCTAAAAGACTATAAATTAGTAAATATTGTTTGGTTGAATATCTGAAATTGTATATAAAATACTTATCTTACCATTTGCTAGCAACCTAAAGTTCAAAAGAATATATATATAATCAAAACAAAATCATTATTTTCATAAAACATACATCACCTTCATTGCCATTTTCTCTCTTTTTAATCACAATAGTAAAATATTGTAACCTAATCTTCACAGCTCATCATAGGCACCTCCAACCACCGCAGAACCAAACACTTACACATCGACTCATCTACCACCGTTCCCCACCATCACAATACACCACCATCAATGTGAAATAGCGAAAGGTATCCAACCCTTTATATAGAGACTTTCGTTCCCCTTCCTAACCGATGTGGGATGTTCCACCTCCACCCACCACTACATCAATACGTACAATTCATCCACCATTACCATCGTTATTCATATTCACATTCAATCTCACACATCCACTTCAACTCTAGGTTTGTCCAATGCTCATTTTAATCTAGTGAATTTCGTTTATAGGAGAGTTGAATTTCGTTTGTAGCAGCAAGGCTATGTCCGCTAGTGGTTGGTGGTAGTGGAGGAGGTGTGGCGGTGGAGGTGGCTAGCAGACTTCCTGTTGTAAGTATTTGGGAGAATATGAGTGATGGGTAAAGTTGTTTCTTACTTATTTAGCATCTCTGTAAAGCTAAACCATTAAAGGCAAACTGAACCAATAAAGGTGTTCTTTAGATGATACAAACACAATTAATGTTACCGGTTTAGAGATAACCTCTTAATAATTCTATTGAAAAAGCTACTAAACAACCCTTTACTCTAGCGTTTTTATGCGAGTCAGACATGAAGCATTAGAATCGATATGGACACTTAATATCTTATCTTTGAAAGGCTCATTAGGGTATAAGGTTGGCTCAAAACGTCGTAAATACAGTCAGATGTTGGTATAATTTTTTATTATCAAATTGTCTGTATGCTTTGGTAATCTTAATAAATGAGAAAATTATAGAAATGATCCATGTGGTTTGATCATACTACAAATATGTTTAGTAGATTTTAAAAAATGCAAAACTTATTCCAATTATTTAAAAGTAGGTGCAAGTTTAGTCCCGACTTTTGGTGTTGGTTATTTTTTAATGACCTATGGACTAAACTTGCAATATGATCAAACTATACGAACAAATGCTAACGAAGGGACAAAACTTATAACCAACTCCCAAATATGTTTAAACTAAGTTTGCAACTTTTAAAATCATAACACTTTGTATGTGTGTGTGTGCACGCATATAAGAAATTATTATACAAAGTGTCAAAAACGTAAAGTCTACGAAGTCACAAGAAATCACATTTGTCATTAGGAAGAGAGGTAATTTTGTCTGCATCATAATTACACTCATAAAGTACATATTTACTCAAATTATACATTAATTACTCAGGTTATATTTATAATTGCATAACTTATGTCTATAATTGCGTACAATAATACGTATTGAAATTATAAAAATATTTGCTTAAGTTATACGATAACTATAGGAGTTTTATATATATAATAACAAAGTTATGTTTATAATCATGCATAATAGTAACCATATTAATAACAAACACAACATATGCTCGTAATAGCCCTCTGATAGGTTGATCTGACATTCTTTAAGCTGAGCCGAATAGCATGAACTTTGCACATAAGCGTGATGAAGGAAGCCTTCTTCTAGTCTTTTTTGTTCAACCATATTTGGTTGTATCCTGAGAAATGGTAGCATTTTATACCCCGTCATCTAAATTTGAATTTGAGAGTGGGAAATCATCCATGCTTTCTATTTGGATTAAAAAAATTGCAAAAATTATATACTTCAAATAAAAAAATACTCAATTTTGTGGAGTATTAATTTTAAATAATATCATATAAAAATGTATGAGTTTAAAAAATGTAGGAAACTGAAAATATCATATTTATAGATTATTATAAAACTTTACCCATCCTGTGTGAGAATTTTTATATCATGTGTAACAATTCATTTATCAGATCTGAACAATTGATTTCTTATATCACATAAAAGTGCATTACGTCTATAAAGTGTGAGAAGAAACTTGCATCTTTGATGAGAACAAGGCAATGGTTGTAATGATTAAAGTAGGGGTGAGCATACGAAACCGTCAACTGAAAAACAACCGAAACATAAACCGAAACCGAAAATCAAACAAGAAATAACCGAAACCAAAATAACCGATAGGTTACGTTTAGGATAGGGCCTCGAACCATTCAGTTATGGTTTTGGTTTTCTCTTATTCCATAACAGAAACCAAATCAATAGCTATATATTTATGTATTTTTCATATGTTTTCCATTTATTTTCATGTATTTAAACATGTTTTAATATATTGGTCATGTACTTTCATGTATTTGTATGCGTGGAATATGTTCAAACCATTTCAAAACAATGAAACTGAGCTCCAAAACCAAACTTACAACTTTAGAATTAACAATCTAGAAGTAACTGAAACTAAACTGATCCCGGTTTTGATTACTTGAGTTTTAATAACCGAACCATCTTTTTCGGTTTTGGTGGGCTCTAAAACCAAATTGTCTTTCGCACACCTCAAGATTTTAGGATGATGTGATCTTTTTATATAGGGAACTGATGGGCAACATAGATGCAGTTTGTTTTCTCAAAGATAAAATATCTGTAGAATGTGAATCACATTTGCAGACATGTGTAAAAAATATGGACTAAACAACTACATTCTACAAGAATAAGTCTGTTTTGTTTTTAACATTCAAAGACTCATTATTGATTCTAATGAATCGATGCGACAGTGGCGGTTGTGGCAAAGTAATGGCAGCATAAGCGATGGGGGCAACAAGCTTACGGGAGGTGATGATCTATGATCCGGTGAGGGCCAACAAATCTACTTAAGGTGAAGGGGGAGGTGTTAGCAAACGATGGGAGGTGGGTGGTAGATGGCAGGAGGCGTGTGGAAGTGGAGTTATGTTGATGGAGGAAGGGAGGTGGAGGTGAAGTTGTATTTAGGGTTTAAGGGGTGAAGAAGAGGTAGAAAGGTTAAGAAGTAGTAAAATAATGTTTGCACCAAGAAAAGGTTTCTAAGACCTTGTTTTAGTAAAAATCTTTAAAAATCAAGCACCTATAGACTTAAACGTTTATGCGTAGTTTGCGCGACGCAGACAAAAGAGGTTAAGAAGATATTTTCTGAAAAAACAAACACCACTTTAAAATAAGCTTAGCGTTGTTGACTTTTATCGGAATTTTCATTTTCTTCTAAAAATTAATAATTTTTTGCATGAAATTACACTTTAATAAAAAGTTATATTATAAATCAAGCACGTTTTTATTTTCACTTTAAGTATTGAATTGTGTTTATTTTTAAAAAACAAATTTTTGATTAAACTAGGTATGTGTCTAGATTTTTTACAAGCTAGGGGACATTAACCTATATATTTAAAAAGAAGGAATAGTCGATTCTATTTGATTTTGATGTTGGCCACATTATGGAATTTATATTTTGACCCCCTTTGTGTTTAGAGAGATAAAAAGAGGAAATCATCCATGTTGTCCCATCTGTTTCATTTTTAGAGAGATAAAGTGTTCTCTCTTATCATCACCGGCACCGACACCGCCTACATCACACCGCCTACATCACACCGCCTACATCGTGATCGCTGGGAGAAAGTGATGACCGGAGTGGTGTCGGCCACGACCTTCGGCTGACCACCCTTACTCAATTACAAAGGTGGCAATGACGGCTGAACCTAGGGTTCTGATGAAGCTTTGATGAACTGATCTAGACTTGCATGTCTCATATCTATATAGATCGGTGATTCTCACTAAATCGGTGGATATTTTTTTTGTTCTAGAAAGAGGCTTGAGATGGAGACACGACGGTAGCCAGCCTTTCTGTCTTGCCGAATCTGTGATGATGACGGCGGCGGTAGATCTGGTGACCTCTTTGCCTCCTTTATGGGGTTGAGGTGGAGTGGATGCTCGTCTTCTACCAGTCAGTGGTGGTGGCAGCGGTGGTGCGACCACCATAGTTACCACTTCGTTGTCGTGCCTCTACGATACCTATTTAAGGTTTTCAAATAATCAGATCTAGCTGTGTGCTCTATTTTGGCATTTAGATATTGTTGATGATGATTACGCGATAGGTTTGCCTATTGTACCCACGCTGTGGCCGACCGCATACATCATGTCTGATTTCCTCCAAAGGTCTTGAATTAGTTTTTCCGTTGAGGTTATCGACTCCTTTTTTGGTTAGTATTCTAGCGATGTTGACAAAGATTAACTCATCTTAGACTTTTCTGGTTGTTTGTACTGTTGGTTTGATGTTCATCAAATGGTGTTTCTTTTTTTGGTTTTTCTTTTTTTGATGGTAATTGGTTGATACATCTATATGAAAAAAAATATGTAAATGATGATGAACATCGCTTCATTTGAGACCGATGTCGGCTTTGGTTGAAGCTACGACTATGTTTGTTGTATCGTTGTATTGATGCTTATGAGCATTTGCTATGTCGATGATGACAACTGTTTGCTCATCTAACTTTGATTTAGCTTAAAACCTGTTGATCTGATAGTTTTGTTGGGTATGTTGGTGTTTTGGTGTTTGGTTCAAGTGAATTTCAAAGGTTGTGATGACATATCGGAGTGGTGTCGTTTGCTTTGGCATAACTATTGTTTACGTGTAGCAACCGCAAGCAACTGTCGGATCTGAGACAAAGCATGATGATTATTATGTTTCAAAATGTTTAAGATTGTTGATCACGCACGTAACGCGCACAGATTGAACATACTAGTTTGCATTTACAACTCAAAGCCCATATTTCATCTAGATATATAACTTGAAAAATGATATGGATATTCTTCGTTTTTGGTACATGTTTGAGACTCATAATGGCTACTTTATAAAAAGCTGTTGTCAGTAATTTTTGTATTTCCATCACTAATATATGTTCTAAATGTTAAACATCTACTCAATATTCATGTTAATTTTCCTACCGACTTTAATTCATCAATGGATTACCAACAAATCATACATTCACCCACAAATTTTTTTCGTTAAGTAAACGTTTTGTACGTGACTTGTAGTATGATAGATGCGTCAACACCATGTCATTTACATAGCTTTTCGGTTGTTATATACTAATACATCTCCATGTTGATATATAACTTGTGAGTTTAAGAATTAATTAAACATATGATAATGATAATGATAATATAAAATATATGCAAAGAAGAAGCTAGCAAAATAGCAACACTAGCTTATACGCTACAACCCATCTAAAAAGAGCATGTACGTTACCATTTATACCATCCCAAATTCTAAACCATAACTGTTAATTAAAGTCAAGACTCACAAAGCATATATATACTCTAAAATGTTAAAAGAAAATGTTGCTTGAAGAAGGAAAGCAGTCTGTAAACAATATCGACTTTATTGTTTCTTGATCTTCATCATCACCATAACAATCTTCATTACCTTCAAAGCTTCCATGATCAACAGAAGTGCTCGAATACGTAGAAGATGACTGTGTGTTACCATTTAATGTCTTCCTCTTCTTGTAATTCGCTTTGAAGCATGATTGTCTCAATCTTTTTGTGTCATCTTTGAGTTGTAGATCAGGAATCTCTTCCATTTTCTTCTTTTCTTTCTCCAATAACTCGATCACTTCTTCGGCTCCATTCCCAGATGATTTCTTTAACTCCTGTTTCAAATCAATAGATCAAGAATCCATTGCTTGAATAAGCTGATGTTTTACAAAGATGAAGAATGACACCTTTTGATCATATTAAAGATGAACAATGACACCACTTGATCTAATCAAAACGATTAGATAAGGATCACTAATGACACTTTTTGATCAAAATTAAAATAGGCTGATGATAAAAATGCAATCTTTAAAGATAATGGAGACTAACCTGAACATTGGTGATTAGGGTTTGAAGGCTCATAAGTTTTCGATGAGGCCAACGACGAATACCCAATTCGCGACACCTTTTTTTCAAGAGTGTCAACCCAACATTAAGCTCTTTTGCAGCTTGTGTTATAGGCATGTAAAAGTATTGTGATATTAAATCCCTGCTTAATGTCACTCGTGACTGAAAATTATGACCACAACTATCACCATTGCCTTTAACACCATGGTAATCAACCTTCTTTTGTTGTTCTTCACACTCAAATCTAACCATTTTCGCCTCTTTGTCATCGTTAACGATCTGTGTTTCAATAACTTCTGTTTGGGTTTGATAAGAAAACCCTAATGAATTCAACATGTAAGTTTCTTGATTTGGAAACCCTAATGAGTTCATCAAGTAGGTTTCTTGATTTGGAAACCCTAATGAGTTGTTCATTGTGTATGTTTTTTGATCATTTGGAATCACAAATGAGTTCATCATGAGCAATTCTTGATCTTGAAACCCAAATTCACCATATCTTTCAATCAAGAAACCATCTTCAAAAGTTGTAGTATCTACACATGCAATTAATATATTCAAGATCACAAATAAGAAACTCTTTGATGATGAAATTAAAAATCTTTATAGATTAAAACCTGGTAGGATGTCCATAGAAGCACAAATTGGATAACTGTTTGACATGATATCCATAAAGTAAGTTGCATCAAGATGATGATCTTGTTGCACATTCATCAAACTATAAGTACTACTGCATTCAACAACATGATCAAACATATGTTCCTGATCATTGCTGATTACAAGATGAAATGCTCAAGAAAACAAGATCATAAGCAGTAAGTCTTCATTACCTAAAATCAAGAGAAGGCAATTGGTGTTGAAAGAAGAAAACTTCATCTTCTTCTTTGGGTATGACTTCATGGTTTGACCACTCAATTTCCAAAGAATGTTGACTTTCCATGGTAGATTTTGACTCGTGCAAGTGCTAGAACACAGTTTAAGGTTATTGGGTGTCGATTTTTGTTAATTTTTGGAGGGATATATAGGAAGGGGAGAAGCCAAAGTGATAATTATTAAGTAATTAATGGCTCGTTCGTTAGTGTTAAGTATGTCATAAATGCTTATTTCTTGATGTTAATGTGAAAGTAATTAATCATTTAATCAATGGGCATGAAGATCATGCGCCGTCTTGAATTGTAAGTTTGGATATGAGTTTAGATGCCACAAAAAGTATGATTAGTGACGAATTTATTCGGGTGTCACAAAAGAACCTTGTTAAAACACCAAACAAATTGATATATCATATATATACTAGTATCTTAACATTTTAGAATAGAGAGTTCAACCACATGATTCTTGAAGAATTGGACAACAAATGTTGGATTCAATAAAAGAAATCTAAGATATAAGATTCAATTCTTTTTAATAAAATCAGTGAGGAGGAAATAGTAATTTTGTACATGTTAGGTTAAAAAATAACGTACTTATCATTACTAATTGTAAATTAGTGGTGGGGGTGGGCATTAATTACATCATCATTATCTAAAATATAATAACTACTAGCATGTAAGTTACATTTTCGTCCATTTGATTTTTTGAAGATTCCATAATGTCGTGTATTAAAGTATTTTATAGTTTACACTTAATGTAATAGTTTTTATTATATATACTAGTTAGATTATTGTTCATAGGTTCTTAAGTTTGCTGTAATGAATTTGGTCTTGTGTAGTTCAAACTGCTACAAAAATAGTAAAAGAATATTTTATATTGTAATATATTCTATTATTTATATTTTTAACATGAGCAATATAACTAAGAGTGTCACTTCTTATATTTATGGACTTGAAAGTAACATCTTTTCCGTATTCCAAACAATACACATTAAGATCGTTTACAGTCATCTAGCAATTTCATTATACCTCCCGGAAGAACAACTTGAGGGATACATAAACATCATTATAGTGATTTTTTAAGAATGTGATTACTGATGAAAAGTGTAATTTGGTTTTTAGGTCTTCGTCACAACACGTGAACCTAGTTTACTAAAGATCAATTTCTCGTTTGTCTAAGTTAACTCTCGCTAGAAGATGATCGTATGTGACACACCGAGAAAACGTATTCGCTTTGATAGTTAAAATATGTTCCAACTTTCATGCCTTTGGAGAATTCTACATGAGGTCTTTGATTGAAAAATACTAGGACTGGCTAAATGGATACCTGTTTAAACACGATAAAATATATTTAGCAAAAAACTACACTATGCATTTTTTTACTTTTTTAAAATTATTAAATTAGGAGTCTTAAATTTATTATTTTTTCTCCTTGATACCTAAAACATATAACTGTTGGACTCAAACTATCAAATCTAAGTATTAAAAGTGTCGTTTTCATGTTTGATATTTATGCTAATCATGTCGTCATGTTAAACATGATTTTGTCAGCCCTAAAAAATACTCAAAAAGTCTTTAAATCAAAGTCTCTTGAGGTTTCAAGAGTGAACACCAAGTGGCCAAGCCCAATAATTAGCCCGAAATTGAATCTCAAGTCTCAACTCAACTAAATTATGAAACTACACAATTTCTGGGCAGGCCCACGAAAGGCCCACTCATGAGTAAAAGAGTCACACACCATTTAAGATATTAGTCTCTTTAAAAGCTTTCAAGTGATGCAACATTTCTGCTTTTAAACCATATGTAATCGTTAATACTCATTAAAGGTTATTTTCTATCACATAAACACCAACTCATTATTAATTTTTTAAATAAAAAGATGAGTAACTATTAAAGCCCTTTAATACCTTTTCAATCATTACTTAATTATAAGATTTATAAGAAGTTATGACACTATGATGAAAATGTTCACCCATCTATAATGCTCCTTAATGCCCACGGGGTGCTGTAATAGTGTTTTAAGATACCATAATGCCCTTAAATGCCGCCTTAATGTCCCATTACGTTTGATCTTAGCATCTGTGTAATATTTGTCAACTATTATAGCGTGAGATCATTCTTTTGTGACAAACAAATAATTTGTTGTCAACGTGACTTAAGATTTGGGCGGAGCTTCACTAGGGCCGGAAGGGGCCACTGCCCCCTTTTTTTCGTTGTTAGTGTTAATTTTTGGCTCAATAGTTTAAATGTTTCTATATATGTTGAGTTCGTCCCTCATAAAATAATTTCTTTCACCTTTCGCCCTCATAAACTAATTCAAGTTCCATCACTGCTTAAGATCTTCTATTAATCCAAGATGTATTATCCACCTCATTTGGTTCCTACTACGTCCCATTGATGTGATAACATATCATGGAATGACCTACCTCTTGGTTTTTATAGCCTCAAAATCCTGCAACAAACAAGTCAGAAGCAAAATTTTCATTTTCAAAGTTACAGCCACGAACTGGTTATATAATAAGATGTTCAAGCATGTATTTTGAATAGATAATGCACCATAAGAAAGGTAACCAAAAAATCTAAAATTTTATGTTGTAAGTTTTCTTAACATTAGTTTTTTAGACTACTAAATACCATATGTCACTTATTTTTTTGAACGACTGAAAATTCAATAATTAAAAGATGCTAGGAAAGTACAACATACACCATTATAATGAAAAATTACACCAATTATGCCACTTGACATTGAACGGAAATCCCTATACTTTAAACACCAAAACACATTAACTATAATGTTCTTCACGACATTTGCAACGTGCATATGCTCCCCTTTGAATATTGTGTTGTTCCTTGCCCTCTAAATAAACCACAAAGTTTCCAAACCAATACAATGTTTAATCTTCCCTTCTTTAGCTCCCAAATCCGATCCTTGAATATTCTCTTCACAATGTTTGACTGATTCAATTCCTCCAGAAGGGAAATCACACCAGTTATGTATTTCTGACCATACTGCTGTTGCAAACGGGCAACTAATAAGGATATGATCCGATGATTCATGTACGCCGAAGCAGAAGTTACACTCTATAAAGGGTCGCATAACACACCGTTCGGCCAACACTACTCTTGTTTGAATCCTTCCCATTTTCGCCTTCCATGCAAAGCCGTTGACCTTCGGCGGCACCCAAGGAATCCAAGGAATAGGTGACATATCAGGTATGGAGTGATTCACTTCAATAATTTTCCTCAAAGACCTCTAAGAGAACACACCAGATTTATCGCCTAGCCAAGTCCAACTATCTTCACCATTATGAGCATCGAATGACTCCAGTAATTCCGAGAGGTGCGTGATATGATTTAAATTGTACATAAAATACACATATATTTTCCTACATTTTACTTAGTTTTGGGCTATTTGTATATAAAAAATTTTATAGTTCGTCCAGATTTGCATTTTAGAGGTTTCAAAAGACCATGAGTTTCAATAAGATATTTTTTAAATAAAGTTTAGATGTTAAGTGAAAACGATGCATGTTGATGAACTTTAAAATCGATGAGTGAAACTAAAGATGAATGTAATATATATTATAGTTCTCTTTTACGTTAAACAAATAACTTTTTAAATAACAATTGCTTAATATAATAAATAAAAGTAATGAATAAATGTTACTACACTTGAGGTTCAAATTTACTTAATGATTCTTTGGAATAAATTGGGGTAAGTCACATGAGGTTAATAAGAAACAAACATGAATAAGCAGATATATAAATAAACAAACTATGTATCTAATTTATAATAACATGTTTTTATTGCAGGCCCAATTCGAGAGGATTTAAAATTGAATGGATGCAATCAATATTTGTGGAGAAGTGGGTCACTTGAAAAGGAAGAATAGAATAAAAAAAAACCTAATTCTCATGGTATATATACGAGGGGGCAATGACAGAATGAAGGGAGACGGACAACATTGAAGAAAACAAAAAAAAGGGTTTAATTCTTGGCTTCAACTTGGAGTTTTGAGCACGAGTAAAGAGCAATCTTAAAGTAGAGAACAAGATTGAAGACACAAGATTGATTCAAGCACAGAAGACGAGCCGGTTTTAAATTCGTTCTTGATTATTTTCTTTGTTTCGTCAATTCATTCGTTTATGTTTCTAAACCTTAAAAATTTATTATTGTTTTTGATGTTTTTGAATATTCTGAGTAGCTAACTTTTTAGTACTACCTAGGTTGGGTTGAAAATTAATATGTTTTGACTAAATATTTGGTTTTGATTTCGTATATTCGTTTATTAATCTTAGAGTTTGATTATTTTATCAATTAAATATGGACTCGTGTATTGTTTTATACTTAAAAGTTATTACTATGCTTGTGTACATTTGATCTTGATTGATTGTGTGATATCTAGATTAGGCTTGCATGTTAGAATTAATTACTTTGTGTTTTTAATTTTAATCTTCGATTAGAGATAATCTTAGGAGTATTGGTTGTGATTTGATAGTATTTATCAATGTGCTACCTTATCTAAAACCTAGGGGTGATAGATATTGCTTAAAACCTCCTACCTGTTGTTTGTTAGGTTTAGATTTCGCGAGAGCGTGTTTTGCCTTTCATTCGCGGTTTTAGTGTTTTTGGGTATTTAATTATATTTAATTAAGTTGTCTTTTATCTTAGGGTTAGAAAATATAATCTTAAAGATAACATGGTAGAAAACCTAAGGGTGATCTTCCATTAGACATTTTAATAAACCTATCTTGTGCTTCACACGTGTCTTTGGTTTTCTTGAGGAGTAGCAACATACCTAGTTAACCCTAGATCCGTATTTTAGAGATATTTATACGAATCATTACCTTTAGGTCATCACATGTTAGTTGGATTCCTACCTAGGTAGTTATTTCACATATTTGATCCTATTCAACTTCCAAGTTTGAATTCTTAATTTGTTTTTTTATCCGTCGTGCTTCCATTAATTAGTTTTAGTTAAATTGTTTGTTTTGTTTATTAATTTTAATTACTTAAAATAATAAGATTAATTAGGTTAGAAGTTGACAAAGGTTTATTTTCGAGAGCCGTCATTAGTGTCCACGGATTCGATATCCGGACTTACCTAAATTTTATTATATCATGACCGGTACACTTGCTGTTTATGTGAAGTTTAGTTGGGGATTTCCATTTTCTAAAACTAATTTGTGAAAAATGTTTTTTTTAATAAAATAATATATATTTTCACACATCGGTGTGAGAGCTCCCTCTTCTCGTCTTTCGAAAGATGAACCTTCTTCAACATCTAATTCCAATGCATTCCGTCTGAGCTTTTGACCATATGGTCCCCCACTACACACGACTTATCCTTCTCTAAATTAAATAACAATGGAAATTTATTCTTGAAGCACATATCTCCCCACCATAAATCAAGCCGGAACAAAACTTTATCCCCATTCCCAACATTACCTTTAATAAGGTTTTCCACTAAAATATTTTCCTTAACAAGATCCTTATCAGACCTCGTAATTTGTCTCCAAAAACCATGTACCGAGAGCTTCAATGGAATTGATTGATATTTCCTTGGTTGGGAGTGAATGGCAGCGATGCACCTTCCCTATAATGCGTGTTTCTCACTTTTGAACCTCCATTTACATTTATTCAAAAGGGAAAGATTTGGATTTCTAGAATTAATGACCCCTAACCCACCTAATTCCTTTCCAACGGATAGTTTATCCCACGCCACCCAATTAATTTTTGAATTCCCATTAATCCCATTCCACAAGAACTTTCTTCTTATACTATCTATAGTTTTTAGAACTTTCACAGGGGCTTTAAAGAGCAACAATAATAACGAGGAATACTCCCTAAAACCGCTTTAACCAGTGTCATCCTCCCACCGAAAGAAAGATGTTGTGCTTTCCACGAAGAGATCCTTGAAGCGATTTTATCAATTACCGGATGCCAATTTTTCGCCAAACCTATATAGAGACCAATCGGAACACCAAGATGAGAAAAAAGAATAGTTGCCGTTGACAATGCAGTAAGCCGACCATATTCCTTGATTCAAATTCGCCCACACCAACCCCATACAACCTACTTTTGTGAAAATTTATTTTAAGTCCCGAGACGAGATTAAAGCATCTTAAAATTCTAGCCAAATTCTTTATGTTAGCATAGGACCACTCCCCAAGAATCAATGTGTCATCTGCGTATAAAAGATGCGACAAAACAGGCCCAACAACCGATAGCCTAATACTATGGAAAACACCAGTATCGACTGCCGAATGCATCATGACCTGAAAAGCTTCCATGACAATTATGAATAGGAATGGAGATAATGGATCTCCCTCTCGTAAACCCTTTGAAATTTGGAATTCCTCCGTGGGGGACCCGTTTATTAACACTAAGGATCTACCCGATTCCAGGGAGGTCGAGACCCACTTTCTCCACAAATCAGGGAAACCCATATGTTTCGTAACCGAATCTAAGAAACCCTAGTTGACCATGTCATACGCTTTTTCAAAATCGACTTTAAACAGAAACGCCTTTCCTTTCTTTTGTTTTAGCCAAGCCAATGTTTCATTAACAATGAGTGGACCATTTAATATATTCCTGCCTGACACAAAAGCAAATTATTCCTCGCTGATAACCAAGTGAATAACATTTTTATACGATTTGCCAACACCTTTGAGAAGATCTTGCAAATACTCCCAATTAAACTAATAAGCCGAAAATCATGTATGGTAAGCAGATCCTGCTTCTTCGGGATTAAAGTGTTGAATGAGGAGTTACATCCGTGACATATTCTGCCACCCGAAAATAAATACTCCATAAATTTGACAATATGTAAGGCCCCGTTCCCGGAGACCTCACAGTTGGTCATTCAAGCATTAAATACCTTAAAATATTATATTTATACAAACTTAAGCAACGGAATCATTTTAACAAAAACCATTCATTTCACTAGAAGACTATTTTTAAGCAATACACTATTGTTTAATCGATTACAAAAGAACTGTTAATTGCATTACAAAACAACAGTAATATGAAATATGAATGGATGTCAGTCTTTTCCTGCCGAGTAACTTCACCCTCGTGCCATCCTCAGTAATAATTACCTGCCAACTGAAAATGTATAAAAGTCAGCGTTGCTGAGTGAGTTCTAGTTTTAAAAGTAATAAAACACTTTCTGTATGTTGTATATGAAAATACTCTTTCTATGAAATACAACTCTTTACTTTGTATGCGAGCATGCATTAACTATATGAATAGATACTGTTTGTTCTCTTTACTGTATGTCTTGTTTACTCTGTATTCTGTTATCATTATCTTTCACTATCTGTATGGACAAATGAGCAATACCCTAAACTGTATGCGCGATGAAAACTGGTGATAGGCTATCTATATCCCTCAAGAGGGTTTTGTTTACTGTATACAAGGCCGACCCAACCACCTAGGGTATGCTAAAAAGGTCCTGCCAATCTCAATGACTGGCCCTGTGTGCATAATAGGGTAGCTAACCCGCAGCACAGTTGAGCTAACAACAACACGATCGTGTACCTCCTGTAAGCTTGCAAGACTTGTTAACATTTTATTAATGTTCCTCTTCTCTTCTTTATTGCTCTTTCTCTTTATTATTACAATATACTTTACATTACGATAATAAACATACCACGTAAAGTCACACACTATAAGTAATAGTAATAATAGCAATAATAATAAGGAACAATCATAAGACAATCATAGTCATGCATGAAACTCATCATTAATAAGCCCTAGTCAAACCTCGGTCAAAACCCTAAGAGCACAAACTCCCAAGAATTCTGTAATAAATTCTAAGTGTTAGGCGCTTAGATACTATTTGGGCACATGAGCCCTGTTTGGGCGTTTCATTACTATGCAGGCGCATCAGTCAACACTTAACTACTTTAACTCTTAGGCGCATGAACAATTCAGGCGCATGGACACTATTCGGGCGTATGAACACTTAGGCGCATGGGTTATTCGGACGCATGGACACTTAGGGGCATGGGCCACTTGGGCGCATGGGCACTATTCGGGCGCATGGGCCTACACTTAATCATCCGACTAATATTTCTAGGCGCATGGATTACTGTTCAGGCGCATGGGATATGTAACATCTTGTATTTTTGATTAATTAATTATTAACCTTGTTTAATCTTGTAAGGACCATTGTGGTCATTTAGGAAACTTGTGGGCAACTTATGTTTGTTTTTTTTATTTTACAATATTTCTTGAAACTTAAACAATTAAATTGTGCATAATAATAATAATAATAACTATAATACTAATGTTAATAATGCTAATAATAATAATATTAAATAATAATAATAATAATGTTGCTATTAATAATAATAATAATTTGTAAAAAATTATTAAACTTTAAAAGGGTTCAAAATTTGAAGTTGAGAAGTTAAGGGGGCCTTAGTATCAATTTAGAAACTTCAATAACAAAGTTTGGGGGTATTGATGTAAAGTTAAAAACTTTAAACTAAGGTTTGTACATGAAATAATAATAATAATTTGAAACTCCAGGGACCAAAGTTGTAAAGTCATTCAAAATCACCCAAACCACCCCCCTCTACTCTCGTACATCGGACCACACTTCACCGGAGCTCCGGCGAGCTCCGACAAGCCTCAAAATGCCCTCGAATGAACGTATATTAAAGAGAACAGGGTAACCGAATGATCGGGGAAACGATTCTAACCTGAGTGTGGGTTTTAATTGACTTTTTAACTCGGTTCTTAATGGTACTCGAAGATTGAAACCGAAGTTTACATTGAATCCGCAAGTTCTAACTCTGATTAGGTAGAGGATCGAATTAATCGAACCGTAACGCTCGTACAATCACTACTAAACTAAATGTGTGGTTTAATTCGAGCTTAACAACCCATAAAACATCGAATGGTAACCGAAACAACGTCTCAAATAGAGAAGCTTGTTCGGTACTCGATCGACCAATTTGAACCTATTTAACAGAGGGGAAAGTTTCCTTATGATCCCTTTCAACCATCTAAACCTTCAATTGCTTGAGAAATCCACTCCAAACATCGATTTTAGACACCCTAGCCGTCGCATACGAACCGAAGCTCTACCAGGCAAAATTTCATCAATTCGTTCATAATCAAGTAAGATAAACCCACTCGCACACTCGATTTTGCATAGGAATTAAAATCCCTAACATTAATTAGTTTATCATACACGAATTGATCATCAATTTGGGGTTGGATTAATCTAGGGTTTATAGGAAATTGGGGGATTTAATTAAAGTTGGTTTTTAAGAATTAAAACAAATATCCTAACGCGGCTGAGAGCCTTAGTTCACTGGTTAAGTCACTGCTTATGCAACATGAGATCCCGGGTTCGAACCCGGGCTACCCCGTGTATTTTTTAAGGCTTTCCAGCCATAATTAGTTTATAGAAATTTTTCTATAAATATAAAAATAATTTTTTATAAACTTCAAATATTGTTTTAAGAACACCAAATATTTCTGTAATTTCCTAAAAATTAAATAGTTATATATCTTTGTGATAAATAATTCAAAAGTTGTTCTTGGATTATTTGAAACATTATTTGAAACATTATAAATCAATATGTTAAATGAATAATTATGTAAATAGTTATTTAAATAATTAGTTATTCATCTTTTCATTTAACCATGTATATATAAATAATTAATTTATTTATTTCTTAAAATTTTATTTAAATTATTAGAACTTATAAAACAATAAAAGTTTTATTATTGATTATCATTGTTTTAAGGCATTAGAATGATTATTTAAAACGATTAAAGTAACTTTAAATAATTCGATATTATTTTGCAAGCTATATAAATAAGTATTCAATAAATCATCTTCACCAAGTTTTAAATAATTAATTTCTAAATTAATTATATCTTTCACACATTATATTTAATCTTTATTAATTCGATAAAATAAATTATTGAATCTTACATTATCATTTTTAGTTTTAATTGATTTATACCATCTTTATTAAACCAAAACGTTAAACTTATTATAATTAAACCTTAACCTTGTATATATATATATATATATATAATATATATATATATATATATATATATATATATAATATATATATATATATATAAAATTTTAGGTGTTTTGTGAAGAACTACATTGGAGCGCTGCTTATTACATTTCTTATTAATCGTCATTTTTTATACATTTGATCAAGTGAGTATTTCTATACCCCTTTTTATATTTTTACACTTTGGGGTGAAACATGTTATTTTATAAACTTTGCACTTGTAAATACGTTTGATTCTTGTAAACTTATGGCATTTCACCTGTATGTTGTGGTTAGTTGAACTTTGTGGCTACCATGTAATGTCGAATATATGTACAATCATTAACTATTGCTAGCCTAGCGAAGTCATAGATCTATGGGCTAGACAAGCCTGCTTGGTTGATCCAAGTACACTTAGCTAATCGTATATACTTGTAAACGTTTGAGACTTGTAAAACTTTGTCGAGGTTTAATTGTGCATTCTGTCTTACATCCCTAGTTACTTTGTTCTCTAACTTACAACATGAATTACCATCTTTTATATACTTATGTATCGAAAACTATGGAAATCTTACCAACATTATGTTGACCTTTTATTTTTAACATGTTTCAGGAAATACTCAAGCTTGATCGCCATTTTTTGAAGTTGTTCACACCTAGGAATGAACCTAGTTAATTTAATGAATGACCTTGTTGTATTTCTTATTATGTTTTTTTTTATTTGAGACTTATGCTTGTAATGTACCTTTCAAACTTATGAATAATATATTTGGACTTAATAATAGCGATATGTGGCTGTGAACGATCTTAACTCTCACTCCTCGACGTTTCCGCCGTCAAGGTTGGGGTGTGACATGATACACTTATCATTTCTAAGGAAAATTTCAGGCGCATGGGCTACTATTCAGGTGCATGGGTTACGCTTAAATTCTTCTAAGGCATTCCCAGGCGCATGAGCCTTATCTAGGCGCATGAACCTTCTATGTAACATGTTTCTAGGATGATTTTGAACCCATTCATCATACCTATCTGTTCTAAGCTTACCAGGGCTATTCTAAACATGAACAACCTATAAGCATTCAAGAATCATCATCCAACATGCATAATACATACATAAACATTTAAAAATCATTTTAATACATTTTCAGCCCCAAAGAGAGTTTAAAACAAGTAAAACTGGGGTCTAGAACTCACCTGGTGCAACTGGGTGTTTCTTCCTTCTAACCCGCTTGCAAATGAGTTCAAACCCCTAAAAACACACCAACACACACACACACACAGACACACACACAAGCATATAAACACATAAGCATGTAACCGAGATAAAATCCATCATAAACACTTAAAAACCTTGAATTCAAATTCTTTTCTTCTTCTTTTCTTCAGCCAAGAGTTCTGCTCTCTTCCTTTCTCTCTCTCTCTCTAAATCCGAAGTGAAAAGTGATGTGAAAAGAGGGTGGGCGGCCATGCCCACCTTTACACCTACTTTTTAAAGATTTTGTCCTTTTGAATACTTTAAGTTCCTCCACTTGGGCTTTATTGCTTTTCTTTCTTTTATTCTTCATTTCTTGATACATTTTTAAAATAACCGGGTGTTACACAATATCATCTTCCATAATTGACCAAAAAGCTTTGATGAAATTAAAATTGAACCCATCCGGGCCCGAGGCCTTATCCCCTCCACATTACCAAATGGCACGTTTAATTTCTAGATTAGAGAAAGGCCTAATAATAGACTTTGCCATAGCAAGGGACAGAAACTTAAACCGATAACTCACAAATGTTAGACGGCTAACATATTGCTCGGAAAATCTAGCCTTGAAATATTTGTGAACCTCATTTTTTATTTCCATTAATCCTAGAAAATAGCTTGAGTTCTCATCCCTATCTATAATCCATTTAACCCGAGCTTTTTGCATTAAATCTCTATTTTTCATTGACTCTAAACATCTCAACTCTGTTTCCATAATAGTCTATTCTCCGGTTCCTAACCAGTAAGTTGTCTCCTTTCCGCTTGCATTTCTAAGTTTGAGATATTTGGTTCTTGATCCACCAGCTTCGCCAATTCTACATGTTCCCTACCTTTTCTCCATACTTTTATTGCTTCTTTGATAGCTTTAAGTTTTAAGAGAAAATTCCTGTCCGGGGGGACCGTTTACAACCATATTCTTATAGGTCTCAGTTACCAATACCTTAAAACTAGGGCTATCAAGCCAAGAATTAACGCACTTAAAAAGGATGAGTCTGAAATCACCCAAATTCGTTTTAAGAATCAGTGGACAATGGTTTGAATACCTCCTAGGCAAGGCTGAAAAAGCAGCTTGGGGCCAGCGATTCCAAAATTCAGAACTAACAAGCACCCTATCAATTTTACTAAGCTTTGCACCATCAAATGACATATATGTATATGACCTACCCCCATCGTGTAACATCTTGTAATTTTGAGTTAATTTAAAGTTAACTTTGTTAATTCTTTTAAGGGCCTTTATTGCTATACATGAAACTTATGGGTTGCTTATGCATATTGCTTTAATTTGTCTTTTAATCTTTAAGATTATAATGATTATTATTATATAATAAACAATAATAATAATATAGTGATAATAATAACGATACTAATAATAATAAGTTTTACAAGTTAAAGTTAAATTATATAGACTTAGAGTTATTTAAGTCCAAAGGGTGGGTATGTTAATTTTAAAACTTTAAATGGGAGTATTGTGCATAAAATAATAAAAAAAAAAAACTGCAGAGACCTAATCTATAAATAATCGAAATTGCTCCCTCTTTTCTCCTTTTGAATCAATTTTCCGGCCGCCGGTCGGCATAACTCTGGCGCAACGCTGGCGAGCCCAAATCCCCTCAGAACCACTCGTGTTTGGTACCAAATCAATCCAATCGCTTCGAGAACTTGATTCGAACTCCATAAATCACATTAATTGAGCTTTAACACCGGTTATAACACCCAAACGTTGTATAACCGAAACCATTTACACTCCATAGCCGTTCGCACATTAAGAAGCAATATTAACTCAATTAATTGAACCTGAGCAATCGTTTAACTACCTCTAATCGATTTTCATTACCAATTTCACCTAATAACATACAAAACACATTAATCGATCAACCAATTCGTCGTGACCTGCAAGTTACTCGTGGACCTTTATTCGAGCCCTCTAAACTACAATTAACAAAGGGCTTTTCATCAATTGAGCCATTAGGAGAATCCTGTGCAACGAATTCGGTTTTTTTTCACATTTGCAACCGAAACAAGTTGCGACCGTAGTCGCAATCTACTCTCATTTGTTCATCAACGAATTGACTTTGATACAGGTAATTAAAGGCATGTACATACTCGATTTTAGTTGGGGAACAAAAGCCCTAACATTAATTGATTAACATTACCGATTTGATCCTCAATTTTGGTGCGAATCAAACTAGGGTTCTAGGGAATTTGGGGATTTCTTTTGTTTATGTTTTTAAACTTTCGAAACCACTTATCTTGCGGTTGAGACCCTTGGTTCAATGGTTAAGGTGTAGGTTTTAAACATGAGGTCCCGGTTCGAACCCGGGGACCCTCATGTATTTTTTAAGGCTTTTAGCATAAAAACTTATTTTGGAAAAATTCTTAAAAATATAAGAAAATGTGTTTATAAACTCTAAATAATGTAAGGCCCCGTTCCCGAGACGCTTACAGCTGGGTTCTCATCGTATATAAAACATATAATTACATTAGTATTTAATAAATCGCAGCGGAAAACTAAAACAAACTTTCATTTCCTTGTAAATGCTTTTGCAAACTAATACAACATTCGTTACAAAAATCGTTTGTTCGCATTACAATGCAAAAACATTAATCAAAAGAATGCCATCCCAAAAGAGCTGAGTAGTCGCCCGTGCCATCCTCAGCAATCATTACCTGCCAACTGGAAACACGTCAAAGTCAGCGTTGCTGAGTGAGTTCTAGTTTTATAAATAAAACATACTTTACTTTCATATAAAACCGTTCGTTACTTTTACATGATCACACATCGTACGTACACATAAATAACATCATTATTATCTTCCTTCATTCCTTCTTTCATTACCTTACTTGCGCATCGGACATCATCCCGAACCAATACCATGTGCTACACCCCGGTTAGTCGTAGCTACCGGGCCGAAGTCAACGAATGACAGCTAAACGTATGCCGCGGCACTAGGAGTAACCGTCAGTCTTAGCTACTGGGCCGAAGTCAACGAATGACAGCTAAACGTATGCCACAGTACTAGGGGTGAGCGGTAGAGGTCCTACATTTGGGGTCAATCACCAAAAGGGACCCCGTATCCGATGTGTGCAAGACGTTCATTCGTTCATCATGTTCCTCTTCCTTTATCTTTCACTTTACGTTACATAATACTTCGTTCATTCATCGTAACAAGTAAAGCCACAGGAAAGATACTATACATCATCATAAGGAACATAAACATGCATCAACATCACATCATACATGGCAACATCATACACACACAACATGCAACATCATCACCCTCATCATGCCCAACATGCTTTCTAAGACCTCGATCATCGTCTTAAAACTCTTATGGGAACCTTTACATCAACACTTACATCTGCACTTTCCCCCGAAAGTCAGAAGTTAATCTACACCTTCCTCGGGTTCAACAACCCTATTCGGGCGTATGGACACCCCTCAGTCGCATGGCCTCCATGCGACCGAACATCATGCGATTGAACTAATACGGATGAAAACCTATGCGAATGAGCATCCAGTCGTGCGAATGGACAATGCGGATGAACACCTATGCGACTGGACCTTCAGTCGTGCGAATGGACCTTCAGTCGCATGACACCCACGCGACTGGCCCTCCAGTCGTGCGAATGAACCCCAATCGTGCGAATGGACCCCAATCGCACCCTAATCGGCCGTATGGCCTCCATTCGGCCTCCAGTCAGTCGCCTAGCCCTAACTGGTGCAGAGTGCAGTTCAACCCGACTGCAGCCGAGGATTTTAGGCCTCCAAACTCATCTAAACCCATTTTAAGCCCAAATCGACCATCCTAACCCTTAGGGATGCATACCATAACATAATTCAAGCACAACCAAGCAAGAAATCAAGTCACAATCGCGTCATACACATACACACACGCATACATACGGGTTTTCACCCAAAACGCGAAAACGAGTTTTCAGATGTATTCCAGCCCCAAAATCGTTTGAAAACAAGTAAAAGAGGGGTCCTAGAACTCACCTAAACAAGCACAATGACAAGAGCTTCGACTCGGCTTGCTTCACGATGATTTTGGCGACCCGAATCGACCCGAACCAACACTTTTTCCTCTTTTTCTCCTCTTCTTTCTCTCTTCTCCCTTTATGAAGCTGAAATGTGGATGTGGGGAGAGTGGGCTGCCCTCTCCCTACGTATATCACCACATTTCCCAACTTTGCTTCGTTGGCGGGTTTGGTCCCTCGACTTTTGGACTTTATTTTCTTTCCTTTCGCCACCGGCTTCAAAATAATAAATATCCGGGTGTTACAAGTCCACCCCCCTTAAATAGGTTTCGTCCCCGAAACCTGTTATTCGTCGAACAAACGTGGATAATGCTGTCTCATTTCTTCTTCAGTCTCCCACGTTGACTCGGATCCCTTCCTGTGCTTCCACTGTACACGCACAAGAGGAACCACTTTATTCCTTAGCCTCTTTTCTTTACGATCGATGATTGCCACCGGTTGCTCCACATAATTGAGCCGTTCGTCTACTTCAATATCTTCCAATGGGACAATCATATCTTCATCTGCTAAGCACTTTCTTAAATGAGATACATGGAATGTCGGTGAATTCCACTTAACTCATCCGACAACTCCAATCTATAGGCCACCTCTCCTACTCGAGCAACGATTCGGAAAGGGCCTATATATCTTGGGCTCAACTTGCCCCGCTTTCTGAATCTGATAATACCCTTCCAAGGTGAGACCTTCAACATAACCCGGTCACCCACCTGGAACTCAATTGGCCTACGTCGCTTATCGGCATACGACTTCTGTCTATCCTTGGCTGCCTTCATGAAGGCTTTAATCTTTTCAAGCTTCTCTGTCGTAGCCTCGATTACCTCGACGCTCCCCAATTCCTTCTGACCAATATCACCCCAACAAACAGGTGTTCTGCATCTCCTACCGTATAGCATCTCATATGGTGGCATACCAATACTGGGATGATAGCTGTTGTTGTATGAGAATTCAGCTAACGGTAAGTGGTCATCCCAACTTCCACCAAAATCGATCACACATGCCCGGAGCATGTCTTCCAGTGTCTGAATGGTCCTTTCTGACTGACCATCAGTCTGGGGATGATAAGCCGTGCTAATATGTAACCTCGTCCCCATAGCGTCGTGGAATTTCTTCCAAAATTTAGATGTAAACCGAGTGTCACGATCAGACACAATAGACACCGGCACACCATGAAGAGCTACAATTTCCTTGATGAACAGATCAGCCAACCTCTCAGATGAATACGTCTCGCGGATCGGTAGAAAATGAGCGCTCTTCGTCAGACGATCAACTATCACCCATATGGCATCATACCCTTTCGGGGTACGCGGCAGCTTCGTAATGAAGTCCATGGTGATGTGCTCCCATTTCCATTCCGGTATATCCAAAGGTTGTATCTTCCCATACGGCTTTTGATGCTCTGCCTTCACCTGTAAGCAAGTAAGGCACTTACTCACATACTCCACCACGTCACGCTTCATACCCGGCCACCAATAATCTTCTTCATGTCATGGTACATTTTCGTGGCACCGGATGAATGGAGTATTGAGTCTTGTGGGCTTCATCCATTATCTTCACCCGTAGATCCCCAAAACGAGGAATCCACACACGACCGAATCGAGTTCTAACACCGAGTGTGTTTTCACCCAATTCCCAGCCAGACCTCTCATTCTTTCCGAGTTAAGGTGATCTTCTTTCAATGCCTCATCTTGAAACTCCTTAACTTGCTTCATCACATCGGAGGTCATGATTAATTGATAAGCTTTCACCCGAATCGGTTCGGGCCTTTCCTTTCGGCTAAGGGCATCCGCCACCACATTAGCTTTGTCCGGATGGTAATGGATCTCGCAATCATAATCCTTTATAAGTTCCAACCATCTCCTCTGCCTCATGTTCCGATCCTTTTGCTCGAAGAAATACTTTAAGCTCTTATGATCGGTGAATATGGTGCACTTCGTCCCGTAGAGATAGTGCCTCCAAATCTTTAGTGCAAAGACCACGGCTGCTAGCTCCAAGTCATGAATGGGATAATTAACCTCATGGACTTTCAATTGTCGGGATGCATAGGCTATAACCTTCCCTCTCTGCATTAACACACACCCCAACCCTGAGTAGGAAGCATCAGAATAAACCACCAGATCTTCGCTTCCATCGGGTAATGACAGAACAGGAGCTTGAGTCAGTCTTGCCTTCAGCTCTTCGAACGCCTTCTCTTGAGCTTGACCCCATACAAACTTCACATCCTTTCGGGTCAACTTAGTTAGTGGAGAAGCAATCTTAGAGAAGTCTTGGATGAATCTTCTATAGTAGCCCGCCAAGCCCAAGAAACTACGGATCTCGGATGGCGTCTTTGGTGACTTCCATTGCATAACCGCCTCCACCTTCGCCGGGTCAACCATAATCCCATCAGGATTCACCACATGACCCAAAAACTGAACTTCGCGCAACCAGAATGCGCACTTGGAGAATTTAGCATACAGTTTCTCCCTTCTCAACGCCTCTAGAACCTCCCGAATGTGACCGGCATGCTCAATCTCGCTCTTTGAATAAATCAGGATATTATCAATAAACACAATCACTGATTTATCCAACATAGGCCGACACACACGGTTCATCAGATCCATAAAAGCAGCTGGCGCGTTGGTCAAACCAAAGGACATGACAAGAAACTCGTAATGACCATAACACGTACGGAAAGCTGTTTTAGGGATATCTTGCTCCTTCACCTTCAACTGATGATAACCAGATCGAAGATCTATCCTCGAGAACCAACTAGCACCCTGAAGCTGATCGAACAAATCATCTATCCTCGGTAAGGGGTAGCGGTTCTTCACTGTCAACTTGTTCAGTTCGCGGTAATCAATGCACATCCTCATACTACCATCCTTCTTCTTTACAAATAGGACCGGAGCACCCCAAGGAGAGATACTCGGTCTAATGACCCCTTATCAAGCAGCTCTCGCAGCTGCTCCATCAACTCTTTCATCTCGGTTGGAGCCAATCGATACGGTGCCTTGGCAACAGGTTGGGCACCCGGTATAAGATCAATCTGGAATTCAATTTCTCTGTTAGGTGGCACTCCTGATAAGTCTTCTGGGAACACGTCTGGAAAGTCACACACAACTGGTACATCAGCTAGTTGTGGTGTTGGTGTATCCACATCCTTTACATAAGCCAAGTAGGCGCTACATCCACGCCTCATACACTTTCCCGCCACCGCCATTGAGATCACCTTCGGAATCGTAGTAACCCGATCACCATAAACCGTTACCAAACTTCCGTCAGGCGCTGTCAACCGAACCATCTTCTTGCGACACACAATGTTCGCCTTGAAATCCGCCAACCAATCCATCCCAAGAACCAAATCGAAACCACCCAAGGTCATCACAAACGGTCTAACAGGAAACTTGTGACCCTCAAGTTCCACATCACAATTCTCTATCATCTCAGAAATCCTGGTAGACTTACCTATGGCAGTTTCTACATCAAAAGGCGCATCAACACGTCTACTACTAACAGGCAGCTTAGCACAGAAAGCAGCAGAAATAAAACTCTTACTAGCACCCGAATCAAATAACACAGAAGCTAAAGTCTGGTTCACTAGAAACGTACCGGACACAACGTCAGGGTCCGTCCTAGCCTCCTCCTGTGTCATGGTGAACGCCCTGGCGCTCGCCCTCGGTCCATCACTTCCCGTCTTCTTCACCCTGAACCCTCAGTCCTCGACTTCTTACAATCTCTGCTCATATGACCAGTTTCCCCACAGTTAAAACACTTGCTCGACATGCAATCCTTCGCCATATGCCCTGTCTTCCCACACTTGAAGCACAAGTTTGACCCAAACCTACATTCCCCGCTGTGCTCCCTTCCACACTTGCCACACCTTTTCGACCCCGCACTTGATGTGACCACACGGCGCTCATCCACCCGTGCCTTTTTGTTACCCATCGGGGCATCACCCCGACTAAACCGTTTCCCGTTCCAGTTCCGATCACCACCACCCTTCTTACTTGCTTCAGTCACCACCACCTTCCGCTCATCATACAGCCTCCCTGCCAAATCAACTGCCGACCTAAACGTGCTTGGCCGGGCGGCGATCATATGCCGACGAACATCCACCGGTAAACCCTGAATATACCTCTTGATTTTCCGAGACAGAGGCGTCACCTGATCAGGCACAAGCCGTGCCATTTCGTTAAACTTGGTGGTATACTGCTGGTGTGTCATGGTCCCAGCCTCCAACTGTAAAAACTCCCTTTCCAACTTATCCATTTCTCTGTGAGGACAGAACTCCTCAATCACCATCTTCTTCAACTCGGGCCATTTCATTCTCCCGATCGCCCGATTACCTTCTGCTTGGACAATGTTATCCCACCAACACAGAGCTGAATCCACAAAAGAGTGGGTAGCAAACTTCACCTTTTGGTCCTCTCGACACTCGCTGATATCGAGAACAGCTTCCATTTCCCTCACCCACCGGTGAGCGGCTGCAGCGGTGCCGTTTCCATCAAAAGTAGGGGGCTTACATCTCATAAAAGTCCCATAATTACATCCTCGTGCCGTTTCATGCACATGCTCTTCCTCCTCCTCATCATCATCAGATAGAACCGTTTCCGGCTCTGGTTGTTCCCGTTCTCCAGAGATCTGTTTCTTTCTTTCCTTTCCCCTTCTCGTACAGCCTTAATAACTTCGGTCACCACAGACGGTAAGATCGTCTGCATGACCTGATGGACTTCTTCTACAACAGCCTCTTTTACTGAGGCTCTCAGATTGGCGCTTTCGTCGCCACCCTCCGGATGAGGGATCTCTGGTTCCTCATGAACCACCCTCTCAACTCTGGGTCTCCCTCTCTTAGGTCGCGGTTCAGCACCGTGACCTCCACCCCTAGAAGCTTTCGAAGATCTACCTCCGGCCATCACACGCACACTGAAAGATTCAAACACCAACACGGTCATTCAAGGAAACAACTCAGTTTATGTCAAGTATAGTAAGTCCCTAATTACAATGGCCAGTTGTGATTAGCCACTTACTTTACTCTTCATACCCCAAGTATTACCTGTCCTGACTACATCAGTATTTAAATCTACATATAACACATAACAAATACCATGCGCACATAAAACCGGTTAACTTACGAAAATACCTGATGGCACGCAGCTACTCAGATTGGCATCCCATTCCCATTCCGTCCCATTCTCAGTTTAAGATTAGGTTTATTCTGAAAATTAACCCATTTCACTTAAACTTGGCTCTGATACCAACTTGTAAGGCCCTGTTCCCGAGACGCTTACAGCTGGGTTCTCATCGCATATAAAACATATATTACATTAGTATTTAATAAATCGCAGCGGAAAACTAAAACAAACTTTCATTTCCTTGTAAATGCTTTTGCAAACTAATACAACATTCGTTACAAAAATCGTTTGTTCGCATTACAATGCAAAAACATTAATCAAAAGAATGCCATCCCAAAAGAGCTGAGTAGTCGCCCGTGCCATCCTCAGCAATCATTACCTGCCAACTGGAAACACGTCAAAGTCAGCGTTGCTGAGTGAGTTCTAGTTTTATAATAAAACATACTTTACTTTCATATAAAACCGTTCGTTACTTTTACATGATCACACATCGTACGTACACATAAATAACATCATTATTATCTTCCTTCATTCCTTCTTTCATTACCTTACTTGCGCATCGGACATCATCCCGAACCAATACCATGTGCTACACCCCGGTTAGTCGTAGCTACCGGGCCGAAGTCAACGAATGACAGCTAAACGTATGCCGCGGCACTAGGAGTAACCGTCAGTCTTAGCTACTGGGCCGAAGTCAACGAATGACAGCTAAACGTATGCCACAGTACTAGGGGTGAGCGGTAGAGGTCCTACATTTGGGGTCAATCACCAAAAGGGACCCCGTATCCGATGTGTGCAAGACGTTCATTCGTTCATCATGTTCCTCTTCCTTTATCTTTCACTTTACGTTACATAATACTTCGTTCATTCATCGTAACAAGTAAAGCCACAGGAAAGATACTATACATCATCATAAGGAACATAAACATGCATCAACATCACATCATACATGGCAACATCATACACACACAACATGCAACATCATCACCCTCATCATGCCCAACATGCTTTCTAAGACCTCGATCGTCGTCTTAAAACTCTTATGGGAACCTTTACATCAACACTTACATCTGCACTTTCCCCCGAAAGTCAGAAGTTAATCTACACCTTCCTCGGGTTCAACAGCCCTATTCGAGCGTATGGACACCCCTCAGTCGCATGGCCTCCATGCGACCGAACATCATGCGATTGAACTAATACGGATGAACACCTATGCGAATGAGCATCCAGTCGTGCGAATGGACAATGCGGATGAACACCTATGCGACTGGACCTTCAGTCGTGCGAATGGACCTTCAGTCGCATGACACCCACGCGACTGGCCCTCCAGTCGTGTGAATGAACCCCAATCGTGCGAATGGACCCCAATCGCACCCTAATCGGCCGTATGGCCTCCATTCGGCCTCCAGTCGGTCGCCTAGCCCTAACTGGTGCAGAGTGCAGTTCAACCCGACTGCAGCCGAGGATTTTCGGCCTCCAAACTCATTTAAACCCATTTTAAGCCCAAATCGACCATCCTAACCCTTAGGGATGCATACCATAACATCATTCAAGCACAACCAAGCAAGAAATCAAGTCACAATCGCGTCATACACATACACACACGCATACATACGGGTTTTCACCCAAACGCGAAAAAGAGTTTTCAGATGTATTCCAGCCCCAAAATCGTTTGAAAACAGTAAAAGAGGGGTCCTAGAACTCACCTAAATGAGCACAATGACAAGAGCTTCGACTCGGCTTGCTTCACGACGATTTTGGCGACCCGAACCGACCCGAACCAACACTTTTTCCTCTTTTTCTCCTCTTCTTTCTCTCTTCTCCCTTTATGAAGCTGAAATGTGGATGTGGGGAGAGTGGGCTGCCCTCTCCCTACGTATATCACCACATTCCCAACTTTGCTTCGTTGGCGGGTTTGGTCCCTCGACTTTTGGACTTTATTTTCTTTCCTTTCGCCACCGGCTTCAAAATAATAAATATCCGGGTGTTACAGTTCAATGGTTAAGGTGTAGGTGCTTTAAACATGAGGTCCCGGGTTCGAACCCGGGACCCTCATGTATTTTTAAGGCTTTTAGCCTAAAAACTTATTTTGGAAAAATTCTTAAAAATATAAGAAAATGTGTTTATAAACTCTAAATAATTTTGTGGCCACCGAATAAATTTCTAAAATTATTTAATTAATTATCTATTTCTATATTTTTAAAATGAAAATAATTAGCTACTTTTTAATAGAATAATTCTTTAAAATAAAGGTTATTCTTGGTTTAATCTTATGGAATTCAAATAATATATATTTAAATAGATTTAACATATTGTTTAAACTTACCAAATCATTTATTTATTCAAAATGATATATTTAAATTATTTTTCCTACAAAATAGGCTTTAAATATTGTTGTAATTCACTAAATCCTTATTTATTTAAATAATAAACATATATCATTGTGTAAAATAAGGTTTATTTCAAACATTGCCTTTAAATTATTGTTTAAAACGTGCTTATTTTATTTAGCTATGAAACTTTATTTTTTATAAATCTTACAAAATTATTATAAATGTTGCTTTTATTTCATACCTTTAAATATAATAAAAATATATTGATCTCTAGAAATATAATTGATTCTCATTTGTTAAAATATAAATGTTTGACAAAACCTCAAATACCAAATTAAAACCCTAGTTCTCGTTTAACCATTAAACATATTATTAAACTTAAAAATATTGTAAATGTACATTTTAGGTGCATTGTGAAGGACTACGTTGAAACGACGTTTATTATTCTATTTAATTTTCAAATATATACTTATTGATCAAGTGAGTATTTTTATACCCCTTTTTATATTTTCACACTTTGGGGTAAAACATGTTACCTTATAACCGTTACACTTGTAAAACGTTTGATTCTTGTAAACTTATGGCAATTCACTTGTATGTTGTAGTTAGTTGATCTTTGTAGCTACCATGTAATGTCGATTATATGTACAATCATTAACTATTGCTAGTTTGGCGACGTCATAGATCTATGGGCCTGACAAGCCTACTTGGTTAATCCAAGTACACTTAGCTAATCGTATATACTTGTAAACGTTTGAGACTTGTAAAAAATCTATCAAGGTTTGATTGTGCATTCTGTCTTACATCCCTAGTTACTTTGTTTATTAACTTACAACATGAATTGTCATCTTTTATATACTTATGTATTGAAAACTATAGAAATCTCACCAACATTATTGTTGATCTTTTATTTTTAACATGTTTCAGGAAATGCTCAAGTATGATTACTACTCTTTGAAGCTTATCACATCTAGGATTGGACCTAGAGAAATAAATAGATGAACTTGTCATATTTAACTTTTATACATGATGTTATCTTTGTTTGGGACTTATGCTTGTAACGTTGCAATTGAAACTTATGATTAATATATTTGGAATTAATAATAGCGTTATGTGGCTGTGAACGATCTTAACTCTCATATCTCATCATTTCCACCGTCAAGGTTGGGGTGTGACAGATTGGTATCAGAGCCCATAACTATAGGGATTTAGGTTATTAGAAATGGTGACCTAGACTATAGTTTATGCATGAACCTTATAAAATAATATTATTATTCTTGTAAAAGTATATTGTTTTGCATGCTACATAATGTTATGTCATACTTATGTACAACTTGATGCCTTAGCATAGGATTGCCTTGTAATTATTAAAACATTGTTACTTGTCACCCAATACTTAACTTTGACTCTTTGACTCTCCCCGAACACGAAATCTCTTAATCTTATTCTTGGCGACACGTGGAATCGTATGCTTATGCTTATGACTTGGATCTTTAGACTTTATGTCTAATCTATATAAATCTCATCAAGGTTTTGATTTCATGAACCTAAGGAATATTATGTGACACATAGACACCTGTATCCTGGATTTCCAGGCAAAAGGCCTTCGGGCTAAGGCAAGCATTTTGCATAAATCCTACGGGACTAGTCATGCTTACCTGGGGATTTCTAGGATGAGTGATAAACTATGATCAATATACACAAGTTTCTAAGACAAATGAGTCAATTCACCTTGACGTGTCAACATTTCCAAATGGTAACGCGTTACCAAATGGAATCATTCCATGTACCTTACAACTCTTAGCTTATTCTTGTTTAAACTACCATCCTTTTTTATCCTCATTCCCGTAACTAACTTATTTTGTATCCAGCATGTCTCGTTATCATGGAAAGCGTGGAAGTTCCGACCGCAAGCTTGCAACATTGATCGCCCGACAAATGGCTGTTGTGCTCCCATCCATGGTTGCTAAACTTAATAGAACCCTAATGGCTAATAGCAACAACAACACCAATGGGAACAATAGCGGTGCTCATGGAGAGAATAGCACCAATCAACAAGGGAACACTCGCACCTGCACTTTCAAACACTTTAACTCATGCAAACCCACTAGTTTTAATGGAAAAGAGGGAGCCACTGGACTTCTCGAGTGGTTGAATGTATGGAGAACACGTTCGTCGTTAGCGAGTGCCCCAACGAGTTCATGGTTCGCTATGCTACAAGTGTCCTTCAACAACGGGCACTCACATTGTGAAATAGTGAAAAGAGAAACCGTGGGGCTGAGGGTGCATTGGTGTTTCCCTAGGAAGAATTTAAGGATATCATGATTCAAAAGTTCTGCCTGAGGAGCGAGTTGCAAAAGCTAGAGGAGGAGTTCTGGAACCTCAAACAAGATGGTGGGAATCACTTGGCTTATTCCACCCGTCATCATGAGTTGAGTATGCTCCTACCACACATGGTTGACACCGTGCCCCGTAACAGTGAGAAATTTATCAAGGGGTGCCACCTCAAATTTAAGATGCCATGGTGGGTAGTAGGCCCACAACTTTGGAGGAGGCAATCACTATCACAACACAGCTCACCGAGAATCATATTATAGCTGGCACTATGTCGGCAAAGGGTTCCAAGTCTACTATGAAGGTGACACCCGAGGAAACAAAGGAGGTAAGGGCCGAGTTATCTTCTCAAAACAAGAAGCGTAAGTTCACCCCGACGCATAACTACGCTGTGACCACACCCAATACTCCTCAAAAACAAATGGTGGTTGCAAATCAAGCCCCCGTGGCTAGAGCTTATGCTGGTCCATATCCTATGTGTAACACGTGCAAGTACCACCATGTGAGCAACATTCCATGCCAAGTCTGCTCGTTGTGTGGGAAGTATGGTCATTTGGTGGCTACTTGTCTTCGTGCACCAAACAACATTGCAATGCTTACCAACCGAACCTGTTATAACTGTGGCGAGCCTGGTCATATTCGTCCGTAATGTCCTTGCAATGCGGGAACTATACCACCGGCTCGTGGAAGGGCTTTCAACATCAACGCCAATCAAGCCCAAGCCAACAACGACATGGTGAATGGTACATCATTGAACTTCTTTTAAATCATTTCTTGTCTTATCTGTGTTCATCATACCAATAATAGGTTATTACCAAACAGTTATGTATCTTGTAAATAGTCACTATGCATCTGTATTGTTTGATTCGGGTGCGGATAGGAGTTTCATGTCCTTGGAATTTGAGCCTATACTTTCTAATTCGTGTGTTAATCTGGAAAGATCTTTCACGGTCGAAGTCGCCGATGGAAAATCTGTCATTGTTGACGTCGTAATACGCAATTGTAACTTGAGCCTTAACAAACATAAGTTCTTCATCGATCTTATTCCAATGCAACTGGGAAGCTTTGATGTTATCATTGGCATGGATTGGTTAGCCAAACATTGTGCGAAAATTCTATGCTTTGAGAAGTGCATCCGAATTCTTTTACCGATTGGGGATACTTTGAAAGTCTTTGGGGAGAAATCATCCCAATGACTCAAACTTATGTCTTGCATCAAGGCCCGCATGTGTTTAAGTAAAAACTACATGGCTCTCATGGCATATGTGGTTAATACGAAAGCCAAGGGTAAGGAACTGAAAGACATTCCTGTCATGCGGGACTTTCCCGAGGTATTTCCCGAGGATCTTAAGGGACTACCTCCCATGCGAGAAGTTGAGTTCAGGATTGAATTAATCCCTGGTGCAAACCCAGTGGCTAAATCACCTTATCGTCTTGCACCGTCTGAAATGCAAGAACTAGCTAGTCAACTGTAAGAGTTGACGAATAAGGGCTTCATTCGTCCTAGCTCTTCAACATGGGGTGCACCTGTGCTATTTGTGAAGAAGAAAGATAGTTCATTCCGTATGTGCATCGACTACCGGGAACTCAATAAGCTTACCATAAAAAACCGATACCCTCTTCCTCGAATCAATGATCTCTTTGATCAACTTCAAGGAGCAACCCAATTCTCAAAGATCGATCTACGTTCTGGGTATCATCAATTACGTGTCCACGATGACGACATTCCAAAGACCGTTTTTCATACTCGATATGGACATTACGAGTTCATGGTTATGCCTTTTGGCTTGACCAATGCACCTGCCGTGTTCATGGACCTCATGAATCGAGCATGTAAACCGTATTTGGATAAGTTTGTGATCGTGTTCATTGATGACATTCTTATTTAGTCCAGGACGAAAATCGATCACGAGACGCACTTGAGACAAGTTCTTAGACTTTTGAAGAAGGAGCAATTATACGCCAAGTTTTCCAAGTGTGAGTTCGGGTTAGAAGAAGTGAAATTCTTAGGGCATGTGGTGAATAGCCAAGGAATTCATGCTAGTCCTGCTACAACTAAAAGCCGTGAAGAATTGGAGTGTTCCCACAACACCAACTGAGGTTCGTTTTTTTCTGGGCTTAGTGGGATATTACCGTAGGTCCATAGAGAATTTTTCGAATATTGCTAAACCATTAACGGCGCTAACCCAAAAGAATCGACTCTTTGAATGGGGACCCGAGCAAGAAGAGGCTTTCAAGACATTAAAACGCAAGTTGTTTAACGCTCCTATTCTCACACTTCCCGATGGGAACGATGACTTTACCGTGTATTGCGATGCTTCTAATCAAGGTCTTAGTTGTGTTCGCAGGCAACGAGGCAAAGTCATAGCATACACGTCAAGGCAATTGAAGGTTCATGAAGTGAACTACACAACCCATGATCTTGAACTTGGTGTTGTGGTTTTCGCTTTGAAGATCTGGCGATATTATCTTTGTGGGATGCAATGCATAGTCTACACCGATCATAAGAGTCTCCAACACGTGCTCAACCAAAAGGATCTCAACATGAGACAAAGACGAGGATTGAGTTGATTAGCGACTACGACTATGACATTTGCTATCACCCTGGAAAGGCGAATGTTGTAGTCGACGCGCTGAGTCGCAAGGTCCGCAACAAGACTGTCTCGCTCCAAGAAATCCGAGATCGAAGGCAATGGTTTGATATGCTAGGAGAATTTGATATCGAGATTCATGTGGATGTCAACGAGGCTACTATCATGCTGCAAAACTTAAGGTTTGATAGCGATCTCGAGTTGTGCATTCGTGAAGCTCAACAAGCAGTGTGACATCCGTCACCACAAGGTTTGTCAATTAACGCGGTTTTCGTTAACTTTTCCTTGATCCTTCATTCCTCACCTTTATTAACTCCTTGTGTGGATATCCTACGTGCTTTATTATTTGTGTGCTTGTGTTTCCTTCGTGAACGAGTGCTATGCTTAAAACTTTTACAATTTCATCATTATTATCACTAAATGCATCGTTTTTATATAATAATATTACTATTGATAAAACCATTTTTAAGTACAAATTACCATTTATTACAATTTCGTCATTAATATAACAAACACTTTTAAAGTCGTTTTCAACCGAAACAAACTTTGGGAACTCGAGGGCTAAGTGTGGGGACTAAAATTGACAATTTTCAAACTTGGGCTGGGTATATATACCCCATTCCCAGCCATTCTCCATTCTTCATCTTCTCTTCTTCATTTTTCTTCTTCACTTTACATCTTCTTCTTTGCACCAAAATCACCCCGTTTCGTCTCGTTCTCATCATCTAGACTTCACCTACAACCTAGACTACTCTATCCTTGCAGGTAGACGACCTTGGTTGCCCCTTTCTTGCTCGTTTTACTGCTGTCCATTTCTAGGGTTTCGGGTGTTCGGGTTCAACCCGAACACAAGAGGTCGTGTGGGTGCGTATGATGTCTTTCTGCATGTTCTTCTTGTTTGTGTGTGTTCGTTGTGTGTTTCTGGAAGTCCTCGTGGTGTAAACCCGTGCACAGAGCAGTCGTAGGCTGCTTTGCACTTCTGCAGTCGCGATTCTGCTGTTTGGGCGACTGGGTCAATCATGCGACTGAGTCGTGCGACTGGGTGAGTCGTGCGACTGTGTGTGATGCGTGCGATTGAGTCAATGTGGATGAATGAGGTGTGCGATTGAGTCAATGCGGATGAATGTGTGTGATTGTGCGTGTATTGCACGACTGAATGCCAGTCGCACGAATGGAGGTTCAGTCGTACGAATGAAGTTGATTCGTACGAATGAAGGTTGATTTGTGCGTATGGAGGTTGAGTCGTGCGATTGGGTGCTGTATGGTACGACTGAAAGCCAATCGTGCGAATGAAGGTTCAATCGTACGAATGAAGCTGATTCGTACGATTGAGGGTTGATTCGTACGGATGGAGTGTTGAGTCGAGCATCGGGTCCTGTCGTGTGATTGATGATGCTGTGTGTGTGAATTTCCTTTTGAATGTCGTGTGATGATAAGGTAACATCAACACAAATGTCATTGCTTGACCATAAAGATTAAAGTCAACGCTATCAAGGCCACAAATACTATTCCAAATCAAATCAATCTAACGTTTTACAAATTATCAACAACCGATTTATGATTACTAATATTTAACAAATACTTCTCTTATAATAATGGATCTTTTACACAATATCACTGACAATGGCGATGGTTTCTAGTACTTGGATCTACGTAAGATATAATAAGTGTGTCAGCTTGTGTGTGTGTGTTAGGCGCGACCAAACCGATACAATCCGAATCGACTGAACATTACTATATACTTTTTAACATATCATTAATGTTTAACAATAACTGTCAATAGGTGTTTGACCGTTCTTTGCATACTACACTTGGGAGCTTTGATCATTCATACTTACCACTTAACAAGTGAGTTTCGTGACCCTTTTTTATGCTTATACAACTTTTAAATCATTTACAAACATGGGGGAAAAGTATGCTCACCCGTTTTCTATGCTTTACAACTTACATACAATTTACATACTTGGAATCAACGTGATACTCTTTTGTGAGTACTTATCTGATACATGCTTGGGTCTGCTGTGTGGTTCTTTCTTTACAACCATTTAATTCCAGTGTGGGAACCGACGGATAGGTATTGGTAGTACTACTGGGTTGACACCCCCACCCTCGTTTGTTGGTATACTAGTTAGTACTAACAGTCGCCAGGAACGGGCCTTGGGTGAATATATTCCAACAAGATTCTTTGTGTACGTCGTTAGGTTTGGTTGTACAGCTCATGTCATGTGATTTTGCTTACTTATAACTTTATTCACGGTATTCCGCCACAACTATTATACAACATCAATTACTTATTTACATTTAAACCTGCGAGCTCATCAACAATTTTGTTGATCATTTTGAGCATATCTTTTTAGGTGATCATGCTAATTGAAGATCTAGGTGTGCTGCCTTTGTGAAGACCCTAGGATGCATTTGGAGTCTAAACTTTGTCTTTTGGAAAACTTCGTTGTAGTTGCTTTAAACATCATACTTTTGTAACTTGTTCCCGGGTTGTGGGAATTGCATACAATGTTATCTTCTTTGTTTACGTGAATCATGTATCATGTTATGCTTATGGATATGTTGTTGTGAATATTACAAGTCCCCTTGTTGTCTGGTGTCGTCATGACATGCTTGTCATCATTTATTATATTACATCTTTATCGCTTACCATGAGTTATGACGATCCCGTCTCGTTACATCCCCGTGTTTCCGCTCTTAGCGGGGGTGTGACAAGAAGCGTTAACTGACGAAGGGAAAGATGAAGATTTGATGTCTAACGTTCGGTCTCAACTGGAGACAAAACCGAACGACATGTGGTACTTCTTGAATCGACTTTGGATCCCGAATCGTGATAACCTTCGACACTTCATTATGAACGAAGCTCATCAAACTCGATATTCCATTCATCCTGGCTCCAATAAGATGTACATGGACCTTCGTGGTCAATATTGGTGGCCTGGAATGAAGAAAGATATAGCGTCTTATGTTTCCAAGTGTCTCACGTGTGCAAGAGTCAAAGCCGAGCATCAGCGACCAAGTGGTTACTTGAACAACCCGAAATCCCTATGTGGAAATGGGAACATATATCCATGGATTTCATAACAAATTACCTCGTACTCCTCGTGGTCATGATAGCATACAGATCATTGTTGACCGTTTGACCAAGATGGCACATTTCATACCCATACGAGATACATACAAAGTTTCAAGGCTGGCTCGCATCTACATTGACGAAATTGTAAGTCGTCATGGCGTGTTGTTGTACATCATATCCGACCGAGACGCTCGTTTCACTTCGCACTTTTGGTCGTCTATGCAAGAACTCTTGGGTACTCAATTGGATTTAATATGGCTTACTATCCTCAAACTGATGGTCAAACCGAACAACCAATTCAAACCCTCGAGGATTTTCTACGACTATGTGTCCTTGAATTTGGTGGTGATTGGGATACGCATTTACCACTCGTGGAATTTTCGTATAACAATAGTTATCACTCGAGTATCAAGATGGCACCGTTTGAAGCACTCTATGGTCGCAAATGCCGATAACCGATCTGCTGCACCGACATTGGTGAAAATTTCATCACTGGTCCTGAACTTATACAAGAAACGACCGATAAAGTCTCCACAATCCGCAAGAACCTTGAAGTGGCAAGAAGCCGACAAAAGAGATGCCGATAAACGTCATAAGCTCTTGGAGTTCCAAGTTGGTGACATGGTTCTTCTTAAGGTTTCACCGTGTAAAGGTGTTGTTCGCTTTGGAAAGAAGGGTAAACTAGCTCCAAGATTTGTAGGACCTTTCAAAATCCTGAAAAGGGTTGGGAAAATGGCTTATAAACTGAAACTACCTTCCGACCTTAGTGGAGTTCATCCTGTGTTCCATGTCTCAAATTTGAGAAAGTGTTTGGCCGACGAGAGTCTGCATGTTCCACTGGAAGACATTCAGATCGACGAGTCATTGCACTTTGTTGAGAAACCTGTTGAAATTATGGATTGCATCATGAAGAAAACTAGAACCACAACTACTCCAATTGTCAAGGTTTGTTGGGAGAATAAGTGTGGAGCTGAGTTCACTTGGGAGTGTGAGGATCATATGAAGGAGAGATACCACATTTGTTCGCCTAGTTCATTCTTAATTTCTGGACGAAATTCTTTTAAGTTGGGGAAACTGTAACATCTTGTAATTTTGAGTTAATTTAAAGTTAGCTTTGTTAATTCTTGTAAGGGCCTTTATTGTTATACATGAAACTTATGGGTTGCTTATGCATATTGCTTTAATTTGTCTTTTAATCCTTTAAGATTATAATGATTATTATTATATAATAAACAACAACAACAACAACAATAATAATAATAATAACAACAACAACAACAATAATAATAATAATAATAATGATACTAATAATAATAAGTTTTACAAGTTAGAAAGTTAAATTATATAGACTTAGAGTTATTTAAGTCCAAGGGGTGAGTATGTTAATTTTAAAACTTTAAATGGGAGTATTGTGCATAAAATAATAAAAAAACGAAACTACAGAGACCTAATCTATAAATAATTGAAACTGCTCCCTCTTTTCCCCTTTTGAATCGATTTTCCGGCCGCCGGCCGGCATAACTCCGGCGCGGTGCCGCCGAGCCCAAATCCCCTCAGAACCACTCTGTGACATTCGTCACCACAAGGTCTGTCAATTAACACGGTTTCCGTTAACTTTTCTTGAACGTTGATTCCTTATCCTTATAAACTATTCGTGTGGATATCATTCTTGCTTTATCATCTTTATGCTTGTGCTCTCATCGTAAACGTATGCTATGTTTAAAACTTTTACAATTTTCATCATCGTTATCACTAAATATATCATTTTTTATATAATATTATTATCATTAATAAAACTATTTTTAAGTTACCAATACCATTAATTATATTTTTATCATTAATATAACTAGCCTATTAAAGTCGTTTTCAACCGAAACAAATTTGAGAACTCGGGAGGCTAAGTGCAGGGACCAAATGTGATATTTTGCCAAACTAGGGCTGGGTATATAAACCCCATTTCCAGCCCTAGCCTCCATTACATCTTCTTCTTCATCTTCTTCTTCTCCACTTTTTCTCCTCCTCCTTCCACCAAACTGCCCATTTTCTTCGCGTTTTCACCGGCAAGACCTTGGCTACAGCTGAGTCTACTTCTTTCTTGCAGGTAGACGACCTTGGTCGTCCCTTTTCTTGCTTGTTTACTGTTGTTTTTTAGGTTTTCAGGTGCTCGGGGCCAACCCGAGCACATGAGGTCATGTGGATGCGTGTGATGCATTTCGGCATGTTCTTCTTGTTTAGGTATGTTTGAAATGTGTTTTTGGAAGTCCTTGTGGTGTAAATCTCGTGCACGGAGCATCCAAAGGCTGCTCTGCACTTCTGCAGTTGCGAATCTTCTATTCTGACGACTGGGTCTGCCGTGTGACTGAGCCGTGCGACTGAGCCGTGCGACTGAGTCGTGCGACTGAGTTGTGGGACTGGGTGTGTCGTGCGACTGTATGTATGTGTACGATTGAGTCTATGCAGATGAATGTTGCGTGCGATTGAGTCAATGCGGATGAATGTGTGCGATTGTGCGTGTATCGCATGACTGAATGCCTAGTCGCACGAATGGAGGTTCAGTCGTACGAATGAAGCTGATTCGTATGAATGAAGGTTGATTCGTGCGTATGGATGTTGAGTCGTGCGATTGGGTGCTGTGTGGTACGACTGAATGTTGAGTCGCACGAATGAAGGTTCAATCGTACGAATGAAGCTGATTCGTACGAATGAGGGTTGATTCGTGCGGATGGAGTGTTGAGTCGTGCGTCTGGTCCTATCGTGCGATTGGAGTTGTTGTGTATGAGTTTCTTCTGTGTGTGGTGTGTGTTTGTCGTGTGATGTTAAGGTGACATCGACACAGTTATCATTACTAATGACAATATTTCAGTTAACACTATCAAACTTATTGATGCTATTCCAAATCAAATCAACATAACATTTTACAATTATCACCAACCAAATTGTAACCACTAATATTTACTAAGCATTTCTCTAGTAACAATGACACTTTTACACAAATATCATCGGCAATGGCAACGATTTCTAGTACTTGGATCTACATAAGATCTAATACGCATGTTTGCTTGTATGTGTTCCACGCGACCGAACCAATACAACCCGAACCGACTAAACGTTGCTATTTACTTTATACATATCACTAATGCTTAACTATAACTGTTAATAGATGTTTGATCATTTATTGCATACAACATTTGGAACTTTGATCATTTATATTTACCACTTAACAAGTGAGTTTCGTGGCCCCTTTTTATGCTTATACAACATTTCAATCATTTACAAACATGGGGGAAAAGTATGCTCACCCATTTTCTTCATGTTGTACAACTTACATACAATTTACATACTTGGAATCAACGTGATACTGTTTTGTGAGTACTTATATGATGCATGCTTGAGTTCATTGTGTGGTAATTTCTTTACAACCATTCAATTCCGGTCTTGGAACCGACGGATTGGTATTGGTAGTACTACTAGCTTGACACCCCCACTCTTGTTTGTTGGTATACTAGTTAGTACCAACAGTGGCCAGGAACGGACCCTTGGGTGAATATATTCCAACAAGATTCTGTGTGTACCTTATCAGGTTTGGTTGTGAAGCTCATTTGTCATGTGATTTTGCTCACTTATAACTGTATTCACGGTATTCCGCAGAACTATCATGCAGCATCAGTTTACTTATTATTTTAAACCTACGAGCTCACCAACAATTTTGTTGACCATTTTGTGCATATCTTTTCATGTGATAACGCTAATTGAAGATCTAGGAGTGCTGCCTTAGTGGAGACCCTAGGATGCATTTTTGAGACTATACAATACTTGACAAACATTCTTTTGAAACATTGTTGGTCTGCTTAAACATTTTCATCCTTTTGGATACTTTTTCCCGGGTTGTGGGAATTTCATTTCTATGATACTTCTTTTGGTTATGTGATTTATTTACAATGTTTATGCTTATGGCTTTGTTGTCGTGAATATTGACTAAACACGTCAGAAGTCTCCTTTGTGTTGGGTGTCGTCATGACACGCTTTATCATTTATTTATATTGCATCTCTATTGTTACAATGTGTTATGACGATCCCGTCTCGTTGCATCCCCGTGTTTCCGCTTTTAGCAGGGGTGTGACAGACTGGTATCAGAGCCATTGGTTATAGAGAATTAGGCAATTCACTTGATCTAAACTATAACCTAGGAACCTTCATGTAGAATTGCATGCTAGGGTTGCTTGCATTTTATATCTCATTTATGTTCCCCTTTTCTTGTTCATTTATCTATCTGTCGTGTGATCTTTTCACCCTATAAGAGAGCCCTTATGCTCACTCCTTATGGGATGCTTCTACTGGATCTTCCGTTCCCTCTGCGCGTCGAGTTGTTTTATCAAACTCGGGTATTAAACCCGAAGAGATCTTCACAGATCATGCGATTGCGCTTGACCATGGACACTAGGATTGACCCTGAGGAGGTTATGTCTGAAACCTCGAAAGAGGAGGAGATAGACAACCTTCGCTAGACTAAACTTGATTATATGCATGGATTTGCAATTATTATGATGGACTACTGTTGGAACATTACCAATTTATGGTGTGAGAACTACACGACTTGCATGTGATGTGTGGTAACAATAAGTGTGATATTAACTTGGAATGCTGGACTTTGATGAGTGGTATGGATGATATACTTTGAAATGGTTAAAGCTTATGTGTTTACTACTTTTATGATTAGAAAATGCCGCCTCGAAGAGTTACCCGCAGCAACAGTAGCGGAAGTGAAGCCCCGAGGGGCAGAGGCAGAGGCAGAGGTAGAACACCAAGAGCAAGTGATGGCCCTGCTAGTAACATTCAGGGAATAGGAAACTCTGACATGGCAGCTTTGATCGCTCAACAGCTGGCCGCACTGATCCCGACTATAGTGGCCCAAGTGAGCGATGCTCTCCAGAATCACCACCCCCACGGGGATGGTGGTAATGATAATGAGGATAATGGAGAAAAAGGTCAAGGTGGGATTGAAACTGAAGAGGGAAGTGGGAACCCGACTGGGAACGAGACTAATCAGGAAACCGGGAATGGTGGAACTACCGGTAATGAGACTAGGGTTGTTAGTACAAGACGGGGATGTTCATACAAGGAATTTGTGGCTTGTAAACCGAAAGAATTCGATGGAAAAGGTGAATCGATAGCCCTAATCAGATGGCTTGAGAAGATGGAGGCAGTGATCGATATCAGCGAGTGCCTCGACAGCCTATAAATCAAGTATGCCATGTGTTCACTATAGGGCAAGGCACTAACTTGGTGGAACACCCAGGTTCAGGCTAGGGGAAGAGAATCAGCGATACAGATATCATGGATGAGTTTAAGGCCCTAATCACTAAGCAGTACTGCCCCCTCAATGAGATGCAGAAACAGGAGCATGAATTCTGGAATCATGCTATGGTGGGGGCCGGGCATGCAGCTTACACTGATCGATTTCACGAGTTGGAAAGACTGGTTCCACATCTAGTGACTTCGGAATCCAAGAGAATCGAGAGGTATATTTGGGGACTTGCGCCTCAAATCCGGGCGATGGTAACAACAGCTGCTCCTCCTATGATCCAGAGTGTAATTCTAAAGGCTAGCGCTCTGACAAACGAGATGGTGAGAATAGGAGTCTTGGGAAGAGGAGCAGAGAAAAGAAAGGATGTTGGGGAAATGAGCTGGCCGAATGCCGGGAAATTTGACAAAAGGGCCAAGACAACCAGAAATTTTGTGGTCGTGACGCAAGGCAAGAGAGAGTACGTAGGGCCGCACCCCAAGTGTGATAGGTGCAACTTCCATCATCCCCCAGGAATGTCGTGTCGGGTGTGCGTGAACTGTAGACGCCCGGGGCATCTAGGGAGAGACTATAGAGGAGCGCCAAATCTGGTGGCACCGGTCAACGTGGTTAACCCCGCCGGAATGTAGGGTCTGTTATGAGTGTGGAAGCCCTGACCACTGTAGAAACATGTGCACCAGACTGAATCGGGCGCCGGGTCAGCAAGGGAACAATCAATAATATGTGATGGCCTTAGCTGGAAATCAAGGCCCAGCAAATCAAGGAAATGCAGCTCGGGGACGCGCATTCGTCATCGGAGTAAACGATGCCTGTCAGGACCCGAATGTTGTCACGGGTACGCACTTACTCAATAATCACTTCGTATCTATATTATTTGATACGGGGGTAGACAATAGCTACATATCTTCTGAGTTTGTGCATTTGCTCGATTTGAGTCCTAGTAGGCTAGAAACTAGCTACTCCGTAGAAATGGCCAATGGTAGGGTTGTACAGGCCGATGCAATCATTAGAAGGTGCTCGATGATATTGGAGAACCATGCCTTCGATATAGACTTGATACCCTTTGAGTTAGGGAGTTTCGACGTGATTGTGGGAATGGATTGGTTGTCGAAACATGGAGCTGAGATTGTCTTTCGGGACAAAGTAGTACGAATCCCCATGTCAAACGGGGAGGTGCTCAGAATTTAAGGAGAACGACCGGGAAGAAACCTAAAGCTTATCTGCTGCATGAAAGCACGCCAAAGTTTATGGAAGCAATGCTACACGTTTCTGGCTCACGTAGTAGAAAAGAAGGAAGAGGAGAGAAAATTGGTAGATATTCCAGTAGTACGGGACTACCCAGATGTATTTCTTGATGACTTGTCTGGTTTGCCTCCTCCACGACAAGTGGAATAAAATATAGATTTGGTTCTTGGAGCTACACTGGTGGCAAAGACGTCATATTGGTTAGCACCATCAGAAATGCAAGAGTTATCCAGTCAATTACAAGAAGTACTGGAGAAGGGTTTTATCCGGTCGAGTCACTCACCATGGGGAGAACCGCTGTTATTTGTCAAAAAGAAAGATGGGTTGATCCGAATGTGTATCGATTACCGCGAGTTGAACAAATTAATCGTGAAGAATCGGTATCCTCTCCCCAGGATTGACGATCTGTTTGACCAGCTGCAAGGAGCTTCATATTTCTCTAAGATCGACCTTCGTTCTGGATATCATCAACTAAGGGTTTTCTAGGATGACATTCTGAAAACAACGTTTAGAACTCATTATGGGCAATATGAGTTCTTAGTCATGCCGTTCGGGTTGACTAACGCACCAGCTGTGTTTATGGACCTAATGAATCGGGTGTGTAAACCTTATTTGGATAAGTTTGTTATCGTATTCATAGATGATATACTTATCTACTCCCGATCGAAAGGGGATCATGAAGAACACCTCTGGGCAATACTGGAACTGTTACGGGAAGAGAAACTTTTTTCCAAGTTCTCAAAGTGTGAATTTTGGTTGCGAGAAGTGAAATTTTTGGGGCATGTGGTGAATAAGGATGGGATTCATGTAGATCCCGGTAAGATTGAAGCGGTGAAGAAATGGGAAACACCCCAGACACCTTCAGAGATACGGCAATTCTTAGGATTGGCCGGATACTATCGACGTTTCATCGCGAATTTTTCAAAGATCGCTCAACAGTTAACACTGCAGACTCAGAAAGACAAGAAGTTTGATTGGGGAGATGCACAAGAACAAGCGTTCCGAACGTTGAAAGAAAAGTTGTGCAATGCACCGATATTGTCCCTCCCAAACGGAAATAATGATTTTGTGGTGTACTGTGATGCTTCACACCAAGGATTGGGATGTGTGCTAATGCAAAAGGATAAGGTGATTGCCTACGCTTCGCGACAACTTAAGGTGCACAAAAAGAACTATACAACTCATGATCTGGAGTTGGGCGCTGTAGTATTTGCACTTAAGATATGGAGGCATTATCTGTATGGAACCAAATGCATCATCTACACAGATCATAAGAGCCTCCAACATATCCTGGATCAGAAGGAACTTAATATGTGTCAGCAACGTTAGGTAGAACTACTTAGTGACTACGATTGTGAAATCCGGTATCATCCGAGGAAAGCGAACGTGGTGGCTAATGCTCTAAGTCGCAAAGAACGTGTGAAACCACTATGTGCACAAGCGTTGGGACTGACCATTCAAAAGAATTTGAAAGCTCAGATCCAAATTGCACAAAATGAGGCGTTGAAAGAAGAAAACCTTGCGGGAGAAGAGTTTCGAGGGTTGGATAAACAAATGAGTTGCAAGGATGATGGTATACAGTACTTCATGGATCATATATGGGTACCCAGATGGGGAGGTGTACGTACCTTAGTCATGGATGAAGCACACAAGACACGATATTCTGTCCATCCTGGTGCAGATAAGATGTACCACGATCTTAAGGATCTGTACTGGTGGCCAGGCATGAAGAAAGACATTGCTATGTACGTAAGCAGATGCTTAACATGCTCGAAAGTTAAGGCTGAACACCAGAAACCATCGGGATTATTACAGCAACCAGAGATTCCCGAGTGGAAATGGGAAAACATAGCCATGGATTTTCTTACCAAACTCCCTAGAACGAGCAGCAGGCATGACTCGATATGGGTCGTAGTGGATCGGATGACGAAGTCAGCTCACTTCTTGTCGATCCGAGAAGACTACAAAATAGAGAAGTTGGCGAGATTGTACATAAAGGAGGTCGTGACAAGACACAGAGTGCCGGTGTCGATTATATACGACCGTGACAGCCGATTTACTTCACGATTTTGGTAGACACTGCAGAAAGCGATGGGCACTCGATTAGATATGAGTACCGCCTATCACCCACAAACAGACGGCCAAAGTGAACGAACTATACAAATGTTGGAAGACATGCTGAGGGCGTGTGTAATCGACTTTGGTGGTAGTTGGAACACTCATCTACCACTGATTGAGTTCTCTTACAACAACAGTTACCATACGAGCATTGGATGTGCTCCATTCGAAGCATTGTATGGAAGGAGATGCAGATCTCCCGTTTGTTGGGCGGATATTGGTGAAAGCCAGTTAACAGGCCTAGAGATTATCCAAGAAACAACCAACAAGATTTTCCAAATAAAGGACCGACTAAAAGCTGCCAGAGATCGCCAAAAGTGCTATGCCGACCACCGTCGGAAGCCTCTAGTTTTACTCAAAGTCTCTCCTTGGAGGGAATCATTCGATTTGGAATGAAAGGGAAGTTAGCTGTAACATCTTGTAATTTTGGTTAACTAATAGTTAATCTCGTTTATTCTTGTAAGGACTATTAATGCTTTTTCATGAAACTTGTGGGCTATTGTGTTTATCTATTAGTAGGTCTTTAATCCTTTAATGTAAAAGATTATAGTTTATCTATTAAATTGAACATAAAAATAAATAATAAGGGTAAATAATATCTAATAATAAAAATAATAACAATGTTAATAATAAAAATAATATTAATAATAATAACAACAATAAATGATAACTATAATGATAATAATTTATAAAAAATTTTTAAACTTAAAAATGTTAAAACTTAAAGTAATTAGGTTGAGGGGGGTGTTTTGTCATTTTAGAAACTTAATATGGGAGTTTTTGCATAAAATAATAAACATTTATAACTTGAGGGACCATTTCTGTAAATTCTTAAAACATAACCCAAACCCCCCGCCCAACCCCCTTTTCCAGCCAACTGTCCGGCCAACCTCCGGCGGCTCTCCGACCACCCAAAACCATCAAACATGGCGTTTACCGAATCCAAAATCATCCCCAAACCGTCCTAACACATGTTCGAACCGTTATACATCAAATAATTTACATTTAAACGCCGGTTACTAAGCTCAATCGATTACATAACCGATACCTTTAATATTCGGGCCGTTCAATCATTTAAGCTCAATAATAACCAAAGTAAATGGATCCTAATCGAACGTTAAACTAATCCTAAACTACTGCCGAACTCAATTCCAACTAAAGCATGCCAGAACCTTTCATTCGATTCACTTGTCATCGCGAACCTGCAACTCAATCAAAACCAATTGTCCAAGCATCATAAACAGAAATTGACAGAGGGCTTTCCATATCTAGTACAATTGGAAGCCTCCTGTGCAATTAATTTGTTTATAATCAACATTGAGCATCAATCAAGCAATACTTAGGTCGCGACCTGTTCATCATCGTTTCTTGTGGCCTACGCTTCAATACCGGGTAATTAAAAGCACCTACATACTCGACTTTACATGGGGAGTGAAAGCCCCATGGTCATTGGCCTTAACAACAACGAATTGACCTTCAATTTGATCCAAGAACATTCTAGGGTTCCTAGAATTGGAGGCTGTTCTGGGTGTTGTGTTCTTAAAGTTTTGAAACCGGAAGTTAGCACGGCAACTACCCTGGTTCACTGGTTAAGGCTTCTCCCCACATCCATGAGGTCCCGGGTTCGAACCCGGGCAACCTCATCTTTTTTTCTTAAAAAGGCTTTTTGGCCTTAAAATAGTTATGGAAAATTTATAATAATTATAAAAATAACTTTTATAAACTCCAAATATTTTTAAAATCATCTAGCTAATTTTCTTGAAATTTATTTTAATATAATTATTAGTTATTTTAAACAAATGATATAACTAGTGCAATTTTTGGTAAAATAGATTTTAAATATTGTTTTACTTATTAAAACATTATTTGTTTAAATAACAAGTATAAATTATTGTTTAAAACGTGCTTATTTTATTTAGCGATGAGACTTTATTTTTATCACAAACTTTATAATGAACGTTACTCTTATTTCACATCTTTATATAAAATATAAATATATTGTTCCCAAGAAAATATAATTGATATCCATTTGTTAAATATATTTGGCAAAGCCTCAAACATCAAATTGAACTTTAGTTCACGTAAATTCGCTAAACTTATTACAATTAAACTTTAACGTTGTAAATATATTTGTTTTAGGTGCATTGTGAAAGACTACGTTGAACCGTTGATTATATTTTCATATTAATCATCAAATATATATTATTTGATCATATGAGTATTCTATACCCCTTTTTTTCCTATTTTCACACTTTGGGGTGAAACATGTTAACTTATATTATTGCACTCGTAGACTTATTTGAGACTTGTAAACCTATGGCAATTCATCTTGTAAAAGTTGTGGTTAGTTGAACTTTCGTGATTACCATGTTATGGCGTTATATGTACAATCATTAACTATTGCTAGCCCAGCGAAGTCATAGATCTATGGGCAAGACAAGCCTGCCTTGGTTAATCCAAGTACACTTAGCTGATCCTATAAACTTGTAAACGTTTGAGACTTGTAAAACTTTGTCGAGGTTTGATTGTTGCATTGATCATAACATCCCTAATCACTTTATTCACTAATTTATGACTTGAATTGCCATCTTTTATATAATCTATGTATTTAAAACTATGGAATGCTCACCAACATTATTGTTGACCCTTTATTTTTAACATGTTTCAGGAAATGCCCAAGTTTGATTATCTACACATTGAAGCTTGCACATCTAGGAATGGACCTATATTAATAAATAAAATAGAATTAATTGTTACATTTTACGTTATGTTTTTATATCCTTTGAGACTTATATTTGTAATGTGACAAATGAAACTTATGTGTGAAATATATTTGGATTATTAATAGCGTTATGTGGCTATGAACGATCTTAACTCTCACTCCTCGACGTTTCCGCCGTCAAGGTTGGGGTGTGACAGATTGGTATCAGAGCCCATAACTATAGGGATCTAGATTATTAGAAATGGTGACCTAGGCTATAGTATGCATGAACCTTATAGAATTATATTTCTATCTTGTAAATTATATACTTTCATGCTACATAATGTTATGCCTCTTATGTGCAATTTGATGCCTTAGCATAGGATTGCCTAAACATTGTTATTTGTCTCCCTAAACTTAACTTTGACTCTTTGACTCCCCCCGAACATAAACTCTCTTAATCTTATTCTCGTCGACACGTGGAATCTTATGCTTATGTTATGACTTGGATCTTTAGACGTTATGTCTAATCTATATAAATCTCATCAAGGTTTTGACTCTATGAACCTAAGAAATATTGTGTGACACATAGACACCTGTATCTGGTTTTCCTGGCAAAAGGCCTCGGGCTAAGGCAAGCATATCGCATAAGTCCTACGGGACTAGTTATGCTTACCTGGGGATTTCTGGGATGAGTGATAAACTATGGTCAACATACACAAGTTTCTAAGGTAAATGGGTCAATTCACCTTGACGTGTCAATGTTTTCAAATGGTAATGCGTTACCAAATGGAAACATCCCGTGTACCTTAAAACTCTTAGCTTATCTTTGTTAAACTACTATCCTCTGTTATCCCCGCTCCTGTAACTCATTTTTGTATATCCAGCATGTCTCGTCACCATGGAAAGTGTGGAAGTTCCGACCGTAAGCTGGCTGCCATGATTGCGCGACAAATGGCTGCCGTTTCTCCCGACTATGGTGGCTGAACTCAATAGCACACTAATGGCTAATAGCAACAACAACAACATCAATGGGAACAATAGTGGTGCTAATGGAGACAATAGCAACAATCAAAATGAGAACAATCAACAAGGGAACAACCGTACTTGCACCTTCAAACACTTTAACTCGTGCAAACCCACTAGCTTTAGTGGAAAAGAAGGAGCCACTGGACTTCTCGAGTGGTTTGAAAGTATGGAGAATACGTTCATTGTTAGCGAGTGTCCCAACGAGTTCAAGGTTCGCTATGCCACAAGTGTTCTTCAACAACGAGCACTCACATGGTGGAATAGTGAGAAGAGAAACCGTGGAACTGAGATTGCTTTGGCCTTGTCCTGGGAGGAGTTCAAGGAGGTTATGATTCAAAATTTTTGTCCAAGGAGCGAGTTACAAAAGCTAGAGGAGGAATTCTGGAATCTCAAACAAGATGGTGGGAATCATTTGGCTTATTCCACCCGACATCATGAGTTGAGTATGCTTCTACCTCACATGGTGGACACCGTGCCCCGTAACATTGAAAATTTATCAAGGGGGTGCCACCTCAAATTCAAGATGCTGTGGTGGGGTAGTAGGCCCACAACCTTGGAGGAGGCGATTACTATTACTGCACAGCTCACCGAGAATCATATAAGAGCTGGCACGATGTCGGCAAAGGGTCCAAGGCTATAGCGAAGGTGACACCTGAGGCAACAAAGGAGGTAAAGGCCGAGTCATCTTCTCAAAACAAGAAGCGTAAGTTCACCCCGACACGCAACTACGTTGTGACCGCCCCTAATGCTCCTCAAAAACAAATGGTGGTTGCGAATCAAGCTCCCATGGCTAAAGTTTATGCTGGTCCACATCCTATGTGTAACACGTGCAAGTACCATCATTCAAGCAACATTCCATGCCGAGTTGCTCGCTGTGTGGAAAGTATGGTCATTTGGTGGCTACCTGTCTTCGTGCACCAAATAACACTGCCATGCTTACCAACCGACCTGCTACAACTGTGGCGAGGCTGGCCATATTCGCCCTCAATGTCCTCGCAATGCGGGAACTATGCCACCGGCTCGTGGAAGGGCTTTCAACATCAACGTCAACCAAGCACAAGCCAATAACGACGTGGGAATGGTACGTCGTTGAATTCCTATTAACCTTTCTTGTCTTGTAAAAAATTCCTATCTATGTTCATCATACCAATAATAGATTGAAACTAAACAGGTATGTATCTTGTAAATAATCGTATGCATCTGTATTATTGATTCGGGTGCCGATAGAAGTTTCGTGTCTCTGGAATTCGAACCTTTACTTTCTAAACGCGCGTCAACCTAGAAAGATCTTTCACGGTCGAGGTCGCCGATGGAAAATCTATTGTCGTTGATGTCGAAATACGTGACTGCACCTTGAGCCTTAACGAACACGAATTCTTCGTCAACCTTATTCCCATGCATCTGGGAAGCTTTGATGTTATCATTGGCATGGATTTGTTAGCCAAACACCGTGCGGAAATTCTATGTTTCGAGAAGTGTATCCGAATTCCGTTACCGACTGGAGATACTTTGAAGGTCTTTGGGGAGAAATCATCCCAAAGACTCAAACTCATGTCTTGTATCAAGGCTCGCAAGTGCTTAAGTAAAAACTACATGGCTTTCATGGCATATGTAGTTAATACGAAAGCCAAGGGTAAGGAGTTGAAAGACATTCCTGTTGTGCGAGACTTTCCCGAGGTTTTCCCGAGGATCTTAAAGGGTTACCTCCCGTGGAGAAGTTGAGTTCAAGATTGACTTAATCCCTGGCGCAAACCCTGTGGCTAAATCACCTTACCGCCTTGCACCGTCTGAAATGCAAGAATTAGCTAGTCAATTGCAAGAGTTGACCGATAAGGGTTTCATTCGCCCTAGCTCATCATCGTGGGGTGCACCTGTACTGTTTGTGAAGAAGAAGGATGGTTCATTTCGTATGTGCATCGACTACCGGGAACTCAACAAGCTTACTATCAAAAACCGATACCCTCTTCCTCGAATCGATGATCTCTTCGACCAACTTCAAGGGCAACTCAATTCTCAAAAATTGATCTACGTTCTGGTATCATCAACTACGTGTTCACAATGATGACATTCCAAAGACCGCTTTTCGTACTCGATATGGGCACTACGAGTTCATGGTTATGCCTTTTGGTTTGACCAATGCACCTGCCGTGTTCATGGATCTCATGAATCGAGTATGTAAACGTATTTGGATAAATTCGTAATCGATTCATTGATGACATTCTTATTTATTCCAAGACGAATGTCGATCACGAGACACACTTGCGACAAGTTCTTGAACTTTTGAAGAAGGAGAAATTGTACGCTAAGCTTTCCAAGTGTGAATTTTGGTTGGAAGAAGTTCAATTCTTAGGACATGTGGTGAATAGCAAGGTATTCACGTTGATCCTGCTAAGATGTTGAAGCGGTGAAGAATTGGTGCATTCCCACAACCCAACCGAGGTTCGTTCTTTTCTGGGTTTAGCGGGATATTACCGTAGGTTCATAGCGAATTTCTCGAAGATTTCTAAACATTAACGGCTCTAACCCAAAAGAATCGACTCTTTGAATGGGGACCCGAGCAAGAAGAGGCTTTTGAGACATTGAAACGCAAGTTGTGTAACGCTCCTATTCTCACACTTCCCGATGGAAACGACGACTTCATTGTATATTGTGATGCTCTAATCAAGGTCTTGGTTGTGTTCTCATGCAACGAGGCAAAGTTATAGCATACGCGTCGAGGCAATTGAAGGTTCATGAAGTGAAACTACACAACTCATGATCTTGAACTTGGTGCTGTGGTTTCGCGTTGAAGATTTGGCGACACAACTTATATGGGATGCAATGCATAGTCTACACCGATCATAAGAGTCTCCAACACGTGGTCAATCAAAAGGATCTCAACATGAGACAAAGACGATGGATAGAGTTAATTAGCGACTGCGACTGCGATATTCGCTACCATCCTGGAAAGGCGAATGTTGTAGCCGACGCGCTAAGTCGCAAGGTTCACAATAAGACTGTCTCGCTTCAAGAAATTCGAGATCAAGGCAATGGTTTGATACGCTAGGAGAATTTAATACCGAGATTCATGTGGATGTCAACGAGGCTACTATCATGCCAAAACATAAGGATCGAAAGTGACCTCGAGTTGTGCATTTGCGAGGCCAAACAAGCGGCACGTACTGACGAAGGGAAGGATGAAGATTGATGCCTAATGTTCGGTCACAACTGGAAACAAAACGAATGGCATGTGGTATTTCTTGAATCAACTTGGATCCCGAATCGTGACAACCTTCGACATTCATTATGACGAAGCTCATCAACCCGATATTCCATTCATCCTGGCACCAATAAGATGTACATGGACTTGCGTGGTCAATATTGGTGGCCTGGAATGAAGAAAGATATCGCGTCTTATGTTTCTAAGTGTCTCGCGTGTGCAAGGGTCAAAGCCAGCATCAACGACCAAGTGGTTTACTTGAGCAAACTGAAATCCCTATGTGGAAATGGGAACATATATCATGGATTTCGTAACAAAGTTACCTCGTACACCTCGTGGTCATGATAGCATATGGGTCATCGTTGACCGTTTGACCAAGACAGCACATTTCATACCCATACGAGATACGTACAAGGTTTCAAGGCTAGCCCGAATCTATGTTGATGAAATTGTGAGTCGTCATGGCGTGCCCTTACACATCATTTCGATCGAGATGCTCGTTTCACTTCGCACTTCTGGTCTTCGATGCAAGAACTTTTGGGAACTCAATTGGATCTAAGTATGGCTTACCATCCTCAAACGATGGTCAAACCAAACGAACAATCCAAACCTCGAGGATCTGCTACGTCTTTGTGTCCTTGATTTTTGGTGATTGGGATAGCATTTACCGCTCGCGGAATTTTCGTATAAACAATAGTTATCACTCAAGTATCAAGATGGCACCATTCGAGGCGTTGTATGGTCGTAAATCGTTCTCAATCTGTTGGACTGACATTGGGGAAAATCTCATCACTGGTCCGGACTTATTCAGGAAACGACTGACAAAGTTTCCAAGATTCGAAATAACCTTGAGGTGGCTAGAAGTCGTCAAAAGAGTGATGCCGACAAAAGACGCAAACCATTGGAGTTTCAAGTCGACAACATGGTTCTTCTTAAAGTCTCTCCATGGAAGGTGTTGTACGTTTTGGGAAGAAGGGTAAGTTAGCCCCACGCTTTGTAGGACCTTTCAATATTTTGAAAAGAATGGGAAAGTGGCTTACAAACTGGAGTTACCTTCTGAACTTAGCGGAGTTCATCCTGTCTTTCATGTCTCAAACCTGAGGAAGTGCTTGACTGATGAAAATTTCCATGTTCCACTAGAGGAAATTCAAGTTGATGAGTCATTGCACTTTGTTGAGAAGCCTGTTGAGATTATGGATCGCACCCTGAAGAAGACCGAACAACTACCACACCTATTTAAAGTTCGTTGGGAAAACAAACGTGGAGCTGAGTTCACTTGGGAGCGTGAGGATCATATGAAGAGAGATACCCGCATTTGTTCTCTTAGCTTATTCTTAATTCGGGACGAAATTTTTTTAGGTTGGGGAGACTGTAACATCTTGTAATTTGGTTAACTAATAGTTAATCTCGTTTATTCTTGTAAGGACTTAATGCTTTTTCATGAAACTTGTGGGCTATTGTGTTATCTATTAGTAGGTCTTTAATCCTTTAATGTAAAAGATTATAGTTTATCTATTAAATTGAACATAAAAATAAATAATAAGGGTAAATAATATCTAATAATAAAAATAATAACAATGTTAATAATAAAAATAATATTAATAATAATAACAACAATAAATGATAACTATAATGATAATAATATAAAAAATTTTAAACTTAAAAATGTTAAAACTTAAAGTAATTAGGTTGAGGGGGTGTTTTGTCATTTTAGAAACTTAATATGGGAGTTTTTGCATAAAATAATAAACATTTATAACTTGAGGGACCATTTCTGTAAATTCTTAAACATAACCCAAACCCCCCGCCCAACCCCCCTTTTCCGGCCAACTGTCCGGCCAACCTCCGGCGGCTCTCCGACCACCCAAAACCATCAAACCCGGCGTTTACCGAATCCAAAATCATCCCCAAACCGTCCTAACACATGTTTCGAACCGTTATACATCAAAAATTACATTTAAACGCCGGTTACTAAGCTCAATCGATTACATAACCGATACCTTTAATATTCGGGCGTTCAATCATTTAAGCTCAATAATAACCAAAGTAAATGGATCCTAATCGAACGTTAAACTAATCCTAAACTACTACCGAACTCAATTCCAACTGAAGCATGCCAGAACCTTTCATTCGATTCACTTGTCATCGCGAACCTGCAACTCAATCAAAACCAATTGTCCAAGCATCATAAACAGAAATTGACAGAGGGCTTTCCATATCTAGTACAATTGGAAGCCTCCTGTGCAATTAATTTGTTTATAATCAACATTGAGCATCAATCAAGCAATACTTAGGTCGCGACTGTTCATCATCGTTCTTGTGGCCTACGCTTCAATACCGGGTAATTAAAAGCACCTACATACTCGACTTTACATGGGGAGTGAAAGCCCCATGGTCATTGGCCTTAACAACAACGAATGACCTTCAATTTGATCCAAGAACATTCTAGGGTTCCTAGAATTGGAGGCTGTTCTGGGTGTTGTGTCTTAAAGTTTTGAAACCGGAAGTTAGCACGGCAACTGCCTCGTTCACTGGTTAAGGCTTCTCCCACATCCATGAGGTCCCGGGTTCGAACCCGGGCACCTCATCTTTTTCTTAAAAGGATTTGGCCTTAAAATAGTTATGGAAAATTTATAATAATTATAAAAATAACTTTTATAAACTCCAAATATTTTTAAAATCATCTAGCTAATTTTCTTGAAATTTATTTTAATATAATTATTAGTTATTTTAAACAAATGATATAACTAGTGCAATTTTTGGTAAAATAGATTTTAAATATTGTTTAACTTATTAAAACATTATTTGTTTAAATAACAAGTATAAATAGTGTTTAAAACGTGCTTATTTTATTTAGCGATGAGACTTTATTTTTATCACAAAAACTATAATAAACGTTACTCTTATTTCACATCTTTATATAAAATATAAATATATGTTCCCAAGAAAATATAATTGATATCCATTTGTTAAAATATTTGGCAAAGCCTCAAACATCAAATTGAACTTTAGTTCACGTAAATTCGCTAAACTTATTACAATTAAACTTTAACGTTGTAAATATATTTGTTTAGGTGCATTGTGAAAGACTACGTTGAACCGTTGATTATATTTCATATTATAATCAAATATATATTATTTGATCATGTGAGTATTCTAACCCTTTTTTCCTATTTTCACACTTTGGGGTGAAACATGTTAATTATATTATTGCACTCGTAGACTTATTTGAGACTTGTAAACCTATGGCAATCATCTTGTAAAAGTTGTGGTTAGTTGAACTTTCGTGATTACCATGTTATGGCGTTATATGTACAATCATTAACTATTGCTAGCCCAGCGAAGTCATAGATCTATGGCAAGACAAGCCTGCCTTGGTTAATCCAAGTACACTTAGCTGATCTATAACTTGTAAACGTTTGAGACTTGTAAAACTTTGTCGAGGGTTGGTGATTGTTGCATGGATCATAACATCCCTAATCACTTTATTCACTAATTTATGACTTGAATTGCCATCTTTTATATAATCTATGTATTAAAACTATAGAATGCTCACCAAACATTATTGTTGACCCTTTATTTTTAACATGTTTCAGAAATGCCCAAGTTTGATTATCTACACATTGAAGCTTGCACATCTAGGAATGGACCTATATTAATAAATAAATAGAATTAATTGTTACATTTTACGTTATGTTTTTATATCTTTGAGACTTATATTTGTAATGTGACAAATGAAAACTTATGTGTGAATATATTTGGATTATTAATAGCGTTTGTGGCTATGAACGATCTTAACTCTCACTCCTCGACGTTTCCGCCGTCAAGGTTGGGGTGTGACATTAGCCCCAAGATATGTAGGACCATTCGAGATTTCAGAAAGAATCGGTCCAGTGGCTTCCCAGTTAAGGTTACCACAAGAACTCAGCGGTGTACATAATACGTTCCACATGTTGAACCTCAAAAAGTGTTTGGCTGATGAATCCCTTCATGTGCCAATTGCGGAAATCAAGATTGACCAAAAGCTACATTTTTTCGAGGAACCCATTGAGATCATGGATTGAAAGGTCAAGAAATTGAGGCGCAGCAGAATACCAATTGTCCGCGTGAGGTGGAACTCCAAATGAGGGCCAGAGTTTACATGGGAACGGGAAGACCAGATGAAACTTAAATATCCGCACCTATTCGAGGATAACACTCTTGGACCTAGCTCCAGCAGAATTTCGGGACAAAATTCTCTCAACTGGGGGATACCTTGACATCCGTCACCACAAGGTCCTTCAATTAACGCGGTTTCCGTTGACTTTTCTTGAACTTCATTCCTTATCCTTATAAACTATTCGTGTGGATATCATTCTTGCTTTATCATCTTTATGCTTGTGCTCTCATCATAAACGTATGCTATTTTTAAAACTTTTACAATTTTCATCATTGTTATCACTAAATATACCATTTTTATTTAATATTATTGTCATTAATAAAACCATTTTTAAGTTACCAATATCATTAATTACATTTTTTTCATTAATATAACTAGCCTATTAGAGTCGTTTTCAACCGAAACAAATTTGGGAACTCGGGGGCTAAGTGCAGGGACCAAATATGACATTTTGCCAAACTAGGGTTGGGTATATAAACCCCATTTCCAGCCCTAGCCTCCATTACATCTTCTTCTTCATCTTCTTCTTCTCCACTTTTTCTCCTCCTCCTTGCACCAAACCGCCCATTTTCTTCGCGTTTTCACCGGCAAGACCTCGGCTAGAGCTGAGTCTACTCCTTTTTTGCAGGTAGACGACCTTGGTCGTCTCTTTTCTTGCTTGTTTACTGCTGTTCTTTTAGGGTTTCGGGTGCTCGGGGCCAACCCGAGCACATGAGGTCGTGTGGATACATGTGATGCCTTTGCGTGTTCTCCTTGTTTAGGTGTGTTTGAAATGTGTTTCTGGAAGTCCTTGTGGTGTAAATCTCGTGCACCGTCTGCTCTACACTAATGCAGTCACGAATCTGCTATTCTGACGACTGCGTCTGCCGTGCGATTGAGTCGTGCGACTGGGCGTGTCGTGCGACTGTGTCTCTCGTGTGACTGAGTTGTGCAACTGGGTGTGTCGTGCGACTGAGTCGTGCGACTATATGTATGTGTGCAATTGAGTCTATGCGGATGAATGTTGCGTGCGATTGAGTCAATGCGGATGAATGTGTGTGATTGTGCGTGTATCGCACAACCGAATGCCTAGTCGCACGAATGGAGGTTCAGTCGTACGAATGAAGCTGATTCATACGAATGAAGGTTGATTCATGCATATGGATGTTGAGTCGTGCGATTGTGTGCTGTGTGGTACGACTGAATGCTGAGTCGCACGAATGAAGGTTCAATCATACAAATGAAGCTGATTTGTACGAATGAGGGTTGATTCATGCGGATGGAGCGTTGAGTCGTGCGTCTAGTCCTATCGTGCGATTGGAGTTGTTGTGTGTGAGTTTCTTATGTGTGTGGTGTGTGTTTGTCATGTGATGTTAAGGTGACGTCAACATGGTTATCATTGCTAATGACAATATTTCAGTTAACACTATCAAACTTATTAATGCTATTCCAAATCAAATCAACATAACAATTTACAATTATCACCAACCAAATTGTAACCACTAATATTTACTAAGCATTTCTCTAATAACAATGACACTTTTACACAAATATCATCGGCATTGGCAACGATTTCTAGTACTTGGATCTACATAAGATCTAATATGCATGTTTGCTTGTGTGTGTTCCACGCGACCGAACCAATGCAACCCGAACCGACCGAACTTTGCTATTTACTTTATACATATCATTAATAATGCATAACTATATTTTTCAATAGGTGTTTGATCGTTTATTGCATACAACATTTGAAACTTTGATCATTCATATTTACCACTTAATAAGTGAGTTTCGTGGCCCCTTTTTATGCTTTTACAACATTTCAATCATTTACAAACATGGGGGAAAAGTATGCTCACCCATTTTCTTCATGTTGTACACTTACATACAATTTACATATTTGGAATCAACGTGATACTATTTTGTGAGTACTTATCTCATACATGCTTGAGTTCGCCGTGTGGTACTTTCTTTACAACCATTTAATTCCGGTGTTGGAACCGACGGATAGTTATTGGTAGTACTACTGGGTTGACACCCCCACTCTTGTTTGTTGGTATAGTAGTTAGTACCAACAGTGGTCAGGAAGGGGCCCTTGGGTGAATATATTCCGACAAGATTCTGTGTATACGTCATCAGGTTTGGTTGTGAAGCTCATTTGTCATGTGATGTTGCTCACTTATAAATGTATTCACGGTATTCCGCAGAACTATCATGCAGCATCAGTTTACTTATTATTTTAAACCTACGAGCTCACCATCAATTTTGTTGACCATTTTAAGCATATCTTTTCAGGTGATAACGCTAATTGAAGATCTAGGAGTGCTGCCTTAGTGGAGACCCAAGGATGCATTTTTGAGACTATACAATACTTGACAAACATTCTTTTGAAACATTGTTGGTCTGATTAAACATTTTCATCCTTTGGGATACTTGTTCCCGGATTGTGGGAATTTCATTTCTATGATACTTCTTTTGGTTATGTGATTCATTTACAATGTTTATGCTTATAGCTTTGTTGTCGTGAATATTGACTAAACACGACACAAGTCTCCTTTGTGTTGGTTGTCGTCATGACACGCTTTATCATTTATTTATATTGCATCTCTATTGTTACAATGTGTTATGACGATCCCATCTCGTTGCATCCCCGTGTTTCCGCTTTTAGCGGGGGTGTGACACACTCGTGTTTGGTACCAAATCAATCCAGTCGCTTCGAGAACTTGATTCGAACCCCATAAATCACATTAATTGAGCTTTAACACCGGTTATAACACCCAAACATTGTATAACCGAAACCATTTACACTCCATAGCCGTTCGCACGTTAAGAAGCAATATTAACTCAATTAATTGAACCTGAGCAATCGTTTAACTACCTCTAATCGATTTCCATTACCAATTTCACCTGATAACATACCAAACACATTAATCGATCAACCAATTCGTCGTGGCGTGCAAGTTACCCGTGGACCTTTATTCGAGCCCTCTAAACTACAATTAACAAAGGGCTTTTCATCATTTGAGCCATTGGGAGAATCCTATTTGAGCCATTGGGAGAATCCTATTTGAGCCATTGGGAGAATCCTATGCAACGAATTCGGTTTTTATTCATATTTGCAACCGGAACAAGTTGCGACCGTAGCCGCAATCTACTCTCATTTGTTCATCAACGAATGGACTTCGATACGGGTAATTAAAGGCATGCACATACTCGATTTTAGTTGGGGAACAAAAGCCCTATCATTAATTTGATTAACATTATCGATTTGATCCTCAATTTTGGTGCGGATAGAAATAGGGTTCATAGGGAATTTGGGGATTTCTTTTGTTTATGTTTTTAAACTTTCGAAACCAACTTATCTTGCGGCTGAGACCTTTGGTCCAGCGGTTAAGGTGTAGGTGCTTTAAACATGAGGTCCCGGGTTCGAACCCGGGGACCCTCATGTATTTTTTAAGGCTTTTAGCCTAAAAACTTATTTTGAAAAAATTCTTAAAAATATAAAAAATATGTTTATAAACTCTAAATAATTTTGTGGCCACCGAATAAATTTCTGAAATTATTTAATTAATTATCTATTTATTTATTTTTAAAATGTTAATAATTAGCTAATTTTTAATAGAATAATTCTTTAAAATAAAGGTTATTCTTGGTTTAATCTTATGGAATTTAAATAATATATATTTAAATAGACTTAACATATTGTTTAAACTTACCAAATCATTTATTTATTCAAAATGAAATATTTAAATTATTTTTCCTATAAAATAGACTTTAAATATTATTGTAATTCACTAAATCCTTATTTTTTTAAATAATAAACATACATCATTGTGTAAAATGAGGTTTATTTCAAACATTGCCTTTAAATTATTGTTTAAAACGTGCTTATTTTATTTAGCTATGAAACTTTTTTTATAAATCTTACAAAATTATTATAAATGTTGCTTTTATTTCATACCTTTAAATATAATAAAAATATATTGATCTCTAGAAATATAATTGATTCTCATTTGTTAAAATATAAATGTTTGACAAAACCTCAAATACCAAATTAAAACCCTAGTTCTCGTTTAACCATTAAACATATTATTAAACTTAAAAATATTGTAAATGTACATTTTAGATGCATTGTGGAGGACTACGTTGAAACGACGTTTATTATTCTATTTAATCTTCAAATATATACTTATTGATCAAGTGAGTATTTCTATACCCCTTTTTATATTTTCACACTTTGGGGTAAAACATGTTACCTTATAACCATTGCACTTGTAAAACGTTTGATTCTTGTAAACTTATGGCAATTCACTTGTATGTTGTGGTTAGTTGATCTTTGTAGCTACCATGTTATGTCGATTATATGTACAATCATTAACTATTGCTAGCCTAACGACGTCATAGATCTATGGGCCTCACAAGCCTGCTTGATTAATCCAAGTACACTTAGCTAATCGTATATATACTTTTAAACGTTTGAGACTTGTAAAAAATCTGTCAAGGTTTGATTGTGCATTCTGTCTTACATCACTAGTTACTTTGTTTTCTAACTTACAACATGAATAGCCATCTTTTATATACTTATGTATTGAAAACTATGGAAATCGATATCACCAACATTATTGTTGACTTTTTATTTTTAACATGTTTCAAGAAATGCTGAATACTACTCTTTAAAGCTTATCACATCTAGTATTGGACCTAGAAAAATAAATGAATGAACTTGTCACATTTAACTTTTATACATGATGTTATCTTTGTTTGAGACTTATGCTTGTAACGTTGCAATTAAAACTTATGATTAATATATTTGAATTTAATAATAGCGTTATGTGGCTGTGAACGATCTTAACACTCACATCTCGACGTTTCGCCGTCAAGGTTGGGGTGTGCCACATCGCATACTCATATAAACCCGCTTGGTTTATGAAATAGTTAAACCGCTGAGCATTATCCACCCAAAATTTTGAATTACACCGGTCGGTTTAAAAACATACCTCGTTAAAGTCACCGAGCAAAATCCACATACTAGTAATGGCAGACTTATGCACCAAAAGGTCTTCCCACAACGTATATCTAGCTCTCAAATCATTCGAACCATATACATTAACCACCACCAGATCCATATTAATCCCCGACGAGCTCCCGACCGTAAGCTAAAAATGATGATTCTTAATAGAGTGCTTTTTCTTGAATAACGAAGGGTTCTAAATTGACACCAATCCCCCCGACCTCCCTTTCGTAGCCACCCAATCCATTTCAGCTTTAGTTTTCCCCATAAACCTAAGAAATCAGTTTCCTTTGGTCTTGTATATGAGTCTCCTGAATAGCAATAAATGATACACCATTCTCTTTTTTTAACTTTTGCACCCACGTCTTCTTCGAGCACCCTTTCACTCCTCTTATGTTCAGTGATAACCAATTCATTGGGGAACATTTAGGGCTCCTCTATTGATCAAATATTTTATCTGCTAATCAAATCTGTTGACTTTAAATCCAATTCATTCACCGACCAAACATGTATCTTCAACTTCCATGTCTGTACTAGTAGATTGATTGTTACCACACCCAGTTGAGTGGTCATGATTGTCTAGCCGACTTGAGTTATGAGAATGGGAACGAGCAGCGTGAGTATGAGATGAGCTAGCAATCCAAATTGAGTCCTTCATCTTCAGCGAATACCGGGGGAGCCTACTGACCCCTTTCGCTTTTGATCCTTTTTTGTATGGTCGGATACTGTATATGTCTTGGTCAGCAACCATATCTTTATTTAGATCGATGGAAATATCAGTCATAACCCTTCTCGTGTTGTCACATTTATAACCAGTCTGCTCCCTATTTTTATCATGAGACTCAATTGAATTCAACCCATTCGTACTCCCATTATCATGTCCAGACCTAATAGGAATATCTATAACAAGCCCAATGCCACCCTCTTCTATAATACCATGGCCATCCTTTAACCCATTAAGAGGCCCATCAAATCCAAGACCATTATGCTTTTCTCTCTTCGTACAACTTTCCATCTGCTCCGCATGCATGGTGTCCCCTCCCATGCAAGTCTGTTGTTCTTCTCCATGCGCCGACACAATAACACCAGGCATCGAACTGTCCCTCCCGCCAGAGAGAGCTCCGACAGTATCACTTGCTATGAACTCACCCTCCTCCAAGTCCTCTTATCCATCTTCATCGAGTAATTGCCTCATATCCTCAATCTCATCATCCTCCACATCGTTTGAATCGGATATGACTGAGCAAAAATTCGGGCACAAATTGTAACTTTCCTTTTTGACCCATACATTGAACACCTTTCCTTTCCACTATATGCACCAGTGTTCGTCTATGACTTTGCCAGTCGGAATTAAAACACGGACTCTCCCAAGCGACAAGTTCACATCCCATATCGATGCCATCGAGGAGCACAGTACCTTCCCATACTTTTCACCTATAACATCAAAAGTTTGACCATCCCGCAGACTCAAGGGCACACCTTTAATTTCTAGCCAGGCTACTCGATCATAGTACTTCCTGCCCCTCCCATACTATCAGTGAATCGAACCACTCCGACCATATTTCCTTATTTGTTACAAGAAACTTCTTTGCCGAAGAAGAATTAGACTAGCAAAGAAGTACGTTCAACCCTCCAACGTACTTTAACTCCACCTCCGGCATTCCCGACGAGTCTAGAAGTTTCCTAAGATTTTCCAGCACTGCCAACGTCTTGGAGGAACCCAGAAGTGAACTTCTGCGCCATGTAACCTCCGCAGCATTAGGAACGTCCGAAATATTTATCGCTTTGTCCCTTATACTTTGTTCTCTAGCTACTACGTCCTTGTATGTTATTCATGTGGATCTTGTAACTGGTTTGAATTCCCACTTGCGTTCCGCATTGGCCCCTTTTACTCTTATTCCAGGTTGCAAACGACTATTAACCGGACATCGGACTTCCACCTTTTTCCGATCATACCTCGCAACATTTGCCTTGATTCTCTTATTCTCAATCTTCACTGTATTAAGCTTATCAACAAACGACTTAACTTCAGATACCCCGCAAATCTGACAAAGGTGAAACAACACCCGGATTTATCCTTCTTTCTCGGTACAAAAGCATCTCTTATCTCACCAAATGACTCGAAGATTTTCCAGATTTGCGCACTAGAGCAGCCTTCGGGAATGTTTGCAATGAAAAAAGTTGAGACAGTTACTCCTGCTTCTTCAAACTTCCTTGTCCTGCTCCTCCTATTTTTCACTAAGGACCACCCTTGCTCCTCCATCTGAGTTATACCTGAATTAAAAGAATCGGCAATTGTTTGTAAAGAACATTTGGCCTCAGGAATCAACAGTTTATGCTCTAATTTAAGAGTACCATATGTCGCTTTTACTTGTAAGTATTTGAGTTGCGCCTACTATGTGAGAAGCTGTTCAATTTTGATAGATATGAGAAAGTGAGATGAGATTTTAATTGTAACAAACAAGCCAACACGTGTGTACTTGAATGATACAGGAAAAGTCTTGAATGTTGTAAATCACTGGTCAATCAGTTGCAAAATGTTGTGTATATAATATAATAATTTAGAGACAACCCACCCATTATAAATAAGGTTTTTGAAACATTGGATTCTGACTAATGTGTGTTACTTAAGCCAACAATCTTGCTTTGGTTTTGTCCTCTACTAGTCGTGTAGGTGCTTCACTTAACAAGAACTCTCCCTTACCTCAGCTTCATTAGATCGTTTAGCCCCGTTGAAGAAACAAACCATGTATAACAACACCAACACCACAGGTAACAAGTTATTTATACCATGTTAAACGCAACCCACAGTCCCACAGTCCCACAGCCACAAACTAACACAACACATAACAACAACTTAACTTCCTTAAACACTAATCACATCCTAAGTGCACTGGCTCGAACCAAACTCCAACAGTAGTGAAAGCAAGCTTCAAGTCCATCAATGGATTCCCCGTGGCCACCTTCTTGTACAAATAGCTATCGAACGTCATCTTCTGCACATACTCATCCCTACACATGTCC